>JAANYP010003472.1:32500-201553 GCA_020465985.1 Centrapalus pauciflorus | reverse complement strand
ATCATTCAAAGTGGTTAACTAATCACAATGTTATAAAACAGATGTTAATAGAAAAACTAGATGTTCAGGGCAGGAATATATATCTTGAATCTTGCATGGACACGCTATCAAAAGAAAAACTCTCTTTAAAAGTAGAAATTTCTGTACTTACAAAACAGTTAGATGCGGTAAATATGGAAAATATAGACAGTTTAGTAAAATATAAAATGATTGAAGAAGAACGGATAAGTTTGTACTCACGAATAAAGACCCTTGACGATGCATTTTTAAAAAGGGGTCAAACAGAACAAACTATCCACTTAAATCAGCCCAAAGAAACTAGGTTTTACCATTCTAAACAAGGAATCGGTTTTAAAAATCCTAAATATTTGGAAAAAGCACAAAATGTTTTACCTTTATTTTATGACATTAATTATATGGGAGCCGGTCTTAAATCTTTCTTTTTTGAGTCATCAAAAGAAGTTTTAAACCAAGAAAATGAGAAACGTATTGCTCATAAAGAAAAAGGAATTTCTTTTCAATATGAAGAACTTAACGAGAGTTATCCCTCTAGAGTACCCACTTTAGAGGAAGACTTCTTGTCAACTTATTCAGAAGCTGAATTGAAAACAGAAACCGTAAAATCAACTCCTCAACTTTATATTCCTGCAAAAGTTCTTCAACAACAAATCACTGTTTTAGAAAAGGAATTGAAGTCGTCTCAAAAGAAAGCTCTTGATCTTCAAGATGCTCTTCTTAAGAGCGAAGAAGAATTGGTAAATCAAACTTTTTAACAATCTGTGGAAGTAACTGTCTACAGAGAAAATTTTGAAATGGTTTCACAAAAATTGAAAGATTTTTCAAAAGAACAAACAATTTCTCATTCCACAAGAATTCCATATGTGTCATCAAATAAAGGTTAGGCCAAAGCTGAAACTTCTTCTGTCATTTATAAAGGTGAGTGTTCAAAACCTTTTAAAAATGAGGTTTCTAAAAAGACTCGCATCAAATACAAGTCTTTTAAGAAACCCACTCACTAACAAAAAGAAAATTCTGTCAAGTCTAAATCTTTCATGCTTACTGACTCTAATCGTTTTGTTCCTACAGATCATATAAGAAGAGTTCCAAAAACCACCATGCTGGATTTTACGAGTTTTTTTGTGAAGAAGGCTATAATACCAAATGAATTTGTTACTAGAGATAGGATGTTTGTAATCTCTAAAGACAATTTGTGTAACAATGTGTGTGACAATGCATGTAATGATGTACCGAATTCTGTTGTCCCTTACAGTACTCTTTCAGTGAATTATTTAATCTATGTCCAACTCGCTATAGACGACAGGTTCCTGAAATGAATGCTTTCGTGCCATATCCTGTTAAACGAATTCGGAAAAAGAAAACAAAAAATGTTGCATCATCGGCCTCAAATAAAATTGAGACTTGTCTGTTGCCAAGGCCCAAAACCAAAGCAACGGTCAAAAAGGTCTCAAAAAGACAAAACCAAAGGCAATTTCAGCGCCTAAGGTTCCAAAGCCCAATAAATCCAATCTTCAATGGATTCCAAAGGGTTATGCATCTGGACCACACACAAATGCTAAATGGTTCCTAAAACTATACACGTGCCATATAAATCTGGAACTCCTAACAAAAAAGGACCCATATTGAGGTGGGTACCCAAAGTTGTGTGATCTTTATGCAGATGGTTCTTGGTTACTTCTGATCAAGACCCGTTCTTCAATGAAATGGCTTCTAGTTACCATAGACTAGGACCCATTCTTTTGCTTGTCGGTTGTGTTTAAACCGACACGTTTGGCTTCTGTGCACACATCCCAGGACCCGGTCTTAACTCATCATGTTTTCTGAACATCTCGGTTCAGAACACGGTTTGATTGTGAATTAAAAATGGATGTGTTTGAATGCATATAGATTTTCATTGTATGAATTTATTTGCTTTTCAGGCTAAGTCCATTTGGTATATGGATTCGGGTTGCTCCAAGCATATGACGGGAAGAAGAGAACTGATGTCCAACGTAGTTGAACAGTATTGAGGAACGGTATCAGGCTCACATCAAAGGATACGGGGACTTAGTTCTAAATAATCTGGTCATCAAGGACGTTGACTATGTTGAGGGGTTATCACATAATCTTTTTAGCATAGGACAGCCTTGTGACAAAGGACTACAGGTAACTTTTAGAGCTAAAAACTGCAGTGTAAAGAGTATGGATGGAAAAGAAATCCTAACAGGTTCACGAAACTCAAACCTCTACACCATTGACGTAGCCAAGCTAATAGTGAAGGATAACATTTGCCTATTATCAAAAGCCTCTTCAAAAGACTCTTGGTTGTGGCATCGAAGATTATCCAATTTGAACTTTGATAATATCAACAAGCTGGATGCAAAACAATTGGTTAAAGGTCTTCCTGAATTGCGCTATGAAAAGGACCATCTGTGTGGAGCTTGTGAGAAAGGAAAGATGAAACGATCATCTCACAAACCAAAGCCTGAACCATCAACAAAAAGAGTATTAGAGTTACTTCACATGGATTTATGCGAACCGATGCGTACTCAAAGCATAAACGGGAAACGATATGTGTTGGTTATCGTTGATGACTATTCACGATATACCTGGGTCAGGTTCTTGCGTTCCAAGGACGAGACAGCTCACGAAATCATAGATTTTATCAAGAGTGTCGAGACCCAACAGCAGCTGTCAGTGCAATCAATCAGATCAGATAACAGCGCGGAGTTCAAGAACTCGGTAGTTGAGGGCTTCCTTCGATCCAAAGGTATTCAGCATCAATACTCTGCTGCTCGAACACCTCAACAAAATGGGGTCATGGAAAGGCGTAACCGTACGCTTGTGGAAGCCACTCGTACAATGCTCACATACTCGAAGCTACCTCCGTTCTTGTGGGCCGAAGCCATATCAACAGCCTGCTATACACAAAATCGCTCCATTATCCATAAGCGCTTTAACAAAACTCCTTACCAACTCTTTTTGAATAAAGTACCATTTATCAAGTACTTACGCGTATTTGGTTGCAGGTGCTATGTGCTGAATGACAAAGACAACCTCGGGAAGTTTAACGAAAAGGCAGATGAAGCGATCTTCATTGGATATTCATCCAACTCGAAGGTGTATCGCGCATTCAATACCCGAACCAGAACAGTCAATGAAAGTGTGCATGGCACACTTGATGAGTTGGCTGAACTGGCACCCGAAGTTGATCAATCAGGACCTCGCATTACTCAAATGCCTCGAGACTCTTCTAATAACCCTATTTCTTTTTCCTCTTCTGATTTTGTTACTTTGTTTGATCCTTTTTATGTTGAATTTTTCGGTCCTAACGCTAGTGTGTCTAATGTTGTCAATAATGTAGGTAATCCTTCTAGTTAAACTGCGCCACAAAGTTTCTCCGCTCCATCTTCATCAACATACCCTCATCCATCTACATCATCTACCGACACATCCGCAGTTGAATCTACTCCTATAATACCCTCACATATAATACCAACAATCCTTCCTTCACCTGAACACTCGGGAATCGAACCGGAACCAGTGGTACCATCATTTGAAACCATTGACCATGAATCTTCATCCATCCCCACGTTAACCACTTAGGTTCCATCCCGAGCACCCCTTCCACACGAGATTAAATGAACCCGAAGTCACCCAACAGATCAAATCATTGGTGATGTTTCAACGTCCAAACTCGTAGGGCGTCTGCTAATGAATGCCTCTTCGCATCATTCCTTAGTATGATAGAACCCGCTCATGTGGATGAAGCCCTAACAGATCCAGATTGGATAGTTGCAATGCAAGAGGAACTCAACCAGTTTGAACAGCTAAGAGTATGGCGGTTAGTTCCCAAACCAAAAGATCGTACAGTGATCGGAACAAGGTGGATCTTTAAGAACAAACGAGATGAGAACGGCGTAGTGATAAGGAATAAAGCAAGACTTGTTGCCAAAGGCTACCGACAACAAGAAGGGATAGATTATGACGAGACCTTCGCTCCAGTGCACGGATCGAAGCAATCAGAATCTTCTTGGCGTACGCGGCACACAAAGATTTCAAAGTGTACCAAATGGACGTCAAGACTGCCTTTCTAAACGGTGAACTTAACGAGGAGGTGTATGTTGAACAACCACAAGGCTTTGTTGACGCACATAAACCTGACCATGTTTTTGTGCTAGATTAAGCCCTCTATGGTTTAAAACAAGCACCTCGAGAATGGTATGATAGTCTTTCTAATTTCCTTATTTCTGTCGGTGTCTGTAAAGGTGTGGTGGACACAACTCTGTTCACAAAAAGGGAATGCCCACATATAATGCTAGTACAGATATATGTCGACGACATTATATTTGGATCTACTGACAGTAATTTTTGTAAGGATTTTTCAGCCCTAATGGAGTCCAGGTTCGAGATGAGTATGATGGGGAAAATAAACTTTTTCCTCGGATTACAAGTCAAACAACTTGAGGATGGGATTTTTGTGAAAAAATCGAAATATACTCTTGACATTCTCAAGAAGTATAAGTTAGACTCTTGCACGAGTATCGCAACTCCCATGGCCTCCAACTGTAAGTTAGACACAGATCCTTCTGGGAAAAGTGTCGATAATACCACTTACAGAGGGATGATAGGATCCTTACTGTACTTGACTGCTAGTAGGCCGGATATAATGTTTTCAACATGTCTTTGTGCTAGATTTCAGGCCGACCCGAAAGAATCACACCTAACTGCGGTAAAACGCATTTTTTGCTATCTTAAGGGTACACCTGATCTTGGTCTATGGTATCCAAAGGGAACCGATTTCGATCTTACCGCTTTTTCAGATGCTGATTTTGCAGGTTGTAGAGTTGACAGAAAAAGCACGTCGGGAGGAATACAGTTCTTGGGAGATAGACCGGTGTGTTGGTCCTCCAAAAAGCAGAATTGTGTTTCCACATCCACAGCTGAGGCTGAGTATGTAGCAGCTGCAAGTTGTTGCTCTCAAGTGCTGTGGATGAGAACACAATTACGCGATTATGGATTCTCACTCACCAATATCCCAATTTACTGTGATTCTCGAAGTGGAATTGCCATCTCTTACAATCCCGTGCAGCACTCTCGAACGAAACACATAGATATCAGGTATCATTTTATTAAAGAGCACGTAGAAAAGGGAACCATTAGGTTGTATTTTGTTGCCACGGAATATCAACTTGCGGATATATTTACTAAAGCTTTAGACGAACCTCGTTTTCAGTTCTTAGTATCCCATATCGGCATGTTGAATCCGCCTTCCAATTAAATATCAGATATTGTCTTAAATAATTCTATTTCAATCTATCATGATTGAAATTCCATTATTTTAGAAAATATCAGTTATTTAAATTTAAGGATTGTGTCACAAAATTGAAACTTAATATTTCCTTATCTGTGTACATTTTTAATAATTAATGATCCTGACAAATTGCTGTGTGAATTGTTCATCATGGAGTGGGACGCAAATATTATCCAGGTTTGTCTGTTTCCTGAAGGCTGAAAAGGTTGAAGAACTTAATCTGAAAAACAAAAGGAAATGAACCGGTGTCTATTTGAGGGGGAGTATAGTTAGGATTTTAATTTTTATAATTCTTTGTTTCCGTTTAATTTTTGGTTGGTCGAACTTTAATTTAAATATAAGTTACATTTAATACTTCAGAAAATCCCAAAAAGATTTTAAGTGTTTGAATTTATCAAAAACACAAAAATATTTTATCTTATTTTATTTAGGTTTATTTTTTATTTTATTTTTATTTTATTCTTTGTCTTCACTTAAATACTAAAAGAAAATACCAAAAATATTTTTTGTTGTTTGTTTGTTTCAAAGAAAACCTCAAAAAGATTTAATAAAAGTTGGGCCAAGTTAAGACACAAAAACAAGATTTAATAAAAAAAAAAAAAAAACTTAGCCCAAATTTTTCTTTGTTATGTGAAATATCCGGCGGCCCATGTGAGGTTTTGGGCGTGGATCATTCTGCCCGACCCGACCCGACCCGCTCCCTTTAAATAGGGCGGGTCAATGGTACTTTCCTTCATCCTCAAGTTTTCTCCAATCTTCTTCTTCCTCTCGTTCAAAGCCACCGCCGAACCACCATTAAACCTCATCCAAGCTTTTGGAGCATCGATTTTCTTCGTTTTTCTTACTGCATTAACCTTCGGCATCATCAGGTAACATATTTCTAGCTTTATTTCAGTATTTAACTTCATATTTTGATTGTTTGATTTTCAAAAAATTACTAGCTTTTTACCTTCGGTTTTTACTAATTTTAAGTAGTTTAATGTGTTCTTTTTAAGTAGTTGTAGTTAGATAAAATGTTCCTTATGCATTTTTAGACTAGGATCTGTAATTTCATGCATTTTTGTTAACTTTTAACTGTTCACGTTTATTTTTGCATGAACACATTAACTGCATTCATGCGTTTCGGATGTCCGAGTTCGGACCATCATCTGAATTCGGATGTACCACTTAGTTTAAATTTTAAATTTTTCAAACTTACAAAAACTGAATTCGGTCACTGTAGATCCGAATTCTGTCACTGTTGTTCCGAATTCGGTCCACATTGATCCGAATTCGGTTCTTCATGAAATGTCAAAAGTTTGAATTCTTCATTTAAGTGTAAGTTTGCATCATCACTGTTCATCCGAACTCGGATGGATCCGAATTCGGTTCCCATCCGAGCTAGGTCCTTTGTCCTTATTGCATACATAACATTTCATCCGCACCACATCCGAATTCGGACCATGCTCATACACCATCCGAATTCGGACCACCACAACCACATCACCACTTACATGCACTTCGGACCACATCCGAATTCGGCCCATCATGTCACATCATCCGAATTCGGACCCCCAACACCCCATTTCATGCATCATCCGGATTTCGGACATGTCCGAATTCGATGACACTGTTCATCCGAATTCGGACCATCCGAAATCCAACACTTAGCATTTTTTTTTAAAAAAAATTTCCATTTTTGCATTTTCACTATAAATTAAAAAATACAAAAATATTTTCATCACGGTGCACCATTGATTAGAGTTAGGATTAGTGTTAGGCACAAAAAGGCCTCAGTCAAACCTGTTCTACATCTGAGGGGGAGATTTATAATCAAACCTGTTGATGCATTTGAAGGTTGAATTTAAGGCCTGTTATATGTCTTATTGAAACCTGAAAATGATTTGCGATATCAGTCTAAAGCTGTTCTATATGTTGCATGTGTTGCAACTTAGACAGTTTGTCCAAGCTGCTCTGTCTGCTGAACAGGCTGGACATAAACTGTCTACGCTGCTCTACACTGTTGAGCAGCTTGGGCATTTTTAAAGTGTTCTGTTCTTTGTGAACAGAACCTGTTCTTTGTGAACAGGCTAAACACTTTATGGAATATGTTTCCAAGTCATCATGTATTGTTTTTTACTACAAGATCAGTTTACAAAGTCGAAGACAAAGTGGAAAACAGAATGCTCAGCCTGCCCAAGCTGTTCTGTAACATGAAGACAAAAGGTTATTTGAAAAAGGGTGACAGACCTTTTTCTTATATCAAAATAGGTCTTTACAAGGAAGAAAGACGCAAAGTTGACATTCCTAAATTAGTTAAAGGCAATGCAACAGTAGACAAAGTAAAAAGACAAAAGTTCTGCACATGTGAAGACAAGTCTGCTTTTCAGAAAAGTGCAGAAAAGGTTATGTTGTCTTTTCAACAAGACTTCTCCTTTTTCATTCCGTCCAATGAAGATGTTTCTCTTAGATCCTCTAAGTGAGTATAAAAGGAAGCTTCTAAGGTCAGAAAGAAGTGTGAAGAAAGCTAAGTGCTGAAACCCAAGAGTGAACGTGCAAGTGTGATTTTCATGCATGCAAACCTTCTGTGTAAACCAGCATCTGTGTGTATAAGCTGTTTTACATAAGCCGTTCCTTTAAGTCTTGTAAACACAGTGAGTGCTTCTTAGTGAGTGTATTCATTGTATACTAGTTTGAGTCTGTCCTAGACTAGTAAGCATACTGTTGTATCTGTCATCTCAGCTTGAACTATTCCGCATTCAAGCTTGTTTGTAATTAACAAATTGTTGATAATACATACAAACATTGAGAAAAGAGTGTCTAGTTTTTAAATTGCTGTATTCACCCCCCCTCTACAGCTTATAACTATATACTTTAGGAACCTCTCGGGACCTACAGGTTGTCCGAGAAATTAGGGGGGAGAAGGAAAAGAAGTGGGTGTTGGGTCATGGATCCGACCCGACCCGACCCAACCCGTAATTAAATAAATAAATTATAATATTTAATAAATATAATAATTTAGTTTTATATTTTATTTATTATGCATCATTATTTCTATTAATTAATAATTAGTTTTAAACCCATTTAATAAACCTAATATACTGAAACCAAAACTAAATAAAATAATTAACGGGTAACAAATCAATTAATTATTCACGGTTGTATTTACGGTTAATATCAATTAAATGTTATTACTAGTTATTAAATGATTAATTAAATACCATACCCTTAAATGAAATAAAAATACATAAACGACTTATTATTTAATTAAGGTTCGCTTATAAGTTAATTAAGATATTCATTGAGATTAAAATAAATACACTAAAATTGTATGCAATTGAATACCGACTAACGTATAGAGAAATAACATAATTAATTATTGGAACACCAATGCGATTAATAATGACTAATGAACCATTTTAAGCTTAACAAACAATAATGGTAAACCGAACTTAATAATAATTATTATATATAAAAGTATGTATTAAAATAGTGGATTGGGTAGCTAGAAGACCAACCTAGCTGAGTTCTAATTTAAGTTCGTTCTTATAGATCGAATCGTTTCGTAGCGGATTCAGTCTGTCGTCGTGATTTAGCGGAGCTGCTATTAAGGTATGAATCCCGTACTTCTTTCAGCGTTACTCTTGAGTTGTTCGTTGTGTGAATTGCATGCTAATACTTGACAATCGAACTTTTATATCTTGTGTCAGTTTCCTTATTTATATTATCGAAAACAAATATCGATTTTTATCGCTCGAAAACATTTGCGAAAAAAAAAACATACTTTGAAACTGATTTATGGCTTGTCATGAAAGTTGATGATGTTTTGTGAAATGTGGCCCTTTTTGTTATTGAAATGATTATTTAAATTTGAGATGTTTATGCGGGCCTTTTGTTATGCTTGAACCCTAGAGATTAGACAGGAGCTAGGATTACCGAGTGAACTACCTGTGGAGGTACCACAGGCATGCCATTGCGGCACCAATGACATGACACTTCCGTAACAGTGTGATCGGTTACGGCGTCTCCCTTTTGTTTGCGATTCATGATTGAATGATTGATTGATATTATGTTTATGATCGATGGAGATCATGTTAGCTCGGGAAATGAACTGTTGAATATTTCAGGGAGGCGTATGGATGCATCCTAGGCTATGTTATGAGTTTTGCGGAAGTAAGGTGTAATGCCATACACCCCTTCCGGCCAGATGCACTGATGTGGCGCGACTCAGTGTAGTCTTGAGAGTGATTGTGAGATGGATTATTGTTTATGATGTTAGGCCGCTCGGTAAATATAACCCAACCCTTTGTTGCTTCAGCCATTATATTCTTTGTTTGATCTGGTGTGGAGATGGATATTTATTTTAAAGAAAAACCATTTTCAAAACTTTCCTTTTCAAAGAAACTTATTTTCAAAACATTCCTAAGTCTTTGAATTCGTATACGTTGCACTTGTAATAGATCTCCGTACTGGGCGTTTGGCTCATGCTGTGTTCTTTCTTCCGGCAGGTACTCAGGGGTGATGATGGGCAGTGTGCAGAGAGTTGACTATTGGAGGATTAGAATTATTGTTAGCTATTTTAGTATTTTTAGTATTAGTAATCATGAACCTTAGTTAATGTTTAATTTTAATTTTAATTTCCTAATTTGAAAGCAATTGGTAATTATGTTTAAAGATTGGCAGTTTTAATAATAATATAGTTTGTTTTTGGTTAGATGAGTTAGTTTATTAACATCGCTGGTCCAGTCGGGGTCGGGGTGTTACAATAATAATCGAAAAACCGATTTAACAGACAAAATAGGTCCATAGTACCCAAAACTGTTTCTTTTTTTCATGTCTCTGATTTTTCTTAATATTTCGTTCAAAGTTTTAAAAAAAAGGTAGCCCACCCTAGGTCTGGGGCTTATTTCATTCGAATTTAATTAATTTCTTTAGTGAGAAAGTGATATAATGGATTAAAAAATAGGGTTTTTACTTCGTGTAATTTCTAAGATTTCAATATGGGATCTCATGAAAGAATAAGATTTGTTTTTATCAATTGACTTGATTGTTGCGACTAATTTCTTAGAATACAATATTGTTATTGTGCAAGAACAAATTGGGAGGATTAGTGGCTAAATCACTCTCTTGTCTTTTTTTTTTTGTCATGTTATAACGTATTTCTATTTATAATAAATTGTTGTTATTCTAACAAAATGGGAACGCGACAAGTTTGCGTTTCAAAAAACTTAAGACAAACAGATGTAACAATATTTGTGGGTCGTTGTGTATCTCATTTATAGTGTTTGGAGAAGCTTTTTAGGAGGCTATAGACACAGTGCCAACAATGTCAATGATTTCTTCGTCAAGATGTTTTATGTGTGCACAAAGTGCTCATCATTAACTTTTTTGTGAAGGTTTTCTAAAAAGTTTGTTTATGTCTTCGTTTTTGTAGTCGGGAGTCTCCCATTTCCGCGGTCAAGAGACTTAAATAACTATAGCATGCCAGAAACGGGGAGATTGCCCTGTATTCTTTAAAGTTTGTATTCTGCTCAAAGAGTTTACTACTATCTTTTTGGATGGATTCAAGTTGACTAGAGGAAATCAATAGCTAGAAAGTTGGCAAGAGGGATTTTGTCAAAGTTGTTTACGTGCAAATGATGTCAAATATGTAAGTTATATAGTTTCGAATAAGACAATATATCAAAAACATAAACAGTAAAAAAAAATCGATTCACTTAAACCATCAAATGAAAATATTGGTTGATTTTTTTCAATATTAACCATTTAATTAAGAAAACGCATCATAATTTCAATAGGATGGATGGAGTTTCGTTTTCTTTACAATGCATTTACCAAGAAACCAAAAGCACGAATGCCTACATATATACATCTTCTACCTCAAGAAAATGCAATGAAAAAAATTTTAAAAAAAAAACTCCCCAAAACTATACAAACCAGAAACTAAAACACCAACCAATGAAATAAAGCAAAACTAAGGAGTTGTTTGTTTACTTCATAATAGAATCATTAAGAAGTCATTCAAAGGTAAAATAATCTCTTAATGATTCCATTTAGAGGTAAACAAACAATGCCTAACACTAGCAGCAAACCAGATGGATTAAACTGGCATCTTCAATTGTCCAAATAGTTGAATAGGAATAATGTATAACAAATCATGTCATTAAATTCCATAGCGTTCCTAAGTTTTGTTAAATTCAAGCATGTCATCAATTTAATGTGCATAAATGTATTTCTAAAAGAAGACATTTAAGATGGTTTTAGTCACTTGTATATACAAGTAATAAATTAGTGTATATGTACATAAATGAAATGAGAATTTAGTGACATATCGATGCATAATGACCCGTATAAATAGCACATATTCAGGGATCTCTTTCATTCAAGCCGATACTTACACTAACAAAGATGGCTCAACTAAAACTCTTCATTTTATCTTTAGTTATAACATTTTTGATTTCGAGCGCCAATAAAGTCTTTGCTGGGTCTACACCTCCAGGATTTTCAATACCCACCTTTCCAATACCTAATTGGCAGTTTCCATATCCTTACCCCTCACCGTTCACTCCACCACCACCGGCCTTTACAATACCTACATACCCAAATCCTTTTTGGCCTTTCCCAACTTTTAACCCACCACCACCCACTCCCAGCTCTCCACCACCACCGCAATCTCAACAACCACCACCCTCCTTGAACCCTTCAAGCCCTCCTCAATCGTCCATCAGTAGCCCATAGATTGACACTAATTCTAATGAAGTTTATTGCAGTTTTGGATATCAACCGATACTTGTTTTAAGGCTTCTTAAATATTTCTAATGGCTTGACGTCAGGATATGTGATGTAAAATAATTCACCGTAATGTAGAGTTTCATGGTGTTGAAAATAATAAGTCATTGAGTTTCAGTTATGTATGTTTACTTCATTATATCCAAAATAAAATCTTCATGTCTCACAAATTTTTATTTATGAAAATAAGGCATTATGAAACTACTTCGTAAATATATATTTTTAGCATTAGGTTACAGAAAGTCGGTGCCTAAAAATGTTATTAATCACATCAAAATTTAACAGCGGTAAAAATATTCTAAAATCATACCATATGCACATATTATCATGTCTTATTGTATGAAATTCATACTAACCTAATTTGATAATTAAAGTTTTTGTTGAGTGACCATTTCAACAATTAACTTAATTGGTGACTTTTTAAAAAGTAGCCATTGATTGTGAATTCTGTTACAAAAGTCTAGATAAAATGTTAATAAACTTGTTATGTTCCAAATAAGATTAATGTAGGTTGAGTTTGAATTTTAAAGTTAACATGCGAGTTAGATATTTGTTTTTTTAATAATGTATTAATAAAATAATATTTAATTTTACTTTTCATTTTGTGAAGCGGCCGCTCCCACTTCTTCCTTGAGTGGCTGAACTACTCTCGTGTCTTTCGCTCTTGAAACACTTTAGTTATCAAAAAAGTTCACATACATTTGAATATCAACCCACAAAGACAAATAAATCAAATGTTAGGCATTTTATACATGTGTTGTGCACAACCAAATGTACCCTACAAATTGTGGGATAGGATGTTGACACTATACAACCATCAACAACCTACAAATCTAACAAAGCCTAGCGTTGGCCCATACGCCCCCTATTACATATCGTATTCGTCCAGTGCTCTCGAAGCACACAAAAGAAGATGTTGTGTACTGACCACACCAACACGAATAGTGTCACGCTATTGGTGTCCCAATAATTTGCCTATGCTACCCCATAGGTGTTAGCTTGGGGTTTTCAAAACAAAATCATAAAAATGCATATAAGAGAATTTGTGAAATAACTCGTAAAGGATTTGAAACATATTTGGTTTAAAAGAAATATAATTTAAAACACGATAATTTCATAGATCAAAGTGATAATGGATACAAAATTGAACGAAACAACACAGGTTCATAAATTGAATAGAATATCGTTGAAAAAGTTATAAGCAATTTAAATATTTTTTATGGTTCACTTATCAAGACTTCAAATCCAAATTGTTTTTTCAAATAATGAAATCAATGTTTTCAGAAAATAAATATTCTGAAAACCATGTGAAAGCCGAAAAAATAAATATTCTGACAACCAACTCCATTTTCTATTGGCATTTCTTTGCAACTCCATTCTGTGTACCAAACAAAGAGAATAATCATTGCCTTTGTTGATATTTACCATTTACAAAAACCCGTGAATCTTGTTTCTTTAATTGTTTATGTATTTTACGTTAAATATTTATATACATTGAAATTGTGAATTTGTTTTAACGGTTAGTTTTACTATTTAAAATTCAATTTTCTTTGGAAATAGGAATTTTTTTGAGAGAATTATATCAACCCACAATTTATAACAACGTACATCGTACCTTTACAACATTACGTTTTTAAACAAAATTCTATAACCAAGTGTTAACTATAATTAACAAAAACTTTAAACTTTAAATATTTGTTGTATAAACTTGTGCAAAAATCAATCAAAGTATAAAAAAATTTCGATTAAGTCTCTCTTTCATTTTTTCTGACAAGTCCCTAAACCAATTAGAACTCATTGAATCAGTTCAAATGAAACTTGCAACCTATTAAGCAGGTTACCGTGTTTAATCTATTTTGTAAAAAACGATCAAATTATAAAACTTTTTCGATTAAATGCCCCATTAATTTTGTAATACTAATAATAATAATAATAATAATAATAATAATAATAATAATAATAATAATAATAATTATTATTATTATTATTATTATTATTATTATTTATTTATTTATTTGCGATTTTAAATTTTTAGTAAGATTTAAAAGTACTTTTTATATTTACTTTGGATTATTAATTTACTTTTATATTACGGTTATTTATTAATGATTATACATCATATCATTGTGTATTTAGTATTATTATATTAACTCTTTTAAGTTTTTGATTTTCGATAAAAGAAGATGAACTCTTACGATTTTTTTTCGATCAGTTCCAATTCGATTTTTAGTTTTTCGAACGAAAAAACTTCAATTAACTTTTAAGAATTTTGAATGGATAAATGTATGATTTTCTAATTTTTAAATTCTTGAGTGTATAAAACTACAACTCATTTCATTTATACAAACGAAAAATGATACAATTAATTATTTACGATCCAAAAAAAACGACGAACCCTTAACTAAAATAGCTATAGCTATTCTGATTTATATTATTTCCAATCAGAAAAAATGACGAACACATCCACTTTTATGTTTTGATCGTAAATAAATAATGTAGTTATTTTCGTTTGGAAAACAGAATGGATTATCGTACTTTTTTTAATATTTCCGAACAAAAATAAGTATGACCGATAGATTTTCAATTTTTTTCGAACGCAACATTCTATAACTATTTATTTAATATTGAAAAATTAAATCGGAAGGAATCGTCGTCTATAAAAGTTTAAAAAAAATAAAAAATAGAATTGTTCGTTTTATTTTATCGAAAAGTTGAAAATCTAAAAATTTCATATTATAACAATGATATATCATATAATCGCAATATAAACATAAATAAATATCTAAAGTAAATTAAAAAAATATTTTTAAAGTTTAAGAAAAAAATAAAATCGTAAATAAATATTATTATTATTATTGGAGGACTTTATTGAAAAGGTTTTATACTTTGATGATTTTACAAAATAGGTTTAACCATGTTAGCCGACCTATTATAACAGGTTAACTGGTGAATTTAAAATGTTTAAGCAGTTTGGAGACTTATCAGAAAAAAAGTGAAATGGGGACTTAACCGAAAAAAATTTATACTTTGATTGTTTTTTGCATAATTTTCTCTAGTGACGTCCTCCATCCTTCAGCAAGCGCTCCATGATGCGAGTGTCGTTAACCCGTCAAAAATACCACTAAATACCTTAGAAGCTAGGGTAAGTAGGGATCGTATCCACAAAAAGCGAGAGGTTAATTACACGTACTTGAGCGACTAGCGTTGTAAAATAATTAATTTAAAAAAGATTGATTTGGTTGTAAAAAAGGTGATTGCTTGATTTATAAAACTAATTACTTACGAAATTTGTGAAAAGAAAACTTAAGAAAACTGTTTGATTGAATAAAGTACGAGAATAACCATTCCCGGATTCCATACCTCGCTTTGCATTTAATTTATAAAAACGATTTGAAGATTACATAGACATAATCTTTGTTATAATTATTATTAAAATCGTTTCGTGATCTTGGGCATAGCGCGTGACACGTTTGATTACTCGTCTTAATTAAACAATTAACTCGGCACGAATAATAAAATGTCTACGAACTATCTTGCGAAACGCAACAACAAAATAATAATCATTCGTTTACAATCAAAATATAAATAATAAAAACCATGCAAACTTAAAGTAATGCTCAAGAGTTGTGTGTCCATCTTCGTGGCTTGACTCGTGTGCTCTTCGTACGTGTGATCGCTCAAACAGGGTCCTTTTCCTTAGCCTTCTCCTCCAAAAAACGATGCTTTCTTCTGAAATATGACTTTGTATTTATAGGAAAAGCTGGAAAAACCCTAAAAACGGCCGTCTATTATTTTAATGGGCTGGGCGCAGCCGTAGGCGCAGGCCTGCGCCCCCCCTGCGCTGGTCTGTAAAAATCCGTATTTTGTGAATTAATTTGTTTAGCTGAACCCTTGGTCTAGGCGCAGGGCTGCGCCCCTCTCTGCGCCTGGCTCTGAGTTTTTGTCCTTTTTACGCCATTTTAAACCGGATTTTGTTTACCTGCACAAGCACAGAATTTATTCAATAGCGGCATATTCTTTGACACTTTCGTACTAAAAACAACTCTTTTGGGTTTAATAAACATGATAAATTATAACCCGATCAAACTTCCCCAACTTAATTTTGATCGTCCCAAGCAAGCAACGAAAATCAGACTTTTAAAACATCGGGTTTATCAAGCGTGCAAAACATAATTGACTCATTTAAACAAGCACTAGCCTTCATAGACGTGATAAAACTCGAAGACACGAACAGAATTTATTTCAGATATATCGTGATGTTTTTCAGAATGGTTGCTCAAAAATTCCTCACCACTATGATCCTTTTAGCTCAAGGTTACAGAATTGAATTCACGTGGGTCACTGGACCATCTTTTTCCTCGATGCATGAGTATAAATATTGGTTTTTCTTTTCTTTTCGTTCTAATCTTTCTTCATGCAATGTTTCTATTTTTTCGCTCAAGTTTAACATGGCTTTCTAGATGATCCGTGTAACAGGATTTGGGTCAGCCGCTCCCAGACCAGTCGGCCTTAGGGGACTAGGCATGATGGTACCCTTCAGACTTAATTTCCTAAATCAACTAGGCCACACTTGAATTGAGGCTTTATTCGTGTTCGCTTCCTCCCCCTTATTGCATGAATAAATAGCGGCTATTGGAATCCTTGTTAATTATCACTCGCTACAACATAATATATCCTACTTCAAACCCGGTTTGCTTCCTTGGTTTTAAACATCTATGACTCTTTGTGTTGGATTTAAACTCATATAATTACGTCTTTTTGCTTGAAACCGACCTAACTAACATCATCATATTTAAGTTGCAAGCTCAACAATAAAAATTTATTGGGTTAATTGATCGGATCATTTTACGGCTCGCTTTTCACATAATCTTCTAAAAAGAAACACATTTATTCAACATAGTAATGCATGCAAAAACAAACTCTAAATGCGAAACAATAAATCATAACGACAATAATTCATCCTACTTAAAGAAAGGAACGGAAGAACCTGACTACTGCGGTGGTGGTGGCGGTCCGAAAATACCGGCAAAGAATTCCCCGAAGGGGTTTCGGTCTTCTTGCATAAGAGGTGTAGGTGGGTACGTGTTTGCAGGGTGCACCACGCTCTCTCCGCGTGTCGTGGTGGGGACTCGACCATAGGCTGGGAAGTATTGAGGAGTTCGATCCTCAACGTTCAGCCTTTCGAAATTCTGCCACTGATAATCCTCGTATGGTTGATGTGGTAACCCAGCATTGTAATTCATGTGATCTCTCACTGCATCGGTGTACGCCCAGTGCTGCTGGTTGTAATAGGCATTCTGAAATGATGACGCGCGCACACCGGTGTAGATTTCGTCGATTCGGCTAGTCTGGGTTTCTAACTCATGCTGAAACTCGTCCATCCTCCCAACCACGTCCTCTTGAAAAGTACCCAACCGTAAGTTCATCGCGTCCAACCGCGCAATGACCTGGGACATATCATTAGCTCCCCCCGCTGCATGTATTCTTTCAGCTTGATGTTGATGGTAAGCCTCTGCCTCCTCTATACCATATTGCTCTCGATGTGTCTTTCCCGTTTCTGAGTCAAAGATCTCAAATCCTTGATCCGTTTGGCGCAGAGTGATGCCTTGTATCATAGCCGCTGTAATGACGGCGCCAGAGACTCCCCTCGGAACAGATATGGGAGAAATTGCTGCCTGAGCCCTCAGAAACTCTGATAAAATCCATCCATGAGGGATTATTTTCCTCTCCCTTGTGTCGTACATCGACCACATGTCATTCATCACAATCCAAGCAAAAGAAAGGCTCGGCTCTCCTGTCATTAGTGCGTAACGAATAGTTACCTCCTTGTGCTGAATTTTTGTCAGATCACTGTCTCTTGGCAGCACGTTGTTGGTAACGATCTTGTGTAATACCTTCGCCATGGGGCTAAGGTCACGCCTAGCGTACGCCGTATATCCAGCCGCGGCATTATAATCGATCTTCAGTATTTCTGCCAACTGCGTAGTCCATTCACCCTCCCAAGTTCTATCAGTGAATGCTAGTTATGCGTCTGTTTTGTACTCATAGTTGAAATTCCGTGCTCCGTCTTCTCCAACACCAATGTCACCCCCAAAAACTTCTCGTAACGCTTGTGCGTTCATCGGAAATTCATGCCCATTTACGCGACCTATTAATGTGAAGTCGCCTCTGAATCGTCCTTCTTCGCGTCTCAGTGTGGACATCCACTCCACAACCTCATCATGATAAATGTGCTCCCCTCCTAAATCCAATACTGCCTCCCATCCTAACCGGTCGAAGCATCTAACTACCCCATAATTCTCGAACTCGTCTTTCTTTACTCTCTTTTCGACCAAGACTTTGCCTGAGTTGTCATGAACAACTGTCGTCGAATATTTGTCGGATGCTGTGATAGATTAAAGTCCGGGTTCCATTCTACCCTCGGTTGGGTAGAGGAACTGGCGCCTTCGCCCACTCGTTGTCTAGTCCGGCGAGACATCTGCAATTACGACAACTTAAGTATATATATATATATAATTATAAAATTCTTAATTCGTTCTATTTTCACAACAAAGAACCATAACTGATAGTTTGTGCAATAATCATATCGTATGTAACACAAGGATGCATAATTAATTCATCTCAATTTAACCACTTTGTCACATCTAATAAATTAAGCAAATTGCACAAAATAACAACTAACTTTTCGGAAATTGACTAGCATGCCTTTTTCTTAATCGCGCTAATAATTTCACTTACTACTCTATCTTATACTATCAAAGCACTTAGAATTATCATGTGTAAGTGGTCATGCAAAAAGTCAATCTAAATGTCAAAATTCAACTTCAAACTCCATTAAAGCTTAATTGTTCAAGAATGGTGGAGCTTTTTGTACCTTGTTCTTGATGAAGAATGAAAGAGAAGTTGAATCTAAAGTGGTGGTGGATGATTCCTAGCTTGACTTCACCTTCCCCAACTTGAGTTGCAAACTCAAGTTCCTTGCTACTTCTTGCGTAATGTCAATCACTAGCTTGATTTTTAGTGATTTTTGTGGGAAAAAATGAGTTTTTTAGGTGAGAATATGTGGAGAAGGTGAAGGAACCGTAAGGGGGGCGCAAATGGTGCTCTTGTAAGGTTTTGCAAAAAAAAAATTTCTATTTAAAATGGTGAAAATCGGGCATGCGCACCCCTGGGCGCAGGCCTGCGCCGGCGGCTGCGCTTGGGGGGCCTGTTCGGTTCAAAAATTTTTTGTTTTTTCTGTTGGTCGGGTGCATGCTTGAGTTGATAATTTACGTGTTTTCGATAAAAAATATGGTTTACAAGCATTTATCCTACACTTCTTAACACATTTATGTGTTTCCCCTTCCCCAACTTTAAAGATTGTGTCGTCCCCGACACTACGGAGGCTAAAAATCGTTATATGAACAGGGTAATATGTAGGTAACAGAGATAGTGCAGGTCAAATGTTCACTAAGCATAGCATGCAATTGTTACGAGATCTAAAAAGTCTACGGTGCCAACACGAACACCACGCATATTTGTTATGGCCTCAGGCCATTTACAAAACCGAGTACCAATTGTTTCAAAGTTCAAGGACCATAGTATTTTAGAGGGAATTGCATGGAATCAGGGAATCAGTATTCATCAGGAGACGTCAGCTGAGATGTGTGGGTGGAGACGGTGTGGGAACTGCGGCGGCCGACAGCCCGTTCGAGCTCCTCTACCCTCGATTGGAGGCTAGCGAGCCAACGGGAGTGAGCTCCCACCGAGATTCCGTGAACATTGACATCATGTTTGATCTTGTCAACCTCCAAAAGAACTGCTCTGTTTGCTGCCAGTAGTCCCTCCACCGCATTCTTGATGGCGGTAAGTCGTGCTTCCAAAACATCGTTATCTGACAAGTGTGCTTGTGATGAACCTCCCTTCTCAAACTTCACCTCAGCTTTTACAAACTTTACCTCATCCTTCTCAAATTTCAGCTCACCTATTCTTGCTTTACCCTTGTCTAGAGTTTGGTCATATCGATAAAAAGATCGGCTCGCAGGGATGATTGAAACCGTACCGTGTGCGGGGTCCCTAATGAAAAAGGTGCCCGAAACTTGGTCAAATTGTAAGCCCGCCATGGTATGTCGTGTAAACCAAACATCATTGGGTCCTAATAGCCGTGGGCTTGCCCCTTCCGATATGACTCCCATATTGATAAACAATTCGCTAAGCATACGACCGTAAGGTATTTCCATGTGTGGTTTTACGAGGGTCGCTTCCCAAATAGTGCATCATGATGTAAGCAAGGGAAATGGCCGGTTTACCCGTGAGCAAAGCATGAATAAGGATGACCTTGCGGGTTCGAACGGCAGTGGTATTAGCGGATCTCGGCAGGATATTGAAAACAATAAGCTTCCACAAGACTTTGGCCCAAGGGCGAAGATCACCCCGATAGTACTTGGAATAGACCCTTGCTTGTTCGATCGTAAGATTGAAAACCTCGGTTAGCTTTTTAGACCATCCCTCTGAATGTCTCAACACCCCACTAGATAAGTCTTGTTCCGTCCAAAATTCCCTTGCTACCGGGATGTTAGTATCGAAATCAAAATAATCCCACAATTCTTTCCTAGAGACTACAACCTCTTTCCCATTAATACGACCCCGTAATTCAAAGTCGTGTTCTACAGCCTCCTCTCTTCGGATCAGAGTTGTCATCCATTCATAGATTTCAGTTTCATGAACATACGGGGTTTCGATTTGCGAAGCCCCCGACCACCCAATGCGATCAAAACTCTCGATAATCCCAAAGTGTTTAAAATCCGATTCTTTAAGAGTCTTTTCTATGAAAAAGTGCGTGGGTGGTTCAGAAACCGGTGGTGAGGGTGGTGGTGAAGGATACTCGATATTGATCGGGATAGGGGTATGCACACGCATTCGTGGAGTGCGAGTGATACATCGACGAGAGTTCCCTGTGAATTGTTGTGACATCTATGCACATATAGCAAAGAGAAACGGAATTTAGCATAATTAAATGCACACAATAGCACACAAGCATGTTAATCTCGGTGGAGTTCGAAGAATCCAGTGAGAAATACATAAATGTCAAGTGCAACGTATTCCACAAAGGTTCAAGGAATTTAATGCAATGACCATTCTCCATGAATTTGGTGCATGTGCATGAGCGATGAATGTAACGTAGCATGGCAAGAGTTGTTCATGTCGTGACGTGCATGAGTATGAGCGACAAATGAGGCGATTAAAAGCACGAATCTAGAAATTGTAATGGAGTGACATGTCCATCCTAATTTTAGCATAGAATAGTGCATCTAAACTGGAAATTAACACTTAATATAGAATTTCTAAACATGTCACAGTGAGAAATTCATGAAAACCCTATATTTAGAAATTAACTAGAAAGGCATGAAATGTGTATATTCTAGCATGTTGCACACGACTAATGACAAAGAAAACCTCTGAAACATATTCATCTTCAACATCTTGCAATTAGGGTTTAACTTGGTATGAACTCAAGTAGTAAGTCTTTCTTAAATGGAAGAATAATAATATAATATACACTTACATTGATGAGTTTGATGAAGGAGATGAGTGATCTAGCCAAAAATGCACGTTCGTTGAAGATTAGGGAGCAAACAGGGGGCTAAAATTCGGAGTGCTTAGAGAGGAAATGAAAGAAATGGGGTGAAAAAGGGTTAAAAACCGCTGGAATGCATCGAGGCGCAGACGCAGGCGCACCCCTGCGCTGGCCGGTGCGCTTGGGGCGCAGCGCGGGGCGCAGGCCTGCGCTGGCCGGTGCGCTGCTCTGCTGCCAGGCGATTTTTGTGTGTGCTGTTTGTAGTGTTTGGTCCCCCCAAAAACTAACGAATTGTCGTACAACGTATCGAATTTTGTCCTCTATCTGTCCAAATTTTCGTCTCCCTTCGGCTCGGGATTTGTATCTTCTTAAGGAATAAATTTTTCCCCAACTTAGTTGGTTGCAATATGTACCACAGTAATATAGGATGAACTATTGTTTGACTAACTAATTTTAAAGAGCAACAAACGAAGGCGTAATAAAAAATTTTAATATGCAAAAATTAAAACACACTTTCGTGGTGAAAACGATTGCACTTAGCATGTGCAACAAGCCTTTAAACACCTCAGTAGCCTGAGTGGACGAGTTATAGTCTCGTGAGGGTTTCTATGGAACACACCCACAAAGTTCGCTGGATTGCCTTCTAGAAAGCGCTAAGTTTAATGTCTTCAGCCAGACATTTTGGAACTCTTTAATATTTAAGTGATATCTTCCAAGACCATTGTCTCAGATGATATAATTTCATTGTCGGCCCATTGTACAAATAATTTTAATCTGTGTCCGTTTACTTTAAACGGCTCACCGCCTTTTTGATCTATTATTTCAACCGCACCATAGGGGTAGATGTTAGTTACTATGTATGGGCCTGTCCACTTACTTTTTAATTTGCCTGGGAAGAGCCACAGGCGTGCGTTGAATAGCCAAACTTTGTCACCTTTATTAAACACCTTTCGTTTAATTATTCGATCGTGGAAAGCTTTTGTTTTTTCTTTATATATTTTAGAACTTTTCATAAGCTTCCTTGCGAATTTCTTCTAATTCGTTCAGTTGGTGTTTTCGATTTATACCGGCAGCTGTGAAGTTAAGGTTTGCGTTTTTAATGGCCCATAAGGCTCGGTGCTCTAACTCAACCGGAAGATGACATAATTTCCCATAAACTAGCTTATAGGGAGACATGCCAATAGGTGTTTTGTACGCCGTACGATATGCCCAAAGTGCATCATCTAATCGTATTGACCAATCTTTCCTATCGGGTCGTACTGTTTTTTCTAATATACGCTTAACCTCCCTGTTAGATACCTCTACTTGTCCACTAGTTTGTGGGTGATATGGGGTGGCTATCTTGTGTGTTACTCCATAATGCTTAAGTAGTTTGCTAAAGTATATATTTTTGAAATGAGAACCCCCGTCACTAATTATGGCTCTAGGAATTCCATGACGAGAAAATATATTACGTTTAACGAATTGGAAAACTACTTTGTGGTCATTAGTCCTTGTGGCTTCGGCTTCTACCCATTTAGAGACGTAATCGACTGCCACTAAGATATATTCGAAACCGTATGACTTAGGGAATGGTCCCATAAAGTCTATGCCCCACACATCGAAAATCTCTACTATAAGAATTGGTGTCATCGGCATTTGGTCTCGTTTTGAGATACCTCCTATTTGTTGGCATCGTAGGCATGACTTAACAAACTCGTACGAGTCTTTAAAGATGGTCGGCCAAAAGAATCCACTTTGCAGGATTCGATGACCTGTCTTTTTAGCACTAAAATGGCCTCCGCATGCATACGAATGACAGTGATTTAAAATATCGTAATGCTCATTGTCTGGAACACATCGCCGGATAATCTGATCTACTCCTATTTTGAATAAATCCGGCTCCTCCCAAATGTACTGTTTGGTTTGGGAGAAGAAATATTTTCTTTGATGTGAATTCCAGTGGCCTGGGATTTTCCCTGTGACAAAATAGTTCACTAAATTAGCAAACCAAGGCACTTTTGCGACGAACAGTAATTGTTCATCTGGGAAATTATCCCGAATGGAGTCCAGCATATCAGTGGTGATTGCTGGCAATCTCGAGAGATGGTCTGCTACTACATTTTCTGAGCCCTTTTTGTCTCGGATTTCTAAGTCGAATTCTTGTAGTAACAGTATCCAACGAATTAGCCGTGGTTTAGCGTCTTTCTTAGCCAAGAGGTGTCGTAAGGCACTGTGATCGGAATACACAATTACCTTAGCTCCCCAAACGTAAGATCTAAACTTATCTAGCGCATACACTACTGCAAGCAATTCTTTTTCAGTTATTGTGTAATTAATTTGAGCTTCAGAGAATGTTTTACTTGCATAGTATATTACCACGGGCTTTTTGTCCACTCTTTGACCAAGGACGGCACCTACTGCGTGATCACTTGCGTCGCACATAATCTCAAAGGGCTGAGACCAATCAGGTGATTGCAAAATTGGTGCCTCCGTGTGCTTCATTTTTAATGTATTAAACGCCTCTATACAGTCTTTATCAAAGTTGAACGGTGCATCCTTAAGAAGAAGGTTACATAGGGGTTTGGTTATGGCACTAAAGTCTTTTATGAATCTCCTATAAAAACCTGCATGTCCTAAGAATGAACGAATTCCCTTAATATTAGTCGGCGGTGGTAACGAGGAAATTATTTGTATTTTGGCTCGATCAACCTCCATTCCCCTTTCAGAAACTATGTGTCCTAAGACTACTCCCTCTTTAACCATAAAATGACTTTTCTCCCAGCTTAGTACCAAATTGGTTTCAGTACACCGCTTGAGAACTTTTTCTAAATGAGAGAGACACCCTTCGAATGACTTATCAAATATAGAAAAGTCGTCCATGAAGATTTCAAGAGACCCTCCGACCATGTCTGAAAATATAGCCATCATACATCGCTGGAATGTGGCCGGAGCGTTACATAATCCAAATGGCATTCTTCGGTAGGCGAATGTGCCATATGGACACGTAAATGTCGTCTTATCTTGATCCTCTGGGTGTATCGGGATTTGGTTATACCCCGAATAGCCATCTAGGAAACAATAGAATTTCTGCCCTGCTAATTTCTCTACTATTTGGTCGATGAATGGCAGAGGGAAATGATCTTTCGAGGTTGCGGCATTTAGCTTTCTGTAGTCGATACATACTCTCCACCCCGTTACAGGGCGAGTTGCAATCTTTCTCCTTCAGGAG
This sequence comes from Centrapalus pauciflorus, assembly GCA_020465985.1. Lineage (NCBI taxonomy): Eukaryota > Viridiplantae > Streptophyta > Magnoliopsida > Asterales > Asteraceae > Centrapalus > Centrapalus pauciflorus. The sequence goes on along the minus strand of JAANYP010003472.1, from coordinate 176,707 downwards.
TATCGACAACAGTGATTCCAGATTTCTTTGGAACCGTCTGTGTGGGACTAACCCATTGGCTATCTGATATCGGATATATAATTCCAGCATCTAGCCACTTTAACACTTCCTTCTTCACTACCTCTCTAAGGTTAGGGTTTAGCCTTCTCTGAGCATCTCTACTTGGCTTGGCTGTTGGATCAGTTATAATCCTATGCATACACAGCGTTGGGCTAATCCCCTTAAGATCTGCTATGGTCCAGCCTACTGCTTCCTTATATCTCGATAACACTTCTAACAGGGCCTTTTCTTGTGCAGCAGTAAGGTCTGTTGCGATGATTACAGGCAATGTACTCTCAGGGCCAAGAAAAGCGTATTTGAGATGAGCTGGAAGTGGTTTCAACTCTAATTTGGGTGGTTGCTCTAAAGATGGTTTTGCTGATGGTGGAAGGTCAGTCGGAAGTTTTTCGATTTTGTGTGTCCATGGTGGTTGAGTAGAATCCACTGACTGAACACGTTCAAGTTCGAACTCCTTAGCTTCAGGCATATTATCTAGCTTATGCTCATTGTAGTACAGAAGCAGCTCCACTGGATCTTTACATGTTATTGTTGATAATTGTTGTTGTATTAAATCATCAACTAGGTCGATCATGTAGCACTCTGAATCCAATGGTGCATTAGGTACATTGTTAAAGACATTAAGTCGGAGTTTGCGGTTTCCGAATGCTATGTCTAATGCACCTGTCCTGCAATTGATTTGAGCGTTGATTGTGGCTAAGAAGGGACGTCCTAATATGATTGCCGGTTGGCTTTCTTTGTAAGCACTATCTGAGTCCAACACTAAGAAATCTACTGGATAATAGAAGTCTTCAACTTTAACGATTACATCAGATAACATCCCTCGTGGTACTTTGGTAGACCTATCTGCTAATTGTAGGATGACATCTGTTGTCTGTAGGGTTCCTAGATCATGTTGGTCAAATAAATTACCAGGTAAGATATTAACACTCGTTCCTAAGTCTAGAAGTGCTTTTTTAATTTGAATATCGCCGATAGTTACCGGGATCAAGGGTGACCCTAGATCTTTTAGTTTAGGCGGCAATGAGCTAGTGATAACTGCACTGACTTGTTCAGTGATGTTGATTTGCTTTGGAAGAGTTATTTTAAATTTTCGTTTCTGAGTACAAAGGTCTTTTAAGAATTTAGCGTAAGAAGGGACTTGTTGTATAGCTTTGATTAAGGGAATGTTAATTTTAACTTGATTAAAAATATCCCATAATTCTTCGTTTTTAGGTCCTTTCTTACCATAAGGAAATGAAGCTGGGTTCTCTAAGGCCGTTGGGTAGGGAACAACTTCAGTATTGGAACTCCCTTCCCCAACTTTAGTCTCTACTGGTTTCTTGGCTTCTACTTCCTTAAAGGTTACTTTCTTAATTTTTGTTTCTACCTTTGACTCCGATCTGGGTGGTTCTTCTTCATAAGCAATTTCTACCTCGTCGTCTGTCTCACTCTCCTTAGGCATTTCTATTTTATTATCTACTTCCTTTCCACTCCTAAGGGTAGTGACTTTGTTAACTTCGTTCACTTCGTTGACTTCATATTTCTTTTCTTTGCCATGGTGGTGCGATGGGTTAACTGTGGTGTTGCTTGGAAGCTTCCCTTCTTCTCGTTTAGTCAAGGACTCTACAATTTGTCCCATCTGCCTTCCGAGCATCTCCATAGTTTTTGCTTGAACCATGGTTTGTTGCTTCATGAATTCCATAAACTCGGAAAATTCTTTCGAGTTCCCCGACACTGGTCGTGAATCATTTTCTTCTTTAGGGTCTTGGCGTTTATAGTACCGATCATCCTTCGTAGCTGAGGTCGATCCATATTGGAAATCTCGGTTTTGTTGACGAGGTTGCTCTTATCTTGGTTTAGGGGGAGCATCATTATCTTGATTATCCCTCCAACTAAAGTTCGGGTGTTTTCTCCATCCCGGATTGTAGGTCTCCGAGTATGGGTTCTCCCGTTCTCTTCGTTGCCGAAAGCCAAAAGCTTCGTTCACATACTCTTCATGCGTGAAGGTATGTGGGCAATTCTCGGTTGGATGAGAAGGGTCTCCACAAGTGACACAGCAGACCTGTGCCATTGTAGCCTTTCCCATTCCTTTCATCAACAAGTCCATCTTTTTGCTTAGTTCGGATATGTCAGATTTAACTTCCTTCTTCCATGCGTTGTCTATGCCCATAACTTGGACACCAACACTATTATCCGAACCAGCTTGGACTTTTAAACCTTTACTTAACTGGGTTAATAATTCTCAGGCTTCGTCATCTTCCTTGGCTAAAAAGGTTCCGCCTGAAGCAGCGGTGATCATATTCCTACTTTCTTGACTAACCCCATCGAAAAAGGTTTTAATTAGCATCCATTTAGGAATTTCATGGTGAGGGCATGTTCTTAGTAATTCATTTAACCTATTAAAGGCTTCGTGAAATTGTTCCCCTATTTTCTGGTTAAATCCAGTAATTTCTTTACGTTTTTCTGTAGTTTTGCTAATTGGGTAATATTCGGTTAGAAATTCTTTTTTCATCTCATCCCAGTTAGTTATACTATCAGTGGGAAGTGACACAAACCAGTTTTTCGCTCGTTCTTTCAAGGAGAAAGGAAAAAGTCTGAGTTTTAGAGCGTCTACGGTCATTCCCCTAACGTGATTGGCCTTACATATGGCAGTGAATTCAGGTAAGTGCTCATACGGTTTTTCGCTTGGTGCTCCGCGAAAAACGGGTAATATGCTAAATAGCTGTGGCCTAATTTCGGGTTCATTCTCATTAATTGGGTAGAGAATGGGTGATGGATCAGGGATATCACCCGGCCTATAATGGGATTCCACAGTTCTACGGTCTCCCATCGGTCTTTGGTTTTGTTGGACGTCGACAAGAACGTTATCGATGTTCTCGTCTTCCGAATCAATTATTTCTTCTTCCAAGTGTACTTTAGGAGCAATATTTTTGGTTTCGTTTGCTTGAGTTGTGGCTCGCCTATTAGATCTAGCAGTTTTTTCGATTTCTGGATCAAACTTCAAGGGTGAAATTCTACCAGAATATCGTGTGTGCATAAACCTATGAGGGCTAGATGAAGAATTAGAACTAGAAACTTTCTTTTTGGTGAGAATCGATGCTTGCGCCACGATCCCCTTTTTCTTAATAACTAAGGCAATAATTACAGCTTAAACTAATTAAATATAATGATAGCAAAAATACCACTAAATACCTTAGAAGCTAGGGTAAGTAGGGATCGTATCCACAGAGAGCGAGAGGTTAATTACACGTACTTGAGCGACTAGCGTTGTAAAATAATTAATTTAAAAAAGATTGATTTGGTTGTAAAAAAGGTGATTGCTTGATTTATAAAACTAATTACTTACGAAATTTGTGAAAAGAAAACTTAAGAAAACTGTTTGATTGAATAAAGTACGAGAATAACCATTCCCGGATTCCACACCTCGCTTTGCATTTAATTTATAAAAACGATTTGAAGATTACATAGACATAATCTTTGTTATAATTATTATTAAAATCGTTTCGTGATCTTGGGCATAGCGCGTGACACGTTTGATTACTCGTCTTAATTAAACAATTAACTCGGCACGAATAATAAAATGTCTACGAACTATCTTGCGAAACGCAACAACAAAGTAATAATCATTCGTTTACAATCAAAATATAAATAATAAAAACCATGCAAACTTAAAGTAATCGTTCATAAAATAAAACTTAGCGATGTGCTTCCTCCGAGAATGATTATGATGAGACTAGCCGGACATTGTTGGTGCAATGCTCAAGAGTTGTGTGTCCATCTTCGTGGCTTGACTCGTGTGCTCTTCGTACGTGTGATCGCTCAAACAGGGTCCTTTTCCTTAGCCTTCTCCTCCAAAAAACGATGCTTTCTTTTGAAATATGACTTTGTATTTATAGGAAAAGCTGGAAAAACCCTAAAAACGGCCGTCTATTATTTTAATGGGCTGGGCGCAGCCGTAGGCGCAGGCCTGCGCCCCCCTTGCGCTGGTCTGTAAATATCCGTATTTTGTGAATTAATTTGTTCTGCTAAACCCTTGGTCTGGGCGCAGGGCTGCGCCCCTCTCTGCGCCTGGCTCTGAGTTTTTGTCCTTTTTACGCCATCTTAAACCGGATTTTGTTTACCTGTACAAGCACATAATTTATTCAATAGCGGCACATTCTTTGACACTTTCGTACTAAAAACAACTCTTTTGGGTTTAATAAACATGATAAATTATAACCCGATCACTCCACCGCCGACTTCCTCTTAATTTGGCATGTAAAATCTCTTCGTTTTCTAAAAATCGATCATCTTCTTGCTACAAAATTGACCATCTTCGTTTTTCTACATAGTAATGTGATTTTTTTTAAAGCGACTTGATTTATTTGTATTGAAACTCGATTTTTTCAAAACAAAAAAAAAATTTGGTTATTTGTATTAAAACATGAGTGTTGTCATTTCTTTCATGAATAGGATTATTCATGTTTCTGATTTTGTTTTCAGTCTGTTACACCATATTAAGAGTGAAGGGTTGACAGTTGTTTAGTTTATGATTTGTTCATGTTTCTGATTATGTTTTTAATCTGTTATATGACTGCTCCTATTTTGGTTGTTATAGTCCTTGGAATTTAGCTCATAGATGTTGTCTTGGTACAACAAATTGTGTTTGAGATTGTGATTTCTACCATGGAGTTGATCTTATGGATGAGCATGGATCATATACAGATTGATAGTTGTTTAGTTTGTGATTTGTATGATTATTTTTTGTTGTTGTAGATTTCTTTCCATACACGTGTCTCTGTTATAAAGGTTAATTAAAATTAATTATTTTTAACGTGTAAAAGAAACATACTATTCATGATTCAGCATCATCACCTATCAATCAGTAAGCAGTCACTTATTACTTAGTTACTTATTACTTAGTTTTATTACAAAACATGTTTACATCAAAATCATGACATGACCTTAACCCACGATCCGAAAAGATAGGGGTGATCAACGATATGATTTATGAGTTCGTTGGTTTTTTCGTTTCGGTATTCTTCGGTTAGAATTTTTTTTTTCTAAACCAAATCGAATTCAAAGCTGCATAAACCAAACCATAAACCGAATTCAAATTCGGTTTGTTTGGTGTATAAACCAAATATTCAGTATGCGTAACAATATACAAACAATCAAAGCCAAACTACAAACGCAAAACTTTCAAACATCTCAAATAGCCAAATATTAAGTATGTCATCCCAAAAGGGATAACTGTATAAAATAGCAATCAACTAGACACAAATGTTTTATTATAGCATTGTACTCGATTTTTTTTCTAAAATAGCAATCCATAACAAAAACTTTTCTTAATAAAACATCCAACTCAAATTAATTGATCCATTATAGCATTTTTTTTATGACTGGGCACTGCTAGATGTCCATGTTGGTTGCCATGCATGTCAACATCAAATGCATACTGATCTTCATAAAATAGCAGCATACTCATATTAACAATTTATTTTGTACATATCATATTCTTAATCTGAAATTGTATTATTATTATTATTATTAGTATTATTATTATTATTATTATTATTAAAACAAAATTCAAACTTTCATGAGTCTATGATGATAATCTAAGAACATGAACCCTAAATTCAAGAACAATCGATCAACATATTTATAATCAAACAGTGATAGCTAGATCTACGATGGAATCTTAATTCATCGCATTAGATAAATGTGGTGAAGAAGCCGAATGGTTACGTCAATTTATTGAAGACATACCAAAGTGGCCGAAACGGGTTACAGTCGTTACTATACATTGTAATAGCCAATCTACGATTGGTAGAGCGCATAGCATAATGTATAATGGTAAGTCAAGGCATATTAGACGTCGCCATACTTCGATACGACAACTACTCTCAACAGGTGTTATCTCTGTGAAGTCAAAGGATAACATTGCGGATCCGCTTACAAAAGGCTTAAATAGATAGTTAGTTTTGAAGTCGTCAAAAGGAATGGGACTAAAGGCCATGAATGAATAAATTCATACGAAGGAAAACCTTACCTTGTTGACTGGAGACCCCAAAATCTTGGTTCAAAAGGACAACCTATTTGTATGAATAAAGTGTGGTCACTGTGGGGGGTTGTGAAAAACTCCTAGTCCATTCCTATATGATTTCTAGAAGAAAATCATTTTAGTGACAATGAGGTTAAGCATTTTATAATGATTCGGTCGAAATCATTTATGCTTTTAATGATTCGGGAGAAATCACCTATGCGAGAGAGATGTGTGGTCGCTTCGAGTGGAATTGTAGGGGCACAATTCTTAGTAGCTCTCGCAGAACCAGACTAGTATTCCATGACCATAACGGACACGACTATGAGGAGTTAACCTTGTTAGGGAGATTCTTGTGTGAAGTGTATTGTCGTCTTCGGCAGCTCAGTTCAAAGACATCGAGTTCTACTGACGGCTAGAAGGCTAAGTGCATTTCATAAGGGAAGGTTCAAAGGTTTACACCTACCTATCATATGGAAGATTTCAACCATTGAAAATTCATTGGAATTTTATGTGTCTTCGATCAATCTCATACATGTGGGGGATGATTTGAATGTGTTTTTGATCGATCTCTCATTCATGTGGGGGATTGTTGGAAAAAGTGTAAATTTTTAAAAGGAAAAAGTGTATTTTTCATGTTTTTGGACCAAATATAATTATATATAATTGTGATATATATAATTCATATTTTGTGAGTTTGTATTCTCCTTGAAGAGAGGATTACAACGATATAAAGAACGTCCAAAACGGAGCTAAGATGAATGAGATATCGATGCTCAAAGATTGGTGTTTGATGTGGGAAAATGCAAGTTAAAAGTGTGAAAACTTGTCCCACATAGGAAGAAGGATCAAATCATTAAACTTGTGTGCGCCCGCATCTGCCTCGTACTTTGTATAAGGTATTTTTTGGCGTGAGCCGCGTTCGGCCGTTACATAAATTGTTTAATGACAGAATTATTATATTTAATTATTAATAAAAAATGTTTTTTTATTATTACAATTAAATATAATTAATTTGTTGTTACAACTCATGGTTTAATAATACAATTATTATATTTAATTACTAATAAAAAAAGGTTTTTTTATTATTACAATTAAATATAATTAATTTGTTGTTACAACTCATCTCCTATAAAAGGGATGGAGATGCAAACACCAAGAAACAATTGAAAATATACTTGAATATTATGAAACACTTTGCACTTTAAATGGCGAGACGTTAATGCTTTCAAGAACGAAGATCACTTAGAATTCACGTAATTTTTCAGGCAAGTTGGTTACCTCCGGCATTACGCTGCTTTGGCTGTTGTACCATGGGAAACAGACTTCGAATATGTTTTAAGGGAAACAGGTCACATCATAGTTTCCAGTCTTAAGGTCAAACTCAATGGCACAATCACACCTTTCTATTGTCCTCAAGCTAGGGACCACTTATTATGCAAATGGTGTCAATCGACAATAAGATAGACAGATCAAGCAATAGAAACAACCGCATAGAAACAACAGAGCGTGGGGGGGGGGGGCGGGGTGCGGGGTGGGGGGGGGGAGGGGGGGGGGGGTTTTTGGGTGGGGGGGGGGGCGGGGGGGTTTAAGCCCAGTCTTGTGAATTAGATAACCCGAGGAGTTGCATAGCGAATTATAAGAAAAAGGGGTATAGATTATTATATATATATATATATATATATATATATATATATATATGTATGTATATATATATATATATATATATATATATATATATATATATATAACCTGACCAGCTGCTGTGAATTAAAGGGGACAGAAACACAACAACTGTTAGGGAGAATTTAGGTAGAAAATTATCATAAAACATGTGTGTGTTATACATATATGAGTTGTGATTGTGTGTGTGATCAGGGGGTAGTGGGATACCTCGAGTTGGTGTTTTTTGTACAGTTAGAAAATCATTAGCATATAACAGTCACAGAAACCAAATTGATATGGCTTGGGCTTGCCAAAAGCCTCCCTCGGCCCCTAGGAACCTTTCGCCCCTTTTGCCTTGTCTTGTTGCCGTTGGCCAAGACCAACACATAGTCATTTAGCCTTTATACATGTGTTAATAAAGGTGCGCTATGTGGCTGTGAAAATATAAGGAAAATGGACGGCAACAATTAAATAGAATATTGGTTTTGATTTTAGTTCATTGAGGCATTTACCCTTGATTTTGCTTAAGTTTTAAACAAAGAAAATAAGTGCCATCTAAGTCCAACACACACAGCCATTTTGCCTTGATTTTGTTTAAGTTTTGAACACTTATCTACCAAAATTATAATTTATAATGTTGAGTTATGAATAGAAAGGAAATATAAGAAACTTTGCAAATCACTATCTAGTGATTTCCAGAAACATAACTGCGAAAACTTATATAAAAACCTTAGTCACATAAAGAATACAACCATGGTAAGCAAATCGACGAGTATAGCAACAACAAATGAAATATAAATTTAACATATATAAATCAAAGAGTTTAGCAACTGCAAAGGAATTCATATTTAATCATGTAAATAAAATGATACAAGAAACCTCGTTAACATCATCTGAAATATTATCACTGCTTAGAAGCAGAAAAATCGAATATTATGTAACAGAGCATATAGAAATAGAAAAATCAAACAGCAACCACACTCACCTGTTTATAATAGAAGTCAGATGTAGATTCAGAACAAGATGCGATACCTGCTTATAATCGGAGAAAAAAAAAAGAAATTATAACAGGACATCATCATATCAAGGGAGAAAGATGTAAGACCTTTAATAGGAGCTAAACAGACGAGAAATATAGAGATAGAGATCGGCAAATCAAGAGATGAAGAGAAATAGATATAGCGATGTACCTCATGGAGGAGAGAAGCAATGGTTTCTTTTATTCGTTTCCTAGGTTAAAACATATTAGGGCTCAAACATGATACAGAAAGACAAAACAGAAACCTATTAGGGCTTGAACCAGCAAAAGAGATCCCAAATCCTTGGTCGTCGGTGAACCTGCCATCAGCTGCGCTGCTGGTCGAAGAAGAAGAATAGGGTTGACGACGGTGGAGGTCGTCTGTGTGTACGATCTATAGAGAGGTTGCTTGATGAGATGAGCATGGGGAAGAAAACCCTCTCCAAAATTTTTCACACAGGGGAGCACGAGACCCAAATTTGTGAGGAGAATGGGGGCACAGGATAAGGAAATAGGGATTTTGGGGTTTTCTAACAAAGAATGAAACCAAGTTTTTTTCAAAAGCACGAGTCTTTTGTATTTTCGAAAAGACAGCTCCTGTACGGTACATAAATGGATGGATTTAACCCCGGTTCTTTAGGAAGAAACCGGGGTCTTTCTAAAAAAAAACACCGGAAAACAAGTACCACGGTTTTTGAGGTTTTTTTTTTGGATAACCTGGTTTTATTTTTTTTTTTGGGGGGGGGGGGGGTTTGAAGATGTTTTTTGTAGTAGTGTAAAATAAAAAAGTTAAAATATGATTAAGTACATTGCTATTATAAGTATGTTGTTACTTTATAAATATCCAGTCATCAGTTAGCGCTGACGTGGCTGCCGACGTGGACGCGTAGTCATCATCCAGTCACCAAGTAATGTTATTTTGGATCAATTATTTTAAGTTTGATGCTTATTTTAAGAAAAATTTTGGTAGTGTGATGTTATTTTAGAAAAAAATTCAGTTGATTGCTTTAATAAACCATTTATAACTAGTTGGTTGCTATTTTAAGCGGTTTGCCCCATCCCAAAATATCAAATTAAACATGCATAAAACGTTAGAAATTAATACAAAATTCGATTTGGTTTGGTTTTCAGGTCAGGATATGTGATGTAAAATAATTCACCATAAGGTACTATTTCATGGTGTTCATAATAATATGGTCTTCCAATTTCAATTATATACATTATTTTTATTATAACCAAAATAAAATCTTCATTTCTCACAGACGTTTTATTTAAGAAATGAGGCATTATGAAACTAATTAGTAAATATGTTTTTTCTTAACGTTGGTTACGAAAAGTCAGAGGCTAAAAATATATTAATCATATAAAAATTTAACTACAGCAAAATATTTTTAAAATCATACCATATGCATATATTCTCATGTCTTAATGTATGATATCCATACCAATCTAATATGATACTTTAAGTTTATGTTGATTGACCATTTCAACAATTAACTTAACTTGTAACTTGTTAAAAAGATGACGTCAACTATGAATTCTCTTTCAAGAGTATAAATAAAATGTTATTAACTTTGTTATGTTCATGATAAGATTATTGTAGGTTGAGTTTGAATCTTAAAGTTATTATGCAAGTGAGATATTTATGTTTTAACAATATTTTAATAAAATGATATTTAATTTTCGATTTAGTTTCACTATGTTTCGTTATAAAGCGGACGCTCGTATCTCTTCGTTGAGTGGTTCAACTACTCTCATCTTTTCCTCTTGAGACACTCAAGCTAATAAAAATGTCAACGTAAACGTTGGTGAGATACAAGGTTAAAATATCTAAGTTTGAAACACCCTTTTAAATAGGGGAGCATAATAAGTGAAAAGCCTATTTAACTGATAAAACGGACCCGTAATAACCGAAACCGTTTCTTTGAGAGAGTGATATAATGAATCAGAAAAATGGAGTTCTCATTTCGTGTAATTCCATAAGTGACGTTCAGTCTGGGATCTCATGATCAAGGAAATAGATTTGTTTTGGTTAATTGACTTGATTCTTCGGACTAATTACTTAGAATACAAAATTGTTACCATGCAAGAACTAATTGGGAGGAGTGATTGCTATATCATCCCTCTTTTGTATATTTTTTTGCTAGTCATAATATAATATTGCTATTCTAAAAAAATGGGACGCAAAAAGTTTGTTTTTTTAATAAACTTAAGACAAATGAACGTAACTATACTTTTAGGTCGTCAAAGATTTCTTCATCAAGATGCTTTATACGTGCACAAGGTGCTCATCATTAACTTTTTGTGAAGGTTTTCTAAAAGGTTTGTTTATGTGCTCGTTTTTGTAGTCGGAATTGTTTTGTATTCTTTAAAGTTTGTATCCATTTAATCAACTCTGCTCATATAGTTTTCAACTATCATGATAGTTCTTGAAGTTGTTATTAGGTTTGTTTGTTCTCTAAATGGCTAGAGTTACGCACTTTGTTGGAGTTTAGAAGTTAATTGGCCGATGGAAATCAATAGTTGGGAAGTTGGTCGGAGGAGGAACGGCGTCAAAGTTGTCGACATGGACACGCTGTTAAATATGTAATTTATATAGTTTGGAATAATATAAAAAATATTGTAAAAATTAAACAGGTTAATCGATCAAATGAGAAATATTGGTTGATTTTTTTTTCAATATTAACCCTTTAATCAAAAATGTATTGTACTTTTCAATAGGATGAATATAGTTTCTTTTTTTCTTTTTTGGTAATTGATATCGCCATAACTTTATACATTTTCCGGGCGATATCTGTTGTTTTTAGAGTATTTTATTGAGGGAAAACGTTGAATTTTGTTCCTCTAAATGTTATTTATGTTAAATCAATATTTGTAGGGTTTCTTGGAAGAAAATCAAGATTTTTGGCTGAAAAGGGAAAGGCACGGCGTGCCCTCAAAGGCACACCATGCCTGATTAGGCATGCCAGGAAGACTTTCATCTAAAAAGTGGAGGGCACGGCGTGCCCTGCCTGACACACGAACATTCCCTGCATTTTCAGAGCAAATAAGGAGGTGACACACAAGAGGCACGGCGTGCCTACTTTTAGGCACGGCGTGCCCTTCCAAGTCTATAAATAGAGCATTTTCAGCAACATTTAAGAATCATGCTCGTTTCCTACACACAAAACAACGATTTCTACACTATTTGGAAGGCTAGAAAGTCGGTTTGGAGCCATTTTTGAGTGCAACGTTGAAGGTTTCAACAACACAACATCGATTATCATTGTTAGGGGAGTTCTAACATTTCTAAATCTTTTGGTTATGTTTAGTTTTTCTTTATATATGATGTGTATGTTGTGCATTTCTATATATATGGAGTAGTTGTTTATTGTAATCATTTGGGTTTGTAGAACCCTAAACATTGGATGATTTTATATCTTTTTGTTGGAATGAATATATTTATGTTCTTGTTTTGAAAGAATGTTTGTAGTCGTTAGTTTAACACTTGAATGATTTGCCATGAATATTTGTGTTCCTAGATGTGAATCGGGTTTGCTTATATTTATTTCGAATAGAGTGATTTTGTTACTTCGTTTGATCTTTAAGCTCGTGAGAGTAAAAAGGGTGGATTACTTAAGTGTGTAACTATGATTATAAATATGGTTGTATTTTGGTGTGAATCTTAATACAAACGAATGTTTTGATACGTGAGTTGATAAACAATATTTCATAACAAAAACATGATTGTGAGTATTTAGTTTGCTTTATTAATTTAAGAAAATATAGTTGAGTGATCTCTATATTTTCTTAGAGTTAATATTGGGATGATGATTTTAGTTTGAGTGATCTTGTAATTTCATCATCGTTACTTGCATATGATTTTATGTCAAAGTATTCATTAGAGTGATCTTTGTTACTTTACGTAAAAGGTTGGATTTAAGATTTTTAAAACATTGTTGAGTGATCTTAATGATTTATTTTCTTAAATTCAAGCGTTATTCATTCCACGAGTGTTCATTGTTATTCATCCAAAGTTTAGGGGGAAGCATTCCCATTTGATTACCCTTATCAAATTGCAATCTTAAAACCTTTCTTTCTAAGTGTGTATATCTCGTACTTGTGTGGATTTGCGCTCGTGATTTTATACTTTTTACATGTTTCTTATTTTTGCAAACACATGACGATATTAGCTAATTATTAACTGACGACCTACTATCATCATTACACCATTTTGTCCCTGTGTTCGATACCTGGACTTACTTATACTATATTAGCAAACGATAGGTGATACTTGCCTAATTGTCGCTAGTTTTGGTATATTTATATCCATTACATAATTAAAATTAAGGTGTGCTAGCGGCACATCAAGTTTTTGGCGCCGTTGCCGGGGACAATAACGGTGATTTTGTGAACGGTTGAACGTTTCTATATTAGCGATCCTTCCGGGGATTCAACCCCGAAAGTTAAATCCATTGTTTTTAATTTATTTCGTTACTTTCTTGTTTGAGATCACACGTTGCCTCTCTTTTGTTCTATAGGAGTTTATGAGCCGAAATCTTCTCTCGGATTTGGCCGAACCATTAACCGATCCGGAGAGATTGCTAAGAAGGAAAAACAAACAAAAGGAAGGTGAAAGTGTGCTTGAGCAAGGATCTCCATCAACACCCACCATTACTTCTCCAATCATAGTCGAAGATCTTGAGGTTTCGGGGCCCAAAACCGAACCAAAAGTCGAAGCCAAAATGGCGGAGGAGGATAATCGCACTATGAGAGAACGCTCCAAGGCGACCAACATCGGGTCGGGATTAGCAATCATACGTCGTCCTGTTCAAGCGGCGCACTATGAGATCAAGACTCATTATCTTCAGTACTTGAATCAAATGTGCCCCTTTGATGGTCTGGACTCCGATGATCCAAACGCGCATTTAACTCGGTTCTTGGACGTTTGTGACATGATAAAGATTCGGGAAATGCCCGATGAAGCCTTGTACCTTCGTTTATTCCCTTATACGTTAAGGGGAGCCGCTCAGACGTGGTTTGAATCGCTTGCGCCACAGTCGATCACAAGTTGGGAGGAACTTGTAGACCGGTTCCTAATGCGGTACTTCCCTCCCTCTAAAACTGCTCGTTTGAAAAATGATATCAGTAATTTTTTGCAGGAAAGCGAGGAGTCTTTATACGAAGCGTGGGAAAGGTACAAGGGTCTTCTGAGAAAGTGTCCACATCACGGGTTGGACACCTACAATCAAGTATACACATTCTACACCGGACTCCTAATTTCGACAAGGCAAATATTGGATTTGAATGCCGGTGGATGTGTGATGGACAAGAACCTTCCGATGCTTACAAAGCAATAGAAACTGCGGCCACTAACACTCATGAGTGGCACTCTTCAAGACATAGAATCGTACGTGGTGCTTTGAAGCAAGGGGATGAGGTAAGTTCACTGAAGGACGAGATTGCTAGGATGGGCAAACAAATTGTCCAACTACAAAATCCAAGAACAGCAAATCAGGTGTGCCAGTTGTGTGACGGTCCTCACACCGCAAATGAATGTACCAAAAGGATGACGCTTCTCAATAGACAACCCACTATTAAGTCTATTCAAGAAGTTTGTCAACTTTGTGGAGGACCACACACGGCAAGAGATTGTGGCAATGATGATGCAGAGGAAACACTAGAAGAAGATGTTTTGTATTCTTATGGTGATCGATATGACAACCCAAGAGGGAAGCTAGCTTTTCAACCACCACCTCAACAATACTACAATGCCAATGTTGACAATCAGAATCATCCAAATTTCCGATGGCGTCAACCAAATGACCAAGCTCCGGCGGTACCACCGGGATTTGAAGGTGCTAGTTCTTCCAACCCAAACCAAAGAAGCAACTCATACCAACCTCGTCATCCAAACACCGCTCAATATCAATCTCGTCAACCAAACCACGCAACTAATGCAACACAACAACCACACCAAGCCACAAATACCACCACCCCATCCACCGAAGCCATGCCTACCCTTGAGGATATTGTGAGAGGTCAACAAGCATCGATCCAAAATCTTGAGAAGCAAATGGGGCAAATTGCTCAATTATTGATTGATCGCGGTAAAGGGATGCTTCCATCAAATACGGAAACAAATCCCAAGGAGCAAGCCAAGGCTATTCATCTAAGAAGTGGTAAAACTCTAGATCCCATTTCCAATTCGGTTTCAAATAATGTGGTTGTTGATGATGTGCAGGTTGAAAAAGAAAAGGAGGCAAGGACGGACGAGGCGCAACACTCAAGCCCACAAAGTACCGTGCAAGTCCCACCTCCTTCCAGCACACAAGTGCCGGTCATGAAACCGCGAGTCCCTTATCCAAGCAGGCTGAAAAAGGAGAAAGAGGAGGCTCATTTTGGTAAATTTTTAGAGCTCTTTAAACAGTTGCATATCAACTTACCGTTTATTGATGTTATCTCGCAGATGCCCAAATATGCTAAATTTCTCAAGGAGATCATCACCAACAAACGGAAGTTTGAGGATGTTTCATCTGTACTGATGAATGAAGGATGTTCCGCTTTGCTGCAAAACAAGCTACCGGAGAAAATTGCCGATCCAGGGAGTTTTACTATCCCTTGTCATATTGGTAGCTTAGTCATCACGAATGCACTTGCGGATCTCGGGGCAAGCATCAATTTAATGCCCACCTCTTTGTATGCGAAACTTAATTTGGGAGATCCGCAACCGACACGCATGAGCATCCAATTGGCCGATCGGTCACTCAAGTATCCAAGGGGAATTGTGGAAAATGTTCTAGTCAAAGTAGATAAATTTGTGTTCCCCGTGGATTTTGTGATACTTGATATGGATGAGGATAGCCGCGTACCCCTTATATTAGGGAGGCCATTTTTGGCCACTTCACGTGCTATGATTGATGTGTATGATAAGAAACTCACTTTGAAAGTTGGTGAAGAGTCGGTAACTTTTTCTATTGATAAAGCTATGCAACATCCATCTACATCGGATGATATGTGTTACCACGTACATGCATTTGATAGTGAGTTTAATTTCGATGTGCATTCATTCATTTCAAGGGGGTCAAAGAGCGTATTCTCGATTGATAAAGGGGAAGAGATTCTCGAGTTTGATGAGAATTTGGACGAGTTAGCACCACCGCTAACCATGGATTCATCCCCTAGTTCTTGTGAAGTCGAGCCAATCCATATTGATGAAAATCCTTTCCGTGTCAAATCCTCAATTGAGGAACCTCCATATCTTGAGCTTAAAGAGCTCCCCAATCATCTTGAGTATGCATTCTTTCATGAGGAGTCCCAATTACCCGTAATCATTTCGTCAAGTCTAACGGGTGACCAGAAAGAAAGACTCCTCACTCTTCTTCGTGCTCACAAAGGAGCAATCGCTTGGAAAACTTCCGACATTAAGGGTATAAGTCCTTCCTATTGCACGCATAAAATTCTTATGGAAGATGACTTTAAACCGGTTGTTCAACGACAAAGACGGTTGAACCCAAACATGAAGGAAGTGGTAAAAAAGGAGGTAATTAAGCTACTTGATGCCGGCTTGATCTACCCAATCTCCGATAGTCCATGGGTTAGCCCCGTTCAGGTTGTACCAAAAAAAGGAGGTATGACCATTGTGCATAACGAGAAAAATGAGATCATCCCGACACGAACGGTCACGGGATGGCGTGTTTGCATTGATTATCGAAAACTAAACGATGCTACACGCACAGATCATTTTCCCCTTCCCTTCATGGACCAAATGTTAGAACGCTTGGCGGGCAACCAATTCTTCTGTTTCCTTGACGGTTTCTCCGGTTATTTTCAAATTCCTATCCATCCTGAGGACCAAGAAAAAACAACTTTCACGTGCCCCTTCGGCACGTTCGCGTATAGAAGAATGCCTTTCGGCCTATGCAATGCACCCGCGACCTTTCAACGGTGTATGATGGCCATTTTCCATGACATGATTGAAGGGAGTATGGAAGTGTTTATGGACGATTTCTCCGTCTACGGAAACTCCTTCGATTCATGTCTTGAAAATCTTGAGAGAATGCTCGCCCGATGTGAGGAATCTAACTTGGTCCTCAATTGGGAAAAATGTCACTTCATGGTGAGAGAGGGAATCGTTTTGGGGCATAAAATCTCGGAAGCCGGGATGAGGTAGATAAGGCAAAGATTGACACTATCTCTAAGCTACCTCCCCAATCCAATGTCAAAGGCATAAGAAGCTTCTTGGGTCATGCGGGTTTTTATCGCCGTTTCATTAAAGATTTTTCCAAAATCACGAGACCCATGACCCAAATATTGGAGAAAGATACCCCGTTTGTTTTCTCCGATGAATGTTTGAAGTCTTTTAATATCCTCAAAGAGAAGCTCACGAATGCACCCATAATGATTGCTCCGGATTGGTCGATTCCGTTCGAGCTCATGTGTGACACGAGTGATTTCGCGGTTGGGGCCGTTTTGGGCCAAAGAATCAATAATCATTTCCAACCGATTTATTATGCAAGCAAGACATTAACGGACGCACAAGAAAATTACACCACTACCGAGAAAGAACTTCTCATCGTTGTCTTCGCTTTCGATAAGTTTCGGTCCCATCTCGTGCTTTCCAAAACAGTTGTTTACACCGACCATTCCGCCCTTCGCTTCCTTTTCTCAAAGCAAGATGCAAAGCCCCGTCTCATTCGATGGATTTTGCTTTTGCAAGAGTTCGATATTGAAATCCGAGATAAGCGAGGTGCCGAAAATCTCGCCGCGGATCACTTGTCACGTCTTGACAACCCTCATCTTGAACAACTGAATGAGCGTGACATTAACGATAACTTTCCCGATGAATTTCTTCTAAAGGTTGATGGTGAACCCGAAACACCGTGGTTTGCCGACTTTGCCAACTATCTTGCTTGTGGCATTCTTGTAAAAGGAATGTCATACCAACAAAAGAAGAAGTTCTTCTCCGATCTCAAGTACTATCTGTGGGAAGACCCCTACCTTTTCCGAATAGGGGCGGATCAAGTGATTCGGAGATGTGTTTTCGGAAATGAATGTAAAGATATTTTGAACCATTGCCACATTGGCCCAACTGGTGGGCATCTCGGTCCGAGCTACACCGCCAAAAAGGTGTTTGATTCGGGATTCTATTGGCCCTCAATCTATAAAGATGCCCAAGCAACAGTTCAATCTTGTGATCAATGCCAACGCACGGGATCTATCTCCAAGCGGGATGAAATGCCACAAAGTTTCATCCAAGTCTGTGAAGTGTTTGACATTTGGGGGATAGATTTCATGGGACCATTCCCACCTTCCCGTGGCAATAAGTACATTCTCGTCGCGGTTGATTATGTGTCCAAGTGGGCCGAGGCTCAAGCCTTACCCACGAATGACGCGCGAGTTGTACTTAAATTTCTGAAGAAGTTGTTCTCGCGCTTCGGAATCCCGAAGGCTTTGATTAGTGATCGTGGCACACATTTTTGCAATGCCCAAATGGAAAAATCCTTGGCTAGATATGGGGTAACTCATCGAGTTGGCACCGCTTACCACCCTCAATCTAGTGGCCAAGTCGGAGATCACTAATCGCGGTTTGAAGCGTATTTTGGAAAAAACCGTTGGAATAATCGAAAGGAGTGGTCGGACAAATTAGATGATGCATTATGGGCATTTCGAACCGCATTTAAAACGCCCATTGGTACCACTCCATTTCGTTTGGTGTACGGCAAGGCTTGCCACTTGCCGGTTGAAGTCGAGCATAAGGCTTTTTGGGCCCTCAAAACGTGTAATCTTGATCTTTCTCTTGTCGGTGATCGTAGAAATGCTCAATTGCAAGAATTAGAGGAGTTGCGGCTCCAAGCGTATGATAATTCTTGTATTTATAAAGAGAAGACCAAGAAATGGCATGATGCTCGTTTAAAGGATCGTTCTGACATCCGTGTGGGTGACCGAGTCCTTGTGTTTAATTCACGACTAAAGCTTTTTCCAGGGAAGCTTAGATCTCGATGGTCCGGTCCTTATGTTGTCAAAAATATCTTCCCATATGGTACCGTTGAGTTGACCAATCCAAAAGACGACAACACTTTTAAGGTCAATGGTCAACGTGTGAAAAAATATTTCGAATCGGAATCACTAGTTGAGGAAGTCGAAGTCCTCGAGTTACTCCCCATTCTAAATTAATTGCGAGGCCGAGTCGAGCTTATGACTCGAAAATAAATAAGCATGTTCATTCTCAAGTTTAAGCTTTAATTTTTGCTATTCATGTGTTTTTCTTTTGTATTTCGTAAGTGATTAGTGTCGATTGATGATACTTATTTGTTGTTGTGCATTTAGTGAGTTGCTTTCGTGTTTTAGTACTATCCCGTTCATCTCAAATTATTCCCGTAGCTTCGAAATGAAAATTTTTGGATTTTTGGAAAAAAAAAATGCCTAGGCACGCCGTGCCTCGGTATGAGCACGCCGTGCTTCTCTAGGCACACCATGACATACTTGGCACGCCTTCCCTAATTTCAAACCCGACAGCCTTGTATCAGCATATCAGATAGGCGCACGCCGTGCGCTCCCCTTAGGCACGCCGTGCTCTCTTGGTCAAAGCCGTACGAAACACCAGTTTTTGAATATCAAGGATCTGAAAAGACAGGCGCACGCCGTGCCCTTGCTTTAGGCACGCCGTGCCTCATCGCGGCCGTTTATAATTTTAGGGTTTCCTTCTTTTTCTTCAAAGAAACTCAACCACTCCATTGTGTCTCGATTAGGAACGAAAGCCACCACGAGTCTCGCCGTTTTTCATCTCTTTTACCACCAAATCACTACATTTTCATTCCACGATCATCTAGTGTTTGTTTTCTACACTTTTGGGGCGTTTTTCTCGCGAAATCTCTCGTCTCCGGCCACCAACCGCCGTTAGCCGCCACCATCTCCGGCGAGTTTTAGGATTTCTTCATCTTTCTTCTAGTCCTCTCGAAGAATCAAGGTATAAACGTCTAAAATCTCATAATTCTTCTGTCTTACTCATGGATTCATGCTTAAATCCGGTTTTTTTTATTTTATTTTATTTTATTGTGTTATCTTAGTTATAGTTTAGGATTTATGTGTAAATTTTTGTTTCATTGAAATGCTTGGAATTCCTTGTTCTTGTTTCGTGATATGTAACATCCCAATTTTCAATTATATGTAATTTACAATTTTAAGGACTTAATTATTAAGTTAATGGAAGATTATGTCAATTTAAGTTATTTTTATCAAAATATCAGTTAAAATATGAAAATACGAAATTGAGGGGTGTGTTATGCATATGGGTCAAAATAGAAATAAAAGAGGGAAAACCCTTTTCATTTCCACAAACTCACTCTCTCACTACTCTCTATCTCTCTAGCCGAACTCTCTCTCTTCTCTCTACCTCTCGGATTTTAACAAGAACACTCAAGAATCATCAAAATTTCAAGTGCAAAATCTGGAAACAAGTGATTTGAAAGGAACTATTACTACTACAACGAACATTTTGAGGTAAGATTCATCCAATCTTGTAAATTATGGAGTTTTTGGTTCGGTTTTTATAGAAACCGAATCATAAGATTTTGATTCAAGATGTTAATGCATGTAGTATATTATGGTTGCAATCTTTAAATCGAGCATATATGTTATAGTATACAAAATTTCAGAAACAGATTCAAAGTCTAAGTATGAATTTGAGCTAAGTGTGTGTTTTAGTGTGTGTGTTCATCGACCAAGGATGAAAATTGGACACAAATGGATTGTTTTGGTACACAAATGTTATGATATAAGTTGAAATAGTGTATTTAAGCTCACATTTGCAATATTAGACTCAAAACATGCAAAAATGGTCAAAAACATAATTCTGGAAAATATTGAAAATTTGTTAAGTATGAACTCGGATGATGATCCATCCGAATTCGGATCACCTTAGTTTCGGACCTCTCCCCACTTCGGACTAAACCACTTCGGACCATTACCCAATTTCGGATCCTTCCCCAATTCAGATCCCAACTCAATCCGGACCTAGCCCATTTCGGACTATACCAATCCGGATCACCCATTTCGGATCCACCCCAATTCGGACCAAAGACTCAGTTTCGGACCACTTATATTTCGGACCATCCGAATTCGGATATGGTCCGAAATCAGAACCCAATTACATTTAAAATTACAGAATACAATTTTTAAGCAATTACTAACACAAATTCAATATTACACTTACTTTACAGATCATTGTGGTGTTATCAAAACACACATTGATTCAGAGACAAGTCACACAATACCAATCACTGTGAGTAACAGATTGTCATTCTAACATTTATTGTTTTTGCATTCATGTTTATATATTCAATGGCATGTTCACATTGTTCATATACATCATTTGGCACTCGTACATGATTTGTTGTTATGATGCACACTCGTACTTGACATGTAACACACATGTAGCCAGCGTTCATTTGAAAGTGCATCTATTTACATCATGCTTGCACTGCATGATCATTACTTCACAATCTGATGCGACCTGGACTGGGGCTGACAGCAGGCCACTGTCGGGGACTGATCATCCCACTCGTTATCCTGTCAGGCTCGGCACATCCCCGATCAGCATTTGAACTGCCAACCCCATGCTAGCAATGCATGGTTTACACATACATTGAGGCTTACACTGCCTGTTTTCACATACATGGGGCTTACACTGCCCATGGTTAAGCATTGCTTGTAAAGAAATATTTGTTGTTTGCATAATTCTGTTATCTCACTAAGCTTTAGCTTACTGTTGACTCACCATGTTTTCAGGCAAAGGCAAAAGTGTAGCAGGACCATCTACTTAAGCATTTCATTACAATGTCCCGGAGACTTTAGAAGCTATTGGTACACTGACGTAATAGCTTTGGGCTGGGATTACATTACTTTTAAAACAAATTGATGTTGTTGTAATAGTTAGACTTAATCACTGTAGACATATATTCTATTGCTTTAACTTGCTTAATTCTGATTTAAGTATTCAATTTCATTTATCATATTATTCATTGGGTTGTTTGTTGATCCTGGTGATTCAATTATAATATCAAAGCAAGAGGGTGTCACATGATATTAGTTGATTTTGCAAATTTGCCTTGTGTTTTAGGACGTAGGTTGTAAATTGCATGTTACTTTAAAAAAAAAAGGGTATCTAGATTGTGCACGTGTGTTGTCTTTTTGTTGTAAATGTGATGTTTAATTTGTCGTTTTTAAGCTTTCATTGTGTCGTTATGTCTTAACTTTTTGTAGTCATTCATGTTTTAATTGGTTAGTTTTTGTTTATAGTTTAGTTAGTCGGATTTAAGCATGATTGCATATATGATGTAGAGATATTGAAAAGTAAGATGTGGTTAGATAGTCGAGAGCTTTACGTCATAACATGAGATTTTGTGGGTGTGAACTGTCATGGTTTAATGATTCAATGGTGAAATCTTAAGTGTGGGAACGTCATTTGTGTTTTAACTTCATAAATAATTTTAGATTGGGTTATTTGTTCGGCTAAGCGCGGGAATATTCTGTGAAACTTACTTGAACAAGTGTGGGGATACAAACTTGATCCTCTTTTATATTAATCGTTTTGCTTGGATTCCCTTGGTTTAATTGTTATATCTTTGTGGCTTTCTAGGATGCCTCCACGTACACGACGGGATGCCGGCCAAGCATCTTCTTCTAGACGCCGACGTGTCATAGAAGAAAGCTCCGAAGATGAGCTACCGCAGGTTCCGAATGTCAACCGGGACCACCCGTATTTTGCGTTTTCCGGGATAGCCTTGCATCTTCGGGAGGCTTATCGCGCAAGACTGGCTACCCTGTTAACACGCACAATTGCGTCGGAAAGAGTCGTGAGTTGGGAATTCTTATCAACAATCGAAGTGGGACATGGTGAATTAGACATCGCGTCAAGACTCCAAGATATGTTGGAAGTTTCCTATGGAAATTTCGTATCCCGAGCATGGGTGCACTTGCTTAGCGTTCAGGAGCCGATTTACCCAGAACTGATATTGGAATTCTATTCATCGTATGGCTTCATGAATCTTGGGTATGATGTTTTTGCGGAGAACGCGGTACGTTTTCGCATGGGTGGAGTTAGCAGACAGATATCTCTGATGGAGTTTGGGATGCGATTGGGGTTGTATCCGGATGTGGATCCTACGGACCAAAGTTTTTGAAGCTATCTTACTGCGGGATTGATGAGGCAACCGCCGGAATATAATCGCGAATTATTTTGGAGTTCCATAGCCAACGGTCCGTACAATCCGCGTCTTGCTAGAGCATCAAGAATCAGGAACCCGCTCCATCGCATAATCCATCGTTGCATTACCATGTCTGTCACCGGCCGGAAAGACGGCCAATAGAGAGTTTCCACTACTGATTTATTCCTCTTATATTGTATATTGACGCCTAATATCCATTGTTCTTTACCTTATCACATGGCGCAATATTTTCTGACAGCTTCAGGGCGATACGAGAGCAGCCCGATTTGTGGAGGGCGGTTTATCACGAGATTAGCTCGCTCATACGGGTTATTGACGCCGGGCAATGTTCAGATGTTACATGAAGCAGCGCCGATGAAAGTGTGTTCACAAAGATTTTTTACCAAAATGAACGTGATCACCAATCCCACGGTTTATGAGACGATTCATCTAGTCGGCATGCTACCTCCGGATGATGTTCGGATGCCCGGGCCCGAGCCCCAAGCTGTGAGGGATTCTAGCAGTGAAGAGGAGGATGAAGACGACGACGACTATGTGCAGCCCACTCATACGAACTGGGAGCCTAGGTTGGCTGGTTTAGAGAACCGACTGGACATCTTAACGACGAATTTTGAGGACCATCGGACGGAGTATCGCACAGATATGCAAACAGTCTTTAGTAATTTTGAAAGACTGTTTAGCTATTATCCTCCTCAGCGCCAACCAGGTGAAGGTTCGAGCTCTCAGGATCCATCCTAGTTCCCCCACCCCTTTGATTATCAGCAGACTCCGCAGTACCCGCCAGGACATCCGTACCATCAGCCTCCGCCGGACCAATGATTGAGGATCGCAGTTTATTCCCCATCCCTTTTGATGATTAATTGGACGCTTTACTTGCATTTTATACTTTTGTTGGCCGATTATAGGCCTTGAACATTTTTTTTATATTTTAATTATGCACTTTACTTTCTTGTTGGCTGCATGGTTGTTTTTAGTAATTTCATTTTTAGTTATCTTCGAATGTTTACTTTTATTGTGCCTAATGAAATGTTGCCTTGCACAGAACCGGTTTTACAAATTGTTCCAGCTCTACAGAAAGTGCAATTTTTGGTTGGCAGCGGGTTTAGAGGGTCTAGTCGTTCTTCGCCGCACTCCAGGGAGTCCCTTTACCTCCCTCCTTTCGTGCTTTCAATTATGATTATCTTGTCCATTTTTGTTTCATTGAGGACAATGAATTGCTTCAGTGTGGGAATAGGCGGGTTCTT
The DNA here is from genome assembly GCA_020465985.1 of Centrapalus pauciflorus. Classification (NCBI taxonomy): domain Eukaryota; kingdom Viridiplantae; phylum Streptophyta; class Magnoliopsida; order Asterales; family Asteraceae; genus Centrapalus; species Centrapalus pauciflorus. Next base: position 152,512 of record JAANYP010003472.1, on the reverse strand, counting down.
TAACCCGATATTGTTTCGGTTTTGTTTGCCCTTCATTTCTTTATTGGCATGCTTATTAATTGAAAATTTTGGTTAAATAAAAAAAAATCAATCAATTCGCGAACAGGGTTCAGATCTTTTTGCATAATCGATTTTTTTGCGAGTCGAGTGGAAAGCTAAAATAGGTTCATTAGTTTGAATTCTCTTATGATCTTGATACTACTACATAACCTTGTTTGGGCCAAAGTTTGGATTTTGCACATTATAGCCCTGCATGTCATTTCGTTCCGTGAGTTTTGAGCCGTTTTGAGCATTCATGAATACTTTCTTGCTCATGTTTCGATTGATTATGTGTGCATGCCGTTTGTTATTTTTATTCCAGAACTTGCCTTAAGGATTCTTTTTGAAAATACAATTTTGAGATGACGCAGTCGTGTGATAGAGGCATTTTAGGATTACTCAAACATCAACATTTTTTTTTCTTCTTCCTATACACCTACATATCCATTAGTTAGCCACTTTTGAGCCGTAGCCTTTTTATTTTTCTTATTTTAGCCATCTCTTTGTTTAGCCATATTTATCTGTTTTTTTTTTACTTAACCCTAGCCTACGTTTGTGCCCCCAATTAAAGTTGAAACGTGAATTCATGAGAAGAATAGTCGAGTTTGGAGCTTATATATATATCAAAAAAAGAAAAAGAAAAAAAAAAAGCAAAGAAGAAAGAAAAAGAACCAACAATAATTGAGCTACTTGAGGCCAGCTCGTAAAAGTTATATTCGTGGAAAGCTTCTAGCAGTAGTTTCATAATTTAATAAAATTCAAAGGTTGCTCACTCCTAACTATGTTGTGTTTTAGAGACGTTTCTTGAGGGTACAAATTTAAGGCTAGTTTCACGCCACCTTTCCAAATATTCTCACCTTTCCTTTAACCCAACCTTTATTCTGTTTTGAAGCCCTCTTGATGTATGCGTCGTTTCAATTCAAGTGTTGGAATTTTGATCTTTTGGCAAGCTTATGGTAAGTAAATATGACGAATTGTGCATTTGAGTGCTTTGTTTAAACCTAAACACCGAGGGCAGAGAGCTTCATTTAGTGAGGTGTTTAAGTCTTGCTTTGGTCTGATTTGATTAGGTTGTTTCATGTAGCTATTTCAAGTGTCAATCGAGAATTCAAGGTTTGGTTCCTTTTATTTGATGTTTTGCTCTTTTTCGTCGCTAAGTCTTTAATGCTGTTAGATCTCTAAAATGTTGGTGAATTGATAATCACGTTAAAAAACCATTGAGTTCTTTTCGTAAGCATGTTAGTTGGCCGAATTTGCTTGAGGGCAAGCAAAACATAAGTGTGGGAATATTTGATATCGCCATAACTTTATACATTTTCCGGGCGATATCTGTTGTTTTTAGAGTATTTTATTGAGGGAAAACGTTGAATTTTGTTCCTCTAATTGTTATTTATGTTAAATCAATATTTGTAGGGTTTCTTGGAAGAAAATCAAGATTTTTGGCTGAAAAGGGAAAGGCACGGCGTGCCCTCAAAGGCACACCATGCCTGATTAGGCATGCCAGGAAGACTTTCAGCTAAAAAGTGGAGGGCACGGCGTGCCTACTTTTAGGCACGGCGTGCCCTGCCTGACACACGAACATTCCCTGCATTTTCAGAGCCAATAAGGAGGTGACACACAAGAGGCACGGCGTGCCTACTTTTAGGCACGACGTGCCCTTCCAAGTCTATAAATAGAGCATTTTCAGCAACATTTAAGAATCATACTCGTTTCCTACACACAAAACAACGATTTCTACACTATTTGGAAGGCTAGAAAGTCGGTTTGGAGCCATTTTTGAGTGCAACGTTGAAGGTTTCAACAACACAACATCGATTATCATTGTTAGGGGAGTTCTAACATTTCTAAATCTTTTGGTTATGTTTAGTTTTTCTTTATATATGATGTGTATGTTGTGCATTTCTATATATATGGAGTAGTTGTTTATTGTAATCATTTGGGTTTGTAGAACCCTAAACATTGGATGATTTTATATCTTTTTGTTGGAATGAATATATTTATGTTCTTGTTTTGAAAGAATGTTTGTAGTCGTTAGTTTAACACTTGAATGATTTGCCATGAATATTTGTGTTCCTAGATGTGAATCGGGTTTGCTTATATTTATTTCGAATAGAGTGATTTTGTTACTTCGTTTGATCTTTAAGCTCGTGAGAGTAAAAAGGGTGGATTACTTAAGTGTTTAACTATGATTATAAATATGGTTGTATTTTGGTGTGAATCTTAATACAAACGAATGTTTTGATACGTGAGTTGATAAACAATATTTCATAACAAAAACATGATTGTGAGTATTTAGTTTGCTTTATTAATTTAAGAAAATATAGTTGAGTGATCTCTATATTTTCTTAGAGTTAATATTGGGATGATGATTTTAGTTTGAGTGATCTTGTAATTTCATCATCGTTACTTGCATATGATTTTATGTCAAAGTATTCATTAGAGTGATCTTTGTTACTTTACGTAAAAGGTTGGATTTAAGATTTTTAAAACATTGTTGAGTGATCTTAATGATTTATTTTCTTAAATTCAAGCGTTATTCATTCCACGAGTGTTCATTGTTATTCATCCAAAGTTTAGGGGGAAGCATTCCCATTTGATTACCCTTATCAAATTGCAATCTTAAAACCTTTCTTTCTAAGTGTGTATATCTCGTACTTGTGTGGATTTGCGCTCGTGATTTTATACTTTTTACATGTTTCTTATTTTTGCAAACACATGACGATATTAGCTAATTATTAACCGACGACCTATTATCATCATTACACCATTTTGTCCCTGTGTTCGATACCTGGACTTACTTATACTATATTAGCAAACGATAGGTGATACTTGCCTAATTGTCGCTAGTTTTGGTATATTTATATCCATTACATAATTAAAATTAAGATGTGCCAGCGGCACATCAGTAATATTCATTAACGAAGAAACCAAAAATACGAACATTTGTAAATCTTCTACTAGTAGAAAAGACGATGAAAAAAATTTAAAAATATAAAACTCACCAAAACTATTCAAACGAAATCCTAAAATACTAACCAATGAAAGAAAGCAAAATTAGAAAGCAAACCAGATGGATTAAACTAGCATCTTAAATTGTCCAATAAATCAAATAAGAATAAGTATAACGAATTGTGTCATTAAATTCAATAGTTCATAAGATTTGTTAAATTCAAGCATGTCATTAGTTTAATGTTCATAAATGTATTTTTAAAAGAAGACAATAATGAAGGTTTTAGTCACTTGTATATACAAGTAATAAATTAGTGTATATGTGCATAAATGAAATAAGAATGTAGTTAGATATTCATGCATAATGACCGGTATAAATATCACATATTCATGGATCTCTTCCATTAAAGCTGAAATTTACATTAATAAAAATGGCTCTAAAACTCTTCATTTTATCTTTACTTGTTGCATTTTCAATTTCGAGCACCAATAGAGTCTTTGTTGGCTGTACACCACCAGGATTTTCAATACCCACCTTTCCCGTACCTAATTGGCAATTCCCATATCATTATCCTTCACCGTTAACTTCGCCACCACCAGCCTTTACGATACCTACATACCCAAATCCTTTCTGGCCTTTCCCAAATTTTAACACACCACCACCCACTCCTAGCTCTCCACCACCGCCAAAATCTCAACAACCCCCACCTACCCCAAACCCATCAAGCCCTCCTCAAGCGTCCATCAGTAGTCCATAGATTGACACTAATTCTAATGAAGTTTATTGCGGTTCTGGATATCAATCCCTACTTGTCGGAAGGTTTCTTCGGTATTTGTAATGTCTTGAAGTCAGGATACGTGATGTATAATAAATTATCATAATGTATTGTTTCATAGTGTTCAGAATCTATATATATTGTATTTCTGTTTTAATTATATACGCTTATTTTTCTTGTAACCAAACTAAAATCTTCACTACACTCAAATGTTTTATTTAGGAAAATGAGGCATTATGAAACTACTTAGTAAATATGTTTTTTTTAGTATTGGTTATGAAAAGACAGTGACTAATAAAGTTATTAATCATATCAAAAATTAACTAGGGTAAAAAAAATCTAAAATCATACCCTAAGCACATATTCTTGTGACTTATTGTATGATATTCATGCCAACCTAATTTGATACTTAAAGTTTTTGTTGATCGACCATTTCAACAATTAACTTAATTGGTGACTAGTTATAAAGTTGACGTTGATTTTGAATTCTATTTAAATAAAATATTATTAGATTTGGTATATTCCAAATTAATATAGGTTGAGTTTGAATCTTAATGTTAACATAAGTGAGATATTTATTTTTTAGCAATATTTTAATAAAATGATATTTACTTTTCATTTTGATTTTCATTACATTACGTTCCATCATAATGCGGACCATCCTACTTCTTTCTTGAGTGGTTGAACTACTCTCGTCTTTTGCTCTTGAGACACTCAAGTTAATAGAAAATTTTACGTAAACGTTGGTGAGATACAAGGTTAATATATCTTGTTTGAAACATCTTTTTATATAGGGGTGATCAAAAAACCAATTTAACCTTCAAATCATACCCATAATAAGTGAAACTGTTTCTTTGCTTCATGTCTCTAATGCCTTCTTCTTATATCATTCAAATTTAATTACTTTATTTTGTGATAGTGATATAATGGATTATAAAAGATGAAGTTCTTATTTTGTGTAACTTCTAAAAGTTCAATATGGGATCTCATAAAAAGAATAAGATTTGTTTGGTCCATTGACTTGAGTGTTCGGACTAAATGCTTTGAATACAAATTTGTTATCGTTGCAAGAACTAATTGGGAGGATTGGTTGATATATCTCTAAAAATCCCTCGCCTTTTTTTTTTGTTATGTGATTTAATGGCATATTGCTAGTTATAAAATAATATAGCTATTTTAAAAAAATGGAGATGCAACAAGTTTATTTTTTCAATAAACTTAAGACAAACGGATGTAACAATATTTGTAGGTTTTCTATATCACTCAATTAGTGTTTGGAGAAGCTCTTTGGGAGGCTATAGGTACAATGCCAATATCGTCAATGATTCTTACATCAAATTAAAATATTTGTTGATTTTTTTTTCAGTATCAATTCTTTATGGTTTATTTTAAAAAATATCTCGTAAATTGTCCAAAATGTTGAATAGGAATAAGTATAGTGAATCGTGTCATTATATTCAATAGGGTTCATAAGTTTTATTAAATTTAACTGTGTCATTAATTTAATGCGTACAAATGCATTTCTAAAAGAAGACATTTAAGATGGTTTTAGTCATAAGTTTGAAACATTTTTTAAAACAAAGGTGAGCATAATAATTGAAAAACCGATTTAACAGACAACACAGATCCATAGTACCCGAAACTGTTTCTTTATTTCATGTTTCGATATCTTCTTAATATGTTATTCGAATTTAAGAAAAAGGTAGCCCACCCTCGATCTGGGGGCTTATTTCGTTCCAGTTTAATTACTTTGTTTAGTGAGAAAGTGATATAAAGAATTAAAAATTGAGTTCTTACTTCGTGTATTTTCTAAGAGTTCAATATGTGATCTCATGAAAGAATAAGATTTGTTTTTGTCAATTGACTTGGTTGTTGTGACTAATTTGTTAATATACAATATGGTTATTCTGAAAGAACTAATTGGGAGGATTAGTGGCTAAGGTGTTATCTGTCTTTTAAGAGGTTAAATGTATGATGTCTCAAACCACATCTGAAATTAAGAGGTGATCTTAAGATTGTTTGTTTAGAGAAAATAATTTTAGGGTTGCAAACTAAAAATAAAGAAAATACCCTTTTAAGTTTTTTCAGACCAAAGTCTCCTCTTAATTTTAAGAGGTAAATTTAGAGGTTTAAACATCTTAAGTCTAAACATAAACAAACAATCTTAATTTATTATAGATCTGAAGTTTAGATTTCATACCTTTTTAAGAGACTCTTAATGGAAAACAAATAACGTCTAAATCCCTCTCTTGTCTTTTTTTTTTTTTGGTTATGTATATCATATTTCTGTTTATAATAAAATGTTGTAATTCTAACAGCATGGGAATGCAACAAGTTGGCTTTTCAAAAAACTTACGACAAACACATGTAACTATATTTGTGGGTCGTTCCTGTTTCTCAATTATTGTGTTGGGAGAAGTTATTGAGGAGGCTATAGACACAGTGCCAACAGCGTCAATGATTTCTTCATCAAGATGTTTTATGCGTGCACAAGGTGCTCATCTTTAACTTTTTGTGACAGTTTTCTAAAAGGTTTGTTTATGTCTTCGTTTTTGTAGTCGAGATTGCCCTGATTTCTTTTGAAGTTTGTATTCTGCTCAAAGAGTTTACTACTATCTTGATAGTCATCAAAGTTGTTAACAAGTTTTGTACTCTTTCTGGCTAGAGTTAAGTTGGTCAGAGGAAATCAATAGCTAGACAGTTGGCAGGAGGAAGGATTTAGTCAAGGTTGTCTACGTGCACATGATGTCAAATGTGAAATTGATATAGTTTTGAATAAGACAAGAAATCAAAAACTTAAATGGTAAATAAAAGCCGATTCACTTAATCAGTCAAACCAAAATTATTGGTTGAATTTTTTTAATATCAACCATTTAATTAAAAAGCGCATCGTAATTTCAATAGGGTGGATGGAGTTTCTTTTTTGTGCAATGCATTTACCTAGAAACCAAAAGCACGACAAAAATTTCTACCTCGAAAAAAGGCAATGAAATTTTTTAACAAATAACACCCCAAAACTGTACAAACCATAAACTAAAACACCAACCAATGAAAGAAAGCAAAACTAACACTAGCAGCAAACTAGATAGATTAAATTGGCATCTTAAATCGTCCAAATAGTTGAATAGGAACAGGTATAACAAAGCATGTCATTAATTCCATAGAGTTCTATGTTTGGTTAAATTCAAGCATGTCATGAATTTATTGTGCATAAATTATATTTCTAAAAGAAAACATTTAAGATGGTTTTAGTCAAGTAATAAATTAGTGTATATGTACATACATGAAATGAGAATTTAGTGACATATCGATGCATAATGACCCGTATAAATAGCACATGTTCATGGAACTCTTCCATTCAAGCCGATACTTACATTAACAAAGATGACTCAACTAAAACTCTTTATTTTATATTTAGTTATAACATTTTTTACTTCGAGCACCAATAGAGTCTTTGCTAGCTCTACACCACCAGGATTTTCAATACCCACCTTTCCAATACCTAATTGGCAGTTTCCATATCCTTACCCCTCACCGTTCACTCCACCACCACCAGCCTTTACAATACCTACATACCCAAATCCTTTTTGGCATTTTCCAACTTTTAACCGACCACCACCCACTCCTAGCTCTCCACCACCACCGCAATCTCAACAACCCCCACCCGCCTTTAACCCGTCAAGCCCTCCTCAAGCGTTCACGAGTAGCCCATAGATTGACACTAATTCTAATGAAGTTTATTGCGGTTTTGGATATCAACCAATACTTGTTTTAAGGCTTCTTAAATATTTCTAATGACTTGAAGTCAGGATATGTGATGTAAAATGTAGAGTTTCATGGTGTTAAAAACAATATTGTCATTGAGTTTCGGTTATGTATGTTTATTTCATTATATCCAAAATAAAATCTTCATGTTTCACACATTTAATTGTATTTATGTAAATAAGGCATTATGAAACTACTTGGTAAATATATATATTTTTAGCATTAGGTTACGAAAAGTCGGTGCCTAAAAAAGTTATTAATCATATCAAAATTTAACAGCGGTAAAAATATTCAAAAATCATACCATGTGCTCATATTATCGTGTCTTATTGTATGAAATTCATACTAACCTAATTTGATAATTAAAGTTTTTGTTGAGTGACCATTTAAACAATTAACTTAGTTGGTGACTTGTTAAAAAGTTATCGTTGATTGTGAATATTGTTACAAAAGTCTAAATAAAATGTTAATAAATTTGTTATGTTCCAAATAAGATTATTGTAGGTTGAGTTTGAATATTAAAAGTTAACATGCGAGTGAGATATTTGTTTTTTTAATAATATTTTAATAAAATACTATTTAATTTTACTTTTCATTTTGTTATGCGGGCACTCCCACTTCTTCCTCGAGTGCCTGAACTACTCTCGTCTTCGCTCTTGAAACACTTTAGTTATCAAATAAGTTCACATACATTTGAATATGTTCAATTTGTTATGCGGGCGCTCCAAGCACACAAAAGGAGATGTCGTGTACAGACCACACCGACACGAATAGTGTCACGCTATTGGTGTCCCAATAATGTGCCTATGCTACCCCATAGGTGGTTAGCTCGGGTTTTTCAAAACGAAATCATAAAAATGCATATAAGAGAATTTGTGAAATAAGTTATAAAGGATTTGAAACCAAGCAGCGGAAAATGAAAAGAACAATAACTTTATGCTTCACGAGCTTTGAAATAAATTTTAAAAACTTTGATCTTCATGCGACTCATATTTCAGATAGAAAGAATTTTAATAAAATTCATAAATTGACAAGGATAGTGTAGAACATATTTGGTTTAAAAGGAATAAAATTTAAAACACTACAATTTCATAGATTAAAGTGATAATGGATATAAATTTGAACGAAACAACACAAGTTCATAAATCGAATAGAATATCGTTGAAAAAGTTATAAGCAATTTAAATATTTTTTTTATGGTTCACTTATAAGTAAATCCAAATTGTTTTTTCAAATAATGAAATCAATGTTCTCAGAAAATAAATATTCTGAAAATCATATGAACGACGATAACATTTATCGAATAAAAGAGAATATCCTTGCCTTTGTTTATATTTACCACTTACACAAACCCGTGAATCTTGTTTCTTTAATTGTTTATTGATTTTACGTTAAATATTTGTAGAGTTATTTGCAAAAGGATGGTGATTTAAAATTTTATTTCCCAAATACTTGTACTATTAAATTTATTTACCAATTGATGGTATTATTAGAATTGGTCATTTATTATTCATTTTCTATTTCCATCTTTAATTTTTATTTTCTACTTATATACTTTCAAAACACCTAAATTACACAATTGATCCCAAAATGATTTAATTTAATAAATGTCAATATTTTTAATTTCATTTCATTTTTGACCAATTTGATTATTTTTCACTATGTTGTAATTTATGTAAATATATAAATAAATAAATAAACGCACACACGTATATATATAATTACTTCCTAAAATGATTTAAGTATAATAAACTTAATTTTATTTCGATTTAACATAATGTATGTGTGTACCCGAGTGTATGTATATCTCATTATATTATACGTTGCGATTTCATTTGTGGTTAAATCATGTTCATCTAGATTCATGAGGATTTTAAAATAAATTTATATAAATATAAAAAAAATTTCAATTCATTTATAGAAGATAAAGAGAAATTTTTTTTATAAATTTATAAAAACAATGTTAGATTTAAATATAGATTTAACGTTTAGACTTATAGTGTTGTGTGTGTGTGTGTGTGTATATATATATATAATATAAAGTTATAACATATTTTAAATCTCTTAATGAAATATATAACGTTTGATTTAATCATTTCTTGAAGTTGATATGTTTAGATTTATTTCTAAATAAACGAAATATTTAATTTTGATGTTTTCACGAAATATATAATTTTTAGTTCAACAAAATGTATAAATATAATAATGTATTATTATTACTATTAAAATACTTTAAATACTTTTAACTTTTTAAGGACCAATTCTATAAGATTAAGTATACAAATAATAACAAAGTGATCAAAAGTGAAACCAATTAAAAATAATGAAATTGACATCTTTAAAAAGTGATCAATTAAGCTAAATCATTTTAGGGACCAATTATGTAATTTAGGTTTATAGAAGTTGAAAAAAAAAAAAAGAGAGAGATAAAGCATAATAAATGATTCTTTAAAAAAACTACCATCATTTAGTAAATAAATTTAAAAGTACAAGTTTTTGGTAACTAATTTTTTAAACTATCATGCTTTTGTAAATAACTCAATATTTGTATAAATCGAAATTGTGAATTTGTTTTAACGGCTTACTATTTGAAATTCAATTTTCTTTGGAAATAGAAATGTTTTGAGAGAATTCTCCCTATATATTACCCATGGAGGAGAGAGAGTGTAACTCCATGGGTGATTAAGAGCCGTCTGATCTCACAAGAATTAATCTCAGCCGTATTAATTGATTTACTTCTTTTTATGCATGGAGTACAAGATTTTAATGCACAAAAAACTGGTTTCAGGAAACTGAATTCCCTACGGCGCCAACCGTTACATCAACGATCTCCGATTTTTCTGCACACATTTTCACATATTTTCTCCTCTCACCCATACAAAACCAGTAGCAGGCTTTTTCTCTCTTTTCTTTTCTCCCTCAACCTAAGAAATTGATATTCCCTTCACTGGTTTTTCAGAATTCCCAAACCCTAAACTCATCTGAAACCGAAATCGAAAACGAAGACACAATCTCTCTAGATTTACACCATCTAGACATTCTCAACTACGACGTACACTAATGCTACCTCCGAAAGTCACTTCAACCACCATCTCGTCGTGACGCCGTCAAAGTCAAAGCCATCACGTCTCTTGCCACCGTCAAAGGTCACGCAAACGCCAGTGGTCAAGATGGACAGAGCAAGGCGGATTTCAGTGGTTCTGTTATCTCCGGCCTTGCACAGGGCTCCGATGATATTTTACCCGTATAGGATCTCCACCGAAATACTCAAGTTATGTCCATCATTCATAAGTTGCTAGATGATTGTTGTTCTTTACCATTTCGGCAATTGATCATTTGTAAACTTTCTTCTGATTGTTCATCATCTTAAGCTTTCTTTTAGTTGGTTGTCTGGATGCAAAAGAGTCAGTAAGATAATTTGACAAGGAACAAGGATCATCAAAGTTATCATGATTGCAGATGAATCAACAAGTCAATCTCCATGGTAATGACTATTATTATTGGTCTCCTATTCTGCGGTTATGTTTTTCCTTTGTAACATTCTTGGGTGATTTTTCATTTATTTTTACTAACAGATATTATGAGGTTGCAGACAAGGTGTTTGATAAAATGTTCCAGGTATTTACCTGCTTCCTCCCAAGGTTGGTCGTCCCTTTTACAAGTCCAAATGTTGCTTATGGGTGTTCATTATATTTGGAGTTGTATAATTCATATATATAGAGCATTTATGAATATTGTCCAAACTGTGGTAGAAATGTAGGTACATTTGTTTCAACATCTTATGGGGATAAAAACTGTACTTTTATGTAAATAAATTTATATATTGTTTGGAACTTGTAGCAAAATGGTAGCATGAGGTCTTTGTGTTTACACTTGATAAAGTTTTGCAGGGACAAAAAAGGCTACAACACTAATCTTGCATACACAGTTACACACCTTTCAAATATCCAGGAAACGGTAACGATCTATTAATCATGACTCAACAAGCTATTGTTTCGTTAATTGCTCATCCCCATTCTGGTTCGTCATATTTTAATAATTGTATTATGCATATTAATGCCATTTTCATGCACATCAACTACATATCAACACCATATGTAACAAACCTCAAAATTCTGCATATTAAGGCCATTTTGAGATCCATAGTCAACTATCAGAAGTAGAGGTAGATATATGGATATTGTATTCATTTTAATTTAGTTTCTTTTTTAGGTGACTAACCAATTATGTAAAAGATTTATGGTTATATGTTGTTATGCCTGCTTATTAGGCAGTCGGTCTGTGAGGTTATTTATTAGTGTGTATGTTGGAATATCATGTAAAACTGTGATTATAGTTGGGAATGGCTACCAAGTGAAAGTCTCAAACTTATTGCATCTTGATCTTATTATTCTTGTGATCTAATAATGCTTTTTATGAAATATCCCAGGAGACGGGGATACCCGTTAGAAAATTGATTTTATATACAACATTTGGAGGAGTTCACCTTCAATGATGGTTTTAATTTTACTCTATAATTTAACATACCGAAAACTTGGTTTCCATTACCAAGATCAAGAGGCGGAGGATAATAATTTTTTTCATCGAGACTAGGTGAATATTTCAATCCGACGATTCCATCTTTGATTGTGGTTTCAAGTAAGTTTTTGATATTTGGCCATATAAATTCACAAATAAATTTTATTGCACAAAGTACAACTATTTTATGTTGCAATGCTTTAACAAAAACCCCATGAACAAACTACTAATTGAAAGCAAAACTCAATGAAGTCAAGTTTATAACATCATTATGCTAACTAGACAAGTCTACTTATGTAATTTGTGTCATTGCATAAGCAGCCGAGCAAACTGCTACTATGGCTAAAGCTAAATGAAAAGGACTTAGGCTACACATTTATAACTAAAGAGGGTTAGTGGAACGGATAGGGTGTTACACAACTGAGTATTGATCTAAAAACATTTTTTTTGTTTCATTCATAACTTCATTAAATTCATAGATGATCAAACTATTCTTTCAAGTTCCATGATGTGGTTTTTATTAATTGATTATAACTTTTGTCATTTGACTCATTTACTTTGATCCATTTAGGATAGTTGTTGCTTAAGATTAATAATGACTTTGAAGAGTTTCAAGAATTGTAATGATTTGGATGGTGCAGAGAAACTGTCTGACAAATAGCTTAGAGAGGTATTACTCTAGATATGTTACTCTTTCACCCAAATGATGTTCACTTTGCTGGTATTATATGTGCATATGGTGAAATGTTGTGATTGAATCTTTTGAATGGACTCTTGAAAGTATTTTACCACAAATTATAGTTTATTTTCATTACATCTCTATATTCAACTCATCAAGTGATCCTGTCCGAATTTTATCTGGATTGCGTATTTCTATTGATGAGAACATAACACCAGTTGATGCCTATTAAAACTATTGGTGGCGATGTGACAATCAAGGTATGTGTCTCTCATTTTTCTATACCTATTGTTCTCTCCGCCAAAAGCACAAATGAACACTTATATATTATCACATGGTAATAAATGAATAATACACTCTTAAATGGCATTGCTATTTATTAGTAACATCACAATTCACAACTACTAGATTCACCTCTACTTTTTTTTTTTTTTGCTAAATTTAATAATTATTGATTTCATGATGCAGGTTTATATGCAAATTCAAGTTCTTGACGAACGATTTTATTACACCGGTATGTTTCTTGCTCATTTCTCAAATGTTGATGTAATTAAATTACATTTATTTTCAACGTATATGTTAAACAATTGGAGATGTATTATGTGTTCAGCGTCTATTCAAGTATTAATGCAGGTCATCACTTTAATTTGGCTAACAATGCAAAACTAGATGTGTGATTTTTAGCTACTTGTGGATGCATTTGATTCAGTAAATGGATTTTAATTTTCTTTTAGAATTTCACAAAAAAAAATGGATGGTTGAAACTTAAACGGATCCGGATTCAGTCTAGAAATTAACTGTTTGACATTCAATGTTGTAATTCAAATTTTATAGAGATTAATCGGAAGCTATGATTGGTTTTCATTGATTTTTTTAATATAGCGATATGGTATGAAGTTATTAAATGGAAACTCCCTCTTAAGAATAGATGGTTTGGGGAGGGTCTGGATGTTGACAAACAACAGTCAGTTTTAATGTTAAAGTAGTTACATGGTGTATTAAGGTTTATTATTTTATATTTCTCCACCAAATGTATAGTTTCACTATTTGAAACTAGAATGTATGTAGATACTAATTTAGTTATTATTTGTGATGTTTATTTTTGTTATTATATTATTCAAATTGCTAATTAACTGTAGTGATTATTAGATATTCTAAAAGTGTGTCACGTGCACCGCACGGGTATTACACTAGTTATATTAACCCACAATTTATTAAACATCGTACCTTTAAAACATTATGTTTTTAAACAAAATTCTAAAACCAAGTGTTAACTATATATAGTCAATAAAAACTTTAAAATTTAAAGATTTGTTGTATTAACTTGTGCAAAAATCATCAAAGTATAAAAAAATTTCCGATTAAGTTTCGCTTTCTTTCTTTTTTTTTATAAGTCCCTAAACCAACTAATTAAAACTCATGGAGTCAGTCCAAATGTAACATGCAACCTGCTAAGCAGGTTATCGTATTTAATCTATTTTGTAAAAACCATCAAAGTATAATACTTTTTCGATTAAGTCCCGATTCATTTTATAATAATAATTATTATTTATTTTTATATTTATTTGCGATTTTAAAATTTTTAGTAAGATTTAAAATTACTTTTTTAACTTACTTTGCATTATTAATTTACATTTATATTACGATTATTTATTAATGATTATAAATCATATCATTGTTTATTTAGTATTATTATATTAATTCTTTTAAATTTTCGATTTTTAATAAAAGAAGATGAACTATTCTGATTTTTTCGATCGGTTCCAATTCGATTTTTAATTTTTCGAACGAAAAAAGTTCAATTAACTTTTAGTAATTTCAAATGAATAAATGTATGATTCATTCTAATTTTTAAATTCTCGAGTGAATAAAACTACAACTCATTTCATTTATACAAAAGAAAAATGATACAATTAATTATTTACGATTCAAAAAGACAACGAACCCTTAACTAAAATAGATATAGCTATTCAGATTTTTATTATTTCCAATGATGAAAACATCAATTTTTAAGTTTTGATCGTAAATAAATAATGTAGTTATTTTCTTTTGGAAACAGTACGTATGGATTATCATAATTTTTTTAATATTTCCGAACAAAAAACTATGACCGATAGATTTTCAATTTTTTCGAACGCACATTCTATAACTATTTATTTAATATTGAAAATTTACAATCGGAAGGCATCATCGTTTTTAAAAGTTTGAAAAAATAAAAAACAAAATTGTTCGTTATATTTTATCGAAAAGTTGAAAATCTAAAAATTTCATATTATAATTATAAATAAGCAATGATATATCATATAATCGTAATATAAACATAAATAAATATTCAAAGTAAATTTAAAAAAATATTTTAAAATCTTTAGAAATAATCATAAATAAATATTTTTATTATAATTGGGGACTTAATTGGGAAAGTTTTATGCTTCGATGATTTTACAAAATAGGTTTAACCATGTAAATCTACCTATTATAACAGGTTAAAGGATGAATTTAAAAGTTTTAAGCAGTTTAGGGATTTATCAGAAGAAAAAAAGTGAAATGGGGACTTACTAGAAATTTTTTTATATTATGATGGTTTTTTTTTTTTGCATAACTTTCTCTGCAAACTTTGGGTGAGTTTTGGAAATAACAAAAACAAAATATGGTCAACAAAGACTTTGATTGTGTTCTTTTTTCTTTTTAACCAATGGGCACTTATTGACCCATTTAACTTATTTGGTAAGTGAAAATGGACAAAAAAATGTGTTCTTTTTCAGGTAATAAGTAACAATATCCACTTATCTTTCACTTATTCGGTTCGCATGAGAAACCCACTTTTTCACACTTATTATTATGTTATCCCTAAAAAGATTCCCCCACAACTATCGCTTCTATCCACCCGCCCCATCATCCATCTGCAGCCTCTCTCTCAGGTCCTCCCCCCTCTGGCGACCCCCTCTTGGCGGTGTCCTCCCTCCTCCAGTGACGTCCTCCATCCTTCGGCAAGTGCTCCACCGCCGACTTCCTCTTAATTTGGCATGTACAATCTCTTCATTTTCTAAAAAATCAATCATCTTCTTGCTACAAAATTGATCATCTTCGTTTTTCTACATAGTAATGTGATTTTTCATAGCGACTTGATTTATTTGTATTGAAACTCGATTTTTCTAACAACAAACTTTGGTTATTTGTATTAAAACATGAGGGTTGTCATTTCTTTTATAAATAGGATTGTTCCTGATTTTGTTTTCAGTCTGTTACACCATATTAAGATTGAAGGGTTGATAGTTGTTTAGATTATGATTTGTATGATTTGTTCATGTTTCTGATTTTGTTTTCAATCTGTTATATGATCTGCTCCTATTTTGGTTGTTATAGTCCTTGGAATCTAGCTCATAGATGTTGTCTTGTGTTGTAATTCAAAGTGGAAATAACACTCACACATACACAGTAATTATGAAAATACTGGATAATCTTATTCAATGAGTTCAAGCTCTTTAAATAGCCATACAAAAGAAAACAGAATGCACTACAAAGTGGAGTTTGCTATGCAGTAAAACCAGGTCCGCGTAGAGAAAATCAAACCCACATCCCTACTAATTAGGACTTTATTTTAGACTAAAATAAAAACAAATCAAATGCCAAGTCAACTCAACAATGCCTCTCCTAAACTGAATGTGATGACATTCAGTTTATACCTTTGCATACTCCAAGTTTTTCACGCAGCTTGATAAATGCATCCAACTTGAGTGGCTTAGTCAAGATGTCAGCCAATTGATCTTTTGTGCCACAATGAATAAGCTCTACTATTCCTTCTTTCGTCAAATCACGCAGGAAGTGAAAACGCACATCGATGTGCTTGCTACGACCATGAAAAACCGGAATCTTGGACAACTTGATAGCAGAACTATTATCACAGAACATTATTGTACCTTGAGTTTGCATCAGCTCAACATGCTCAAGAACTTTTCTCATCCAAACACATTGGCATGCACATTGGGCGGCAGCAATGAATTCCGCTTCTGTTGTTGAGAGACTCACAACTGGTTGCTTCTTGGAGGCCCAAGACACTGCTGCACCATTCATCATAAATACATATCCACCTGTGCTTTTTCTGTCATCCAAGTCACCTGCATAATCACTATCAGTATATGAAATTAATTCTGCTTCTTTCCCTCTCCTGTAGAATAAGCCAAACGACATCGACCCCTTCAAATAACGTAAAACCCTCTTGGCAGCCTGTATGTGTTGGTGTGAGGGATCAGCCATGAATCTGCTTAGTAAGCCCACCACGTACATCAGATCGGGTCTTGTGACTGTGATGTACAACAAGCTTCCAATTAGTTGCTTATACGAGGTTGCATCCACTTTGACACCATCACCTGCCTTTGTCATTACTGCACCTGGGACAATAGGATTCTTCACAGGGTTGCCATCTTGTAGATTAAACAGCTCCAATAAGGCTTCATCATATCTTCTTTGATTTATAAAGATTCCTTTGGAGTTTTGAGTCACCTCCACTCCAGGAAAATACTTCATCTTTCCTAAATCAGTCATATCAAACTCCTTTTCCATGGCAGATTTAAACCTTGCCATCATAGCTTGACTATTTCCGGTAAAATCAAATCATCAACGTATAAGCTAACAATCAATAAATTGTTACCTCCCTCATTCTTGACAAACAGTGTATGCTCATAGCTGCATCGTTGGAAGCCTTCTTTTAGGAAATGTGCCTCAATCTTGCTGTACCATGCACACGGCGCCTGCTTTAACCCATATAGCGCTTTATCCAATATGTATACTTTATCTTCATTACCCCTTTTAACAAAGCCCAGAGGTTGTTCTACATAAACATCCTCTTTCAAATCTCCGTGTAGAAAAGCACTCTTTACGTCTAACTGATACACTGTCCATCCTTTTTGGGCTGCCAAAGAAAGAAGTAGCCGAATGGTATCCCATCTAGCTACTGGAGCAAATACTTCGCTGTAGTCGATACCATGCTGTTGGGAATATCCTTTCGCCACTAATCGAGCTTTATACTTGTCAATTTCTCTCTTCTCGTTGATTTTAGTCTTGAATATCCATTTAACACCTATTGCATTTGTACCTGGAGGTAGACTTGTTAGATGCCAGGTTTTGTTTCTTTCAATTGCTTCAATTTCTGCACTCATAGCTTTCCTCCATTTTCCATCCTTGACAGCTTCTTCATATGTTGCAGGATCCTCGGCTTCTGCAAACATCGCTGCAAACATTGCAAGGTCTGTTGTATCTTCGTCCTCTTCAAAACCTTCCCCCGATACATAGTCTTGCAATTGTACCGGTACTCTACGACTTCATGTGCTTCTATTAACAACTGTTTCATTCCCTGTATCAACATCAACTTCGTCATTTCTTGCATCACCTTCACTTGCAACTTCTTCACTAGGGACAGATTTTTCATTCTCGTCTTCTTCCCAAGCTAGGCCTCTCTTTGCTAGGATTTTCCCAATTCCATCCCTTATCCTCTTCAAAAATCACATCCCGACTAATCATGATTTTGCCTGTTGTTGGGTTGTATAAGCGATATGCTTTGGACTCATCACTTACACCTAGTAGCACACATGTTGTACTCTTATCATCCAACTTCTGTCGTTTCTGGTCAGGTACATGCACATGACCCAAACAACCAAAAACTCGAAAATAACTTACAGTGGGCTTCAACCCACTCCACATCTCTTCGGGTGTTTTCCCTTGAACGTAACTTGTAGGACTTCTATTTAGCACATGCACAACCCATTTGACAGCTTCTGGCTAATAACTTTTAGGAACATTCTTGTCATCGAGTATACTTCAAACCATATTCATAATGGTGCGGTTTTTTCGTTCCGCCACCCCATTTTGTTGTGGTGTGAATGCCGCTGTGAGTTGTCTGTCAATACCAGTCACTTTGCAAAACTGTTCAAATTCATCCGAGGTAAACTCACCTCCTCTATCAGTACGCAAACAACATAAATATACCTCACATTGTTTTTCAACTTGAACTTTAAAAATTTTAAAGTAGGCTAACGTTTCAGATTTTTTTGTCAGAAAATAAACCCATGTTTTTCTGCTAAAATCATCTATAAAAGTCAGCATGTACCTTCTACCACTGTTCGAAGATGGTGTTATCGGTCCACATAGGTCTGAATGTACAAGTTGTAGCTTCCTTGATGCACGCCATAGACTTTTCTTTGGAATCGGTGACCTGGATTGCTTCCTTATCAAGCAGCTCACACATGTTAATTTTCCTTTCAAATCAGGCAATCCACCCACCATGTGCTGGTATTTTAGCGTCCGCAACCCTTGATAACTCAAGTGTGCATACCGTTGGTGCCATAGCTTGACTTCATCATCGCTAGATGCTTGCAAACAACTATTAATTGCATCTTCTTCCGGACCTTCCGCATGCAATGCAAACATGCGATTGCTTGTAATCCCTGTTTGCAACACCAAGCCTCTTGTACGATGAAACATCTTACAGACGTCATCTTGAAACATGATAGTTAAGCCTCTTTCTTGAAGTTGACCGACACTTAACAGATTGCTTTTCAACTCAGGAACATAGTAAACATTTGCCACAATGTGACTCTGCCCATTGATCTTTAAACGAATATTGCCTTTTTCCCTGCACTTTCATTGAGTTTCCATTCCCAAGATTCACTGAATGAGCAAAATTTTCATTAAGGTCCATAAACCACTGCTTATTCCCACACATATGGTTGCTACAACCAGAATCCAGAAACCATAATTCTTCTTTTCTAGCATTGTTTGTCTCAACGAATGCCATAAGTAACATCTCCTCTTCTTCATCAGCCTCTGCATAGTGTGCCCTATTGGTTCCTTGTGGGCACTCATTTGCAAAATGCCCAAGTCGATGACACCGAAAACATTCTACTGTTGCCCTGTTTACCGACCTTCCGCGGCCTCTCCCTCGGCCTTGTGACCAAGATCCTCTGCCTCTGTTTCCCCGGTCTTCAGAGAACGTAGATGCCTTGAGCACTTGTTCGCCTTCTACATTTGAACTTTTCTTGAATTTATGCTCATGAACCAGCAACGAACTCTGCAGCGCATCGACGGTAAGCATATCGATGTCTTTGGATTCCTCAATTGAACAGACAATGTAGTTAAAATTCTCCGTTAACGTACGAAGAATTTTTTCTACAATTTTAACATCAGGCATGTATTCTCCACAATTCCTCATGTCGTTTGCCACCACCATTACTCTTCCAAAGTTGTCGGTCACCGATTCACCATTCTTCATTTCCAACAATTCAAAGTTTCGTCGCAATGTTTGTAACATTGCACGCTGCACTCTCGCATTCCCTTGATACTTGATCCGCATCGAGTCCCACAACTTTTTGGACGTCTATTTCTGTGTAATCGTCTTCAAAATACTCTTATCAATCGAACTAAATAGAAAATTCTTTGCCTTGAAATCCTTCAGCCTTGCCTCATCTAGGGTCTTCTTCTGCGCTGCAGTTAGCGTATCTTCATTAGCCGGAGCAACAAAGCCGTCTTTTACCACACTCCTGTATTCTTTTGACCGTAAAAGATTTTCCATGAGAAGACTCCAGTGATCATAGTCTCCATCGAACTTGGGAATACACGGCTGGATACCGTTGCTTGCGTCTGCCATTTCTGTTTGTTTTTTTTTTCACTCTCGATCAGCCCTCTCGCCTGGCTCTGATACCACTTTGTTGTAATTCAAAGTGGAAATAACACTCACACATACACGGTAATTATGAAAATACTGGATAATCTTATTCAATGAGTTCAAGCTCTTTAAATAGCCATACAAAAGAAAACAGAATGCACTAAAAAAGTGGAGTTTGCTATGCAGTAAAACCAGGTCCGCGTAGAGAAAATCAAACTCACATCCCTACTAATTAGGACTTTATTTTAGACTAAAATAAAAACAAATCAAATGCCAAGTCAACTCAACATCTTGGTGCAACAACTTGTGTTTGGGATTGTGATTTCTACCATGGAGTTGATCTTATGGATGAACATGGATCATATACAGATTGATAGTTGTTTAGTTTATGATTTGTATGAATATCTTTTGTTGTTGTAGATTTCTTTACACACACAAGTTTATATTATAAAAGTTAATTAAAATTAATTATTTTTAACGTGTAAAAGAAACATACTATTCATGATTCAGCATCATCACCTATCAATCAGTAAGCAGTTACTTATCAATTAGTTCTATTACAAAACATGTTTACATCAAAATCATGACATGACCTTAACCCACGATCCGAAAAGATAGGGTGCTCAACGATATGGTTTATGAGTTCGTTGGTTTTTTGGTTCGGTATTCTTCGGTGTGAAATTTTTTTTCTATACCAAATTCAAAGCTGCATAAACAAAACCATAAACTCAATTTGAATTCGGTTTGGTTTGGTGTATAAACCAAATATTCAATATGCGAAACAATATACAACCAAAGACCAAACTACAAACACAAAACTTTCAAACATCTCATATAACCAAATATTAAGTATGTCATCCCAAAATATCAAGTTAAACATATATAAAACGTTTAACGCAACAAGAAGTTGATACAAAATTCGATTTGGTTTGGTTTTCAGTTTATTCGATCCCAAACCAACAACTACCTACCCCTACAACACATAATGAAAATAATTAATGCAATCAATTAAAATCATGAAATTAAAATTTAGTTGCAAGAAATTAAATTATAATGCTATGGTCCTCTTCTCTACTGTACAGTCGACCAAAACATTAAATTTGGTGTTTTGTTCGTAAACGAAAGAAATTAGTTCGAAGACATTAAATTTTTGAAATATAAAATATTGAAATTGAAGTCCTAAGTTGAACGATTATATATATTTTATATATAATAAATCATATATAATCAACATTAAAAACGTTAAAATTTAAGTAGAAATAAAAACTTGACTACCTAATTTGAAAATAAATTTTTTTTTAAAATAACTTAGTAAAACAAATTAATATATGTTATTTTAATCTAGTTTGTAAAAATAATATCAAACGTGTGATATCAATTTGCGACAAAAATGAGTGTTTATAATTTATAACATACATGTGACATTGTATTTTTTTTTAACCAATTTAATATCACATTAAAAAAATGTGTGTTTTAACATAAAATTGAGTACCAAAATATAAGTGTTTTATTAAAAGTAATCATAAAATTAGTGTTTAGAATTTTAAAATTTTATTTATAATGTTTACGCTATTAATTTTATGAATTAAAATATTAAATAGGAAAGTGTTTATTATTAATAAAAATTAGTTAGTAAGGTTAGGTACGTAGTTAATTATGGGGAAAAAAAACTTAACTTTTTTAAAAAGCAACCTACACTATATGTCTCAATTTTAGTATGACGAGATAGAAGTATATGATGTAAGAGGTTTGAATCTATAACTATATCTATAAATACTAATAAAAGAGTAACTATACTCTATCGATGTGAAGTCACATGTCATCACCATGAATCGACACGTGACATTTATAGGTTTTAAAATAATAAAAAATGTAAATTATATCTATCCAAATCTAATATAATTTTATTTTAAATTCAAATCAAATCAAACAAATTGTAACATTCTACTAACTTATTAATTATAATATATTAAAAGTTTATAAACATATAATAAAACAATTACTATTAATATAAATTTAGATATACATATAAAATTAATAGGTCATAATAAATAATACTATCATTCTTATATACTTATGTTTAAACCTATAAATGTTTATACATTTACCTTTTAATATATTATATATTATATATATTAAAAATATCCGCGTAACACGCGGGTCATAAACTAGTATATTAATAAAACAAAATAATTTGTGACATGTGTCACTCCCTCAGCTCTCCTAATTTTTGTTTTCCTGCTCATTTTGTCTATTATAACTCTTTTTATTAATTTATATAGTTGATTTTTAAAAAACTAAAATATTACTAATATAATTTAATGATTTTAAATGCTTCCTAATTTAACATCTAATCTATATATCTATATATTATAATAAATGAGAACAACTCTTGTCACGTGTCATTAGCCTAATACACTGCTTTTTTATTTTCCCACTCTTTTTCCAAAAATAAAATTAATATTAATTTAAGTAACATGCATGTCATTTAATTGATTTAGTTATACTTTATGATTGAAACTTATTATTTGTGTTTCCTAAACTAATAGAAACTATAAATAATACTTATTAAAAGTTTTCAAAATTAAAAATGTAAAATAAAAAAGTTTTAAAAAATCAATAAAATAATGAATTTCAAGTTTAAATGTCCCAAAAAAATAAATAAATCTTAAAAAATAATAAAATAAAAACGTAAAATTTAAAATTTAAAATAAATTTTTAAAAGATCTATAAAAAAATAATATTCAAATTTTAAATTTAAATGTCCGAAAGAATAAATAAGTGTATGAAATAAGTACTAAAAACCTTAGTATATAATAATTTTGAAAAAAAAAAATTGTTTTCAAATCTTTAGACACATTATAATTAATAAAATAATCAATCAATTTTCCTAATGTATTTTCTTTAATAGAATTGTGTATTAATATTTTCTAAACTTCAAAACTAAAGTTGCAGATTTTATATTTTAAGATAACTTAATTTCGAATAATCGTGATTATTTTTTAAGTTGACGTTAGAATTGTTATATCAAGTATCACTTAAGCAATAGATATTTATTATTAATTAAACCATCTTCAATAAGAAAATTTATATATAATTTAATTTAATGGTCTCTAAAAAATGTAAACAATTTAGATTAATATACTTCAAAAAATTAAAAAGTATAAAAATTTACCATTTAAAAATTATTTTGTTGATTTCTATGATATTGATGATAACACAACAACAAATAAAATAGAGTGAAGGTTCAAGATTTTTGAATAAAAAATAAGAAGATATCAATTGAATTGAATCACATATGTAAAAACCATAAGATAGTATATTTAAATCAATAATTCAAATATTTTGAATAACATTTTAACTGTCTTTTTTTTTACTTAAACATTGACTTAGAGTCGTCATTATCTACCATTGACTTAATGATTTTGTCTGTGTGTCATATTTTTATTGGTTTTTATTGTATCATAATTTAAGAAATCATTACTAAGGATCCCACCTCTTTATAAATATTTAATTTATAACTAATTTGTTGTATCAATCCATTTAACACATGGGTATTAACCTAGTTTACCTAAAAAGTTTTATCCAAAATTATATAATTCATTTATAAAACAAATTTCTTATTTTTATTAAATATCACATGTTTTAATTCTAATTCTAACTTATAATTTAAAAATAATAATAAATAAATAACTTTACTTATTTCTCGTGAAGGCATGTGTCATCACCCAGCAATTTATAGGTGAAAAATCATATTCTAGAAAAACAAGTAATATCTAAATTATATCTTTCTAAATTTACATCTAGTATAATAAGATTTAAAAATCAATTCAAATCGAATATTCATATTTAATAATTGATTAACTACAATGTAATAGAAAGTTTAAAAATATATAAAACTTATTATCATTCATATTTATTTAGAAGTCTAGAAAAACTATAGTTTATGTCAAATAATAATAATATAATATTGCATTTTTTTAAATAAAAATAATAATTTTATGGTTTAATTCTTTGTTTGTAAGTATTTAATATAAACAACTATATATTAAAACATCCGCGTAATACGTGAGTAATAAACTAGTACTATAATAAATGAGAACAATTATTGTCACATGACATCCTCCTAAAACAATATTTTTCATTTTCCTGTTTTTTTTTCCAGAAATAAAAATTGACATTAATTTAAGTAACATGCATATCATTTAATTGATTTAATTTAAAGTTTATGATTGAAACTTATTATTTTTGTTTCCTAAATTAATTGAAACTATAATTAATATTTATTAAAAGTTTTCAAAATTAAAGAGCTAAATTAAAAGTTTTAAAAAATAGTAAAATAATAAACTTCAAATTTAAATGTCTCAAAAATATATAATTTAAAAAAATTAGTAAATAAAAATTTAAATTTATAATAAAAATTTTTAAAAGATCAATACCATAATAAACTTAAAACTTAAATATCCAAAAGAATCAATAATAATAAATTAAATATTTTAGTATACAATGAATTTGAAAAACTTTTGTTATCAAATCTTTATATGTTAAGTATGAAATTTTGACATATGTCAAAAAAAAATAGTCATTCAAACTTTAAATATATTTTATTTAATAAAACTTTGTATTAATATTTTCTAAAACTTCAAAACTAAATGTTGCAAAATTTATATTTTAAAATAACCTAATTTCGAATAATTTTAATTAATTATTTATTTTTAAGTTGACGATGAAATTGTTATATCAAGTTTTAATCACTTAGGCAATAAATATTTATTAATTAAAACATCTTCAAAAAGGAAACTTATATATAGTTTAATTAAAGATCTCTAACAAATTATACAATTTAAATTAATATACTTCATAAAAAATTTAAAATATTAAAATAGTTATTGTCTTGATATCTATGGGATTGATGATAACAAAATAACAAATAAAACAAAACGAAGGGTCAACATTTTTGAATCAGTAATAAACCATAAAATACTATATTTATTGAATCACTTATGTAAAAACCATAAAATACTATATTTAAATCAATAATTCAATTATTTTGAATCACATCTTATACATCTTTTTTTTTTACTTAAACATTGACTTACAATCATCATTTTTCATCATTGACTCAACGATTTTGCATATATGTCATATTTTCATTGGGTTTTATTGTATCTTAATTTAAAAAAATAAATAAAATTGAAGGTTCTCAAGGGATCCATCTATCTATAACTATTTAGTTTATAACTAATTTTGTATATCAATCCATGTAATACATGGGTATTAACCTAGTTTATTAATATGTTAAAAAATTGGGTCCCTATTATATATAATATATTTAAAATATTGTATATGTAAATAGACGAAATGAATGTTTGATGAACCATAAATGCACAATGACACTTGTAAAAGGCATTCACGTGTAGATCTCTTTCATCCAAGCCAATACAAGTTTTAACAAAGATGGCTCAACTGAAGTTCTGTATTTTGGTTGTACTTTTTGCATTTTCATTTTGGTGCACTGATAGAGTCAGGGCCGTCTCATTGAGTTTGGAGGCCCTGTGTCATAATTATAATAAAGGTCCATTAAACACAAAAATTATGAATATATTTATAAAAATCCATTATTGCTATAAACACCTTAAATATCTTACAAGATTAAAACAATAGTAGAATTGTATGGTAACATAGTTACATGTGCTTTGTTCTTTGCCATTGAAGGAAAATTGTAGATTAAATCCATTTAAAAGCTATATATTATCAAAACTTAAAACATTGCCAACAAGTCAACGACCAATGTATCCAAAAAGTTATGATGTACCAATCATGCACAGGAAGCTATCAAGTTAAAACATAAAATGATTAAAAGAAGCAAACCTTTAAATTAATAAATGAAATAAAAGTATCGTGTATTCCAAATTATAACGGTTGCTATTGTCTTCCAAACTAGGTGTAGTGGACTCCCTTGCTTACTAGTACTGGTCTTTATTATTTCCCTATCAAGTACCAATCTGGGCCTTTAGAAACATTTAACTATGGGCTAATAAAGACATGCATGTATATATGGTTGGTCCAACATATTTGGAGGCCCCAAGTAACTGGGGCCCTGTGCAGGTGGCCAGACTGCACAGAGCTAAAGCCGGCCCTGGATAGAGTCTTTGCTGGCAATACCCCGGGATTTCCAATACCCACGTATCCAATACCTAATTGGCAATTCCAAATGCTAATCCGTCACCGTTCACACCACAACCACCAAGTTTTTCAGTACCCACATACCCAATGCCTAATTGGCAATTCCCATACCCTAACCCTTCATCGTCAATGTCACCGCCACCAGGCTTTTCAATACCCACATACCCGAATCCTTTTTGGCCTTTTCCAGCTTTTAATCCACCGCCATCCACTTCAAGCTCTCCGTCAGCACCACAATCTCCACAACCCACAACCGTCCTGAGCCCCTCAAATCCACGTGAGGCATCCATCACAATTCACAAGCCCTTAGATTAAAATTTACTCAAATGACGTTTATTGTGGTTTTGGATATCGATCCATATCGTTCCAAGGGTCGTTCTTATTTATAATTATTTGAAGTGAGATCATGTAAAATAACTCATCGTAAAGTATTGTTTGATGGTGTTGAAAATAATATTGGCTTACAGTTTTAGTTATTATATTTTTATTTTTATTATATCTAATATGAAATTTCTATTTCTTCAATACAAATTTATTATTTAGGAAAAATATAAAATCTACATAGTTAATGTGTTTGTTTTTATAATTGAGTATGAAAAGTTAGTTGTTAAAGAATTTATTATACTCTTTAATATCACATGCTATATACGCATTTGTATACTGTGCACATATTCCCAACATCCCATGTCTAATTATCTTATAAATTCCCAACATCCCATGTCTAATTATCTCATGAATTCTGATATTTATATCAACTCAATTTTACACTTAGATAGCGTTTGGTTCGTGCGATGAAATTCAATGGAACTGAACTTTAAATTTAGCTTATTTAGATTTTTGATAAGTAAGACAAATGTTATATTTTATGTATTTTGCATCAAATTTCTTTGTTTGTAGGATTTGACATTCCTCTCAACTCATACATGAATTAAATTCCAACCCACACACGAATTATATTTCAACCTACATCCCTAACTAATACTAAAAACTAACTTCTACCATTACCATTAACCATATTAATAACTAAAATACTAATTCTAATTTCTTTGAATTACATTTTGTGAACCAAACGTTATTTTAAAGATTTTGTTGACCGGCCATTTTAATAAATACCTTGATAGGTGACACATTAAAAAGTTGACGTTAATTGCAAAATTTATTATAAAGATTTTCACAAAATGTCACTTTGACTTTAAAGTGAAGGGTTTTCTAATTAATGTTTTAATAAAGCGATAATTAATTTTAGTTTAAATTTTTTCTTTTTTTTCACAAAATGTGATTTAACATGTCACGTGGGTCTTTTAGTTGGTTATCAGGTAATTACCCAATAGCCAATTAGGTCGTAATAAGAAGTTTAATTATTTAGACTGTCCAAAGAAAAATATAATAATTAAAATGGACCATTAGCTAAATTACATTGATATTTTCCCTTAAAAATAATTGTAAACCACGTTCATATTCAGATTGTGTTTGGATTTACGTTTTAAAAAATGTCGTATGTTTTATAAACTAATATTTAGATAATAGTTATGACAAAAAAAATTTGTAAAAAGTTTGATACTTGAAATTAGTTTATGTTATTATCATCATAATTACTAAATAATCAGTTTTTGAGTGTATAATTTTATGTAACATCCACGGATTCAATTTGATGTATTTTGACTAATTAAGTGGAAAATTTATATTTAAAGTTGAATTTGGGTGATTATTATGTATTTGGATATTTAGCAAAGTTTGTTGTTATTTTTAAGAAAATTGAACTCAGAATCAATTTTGTGGATTATTATGAATTTAAAAGTTATTTATGATAAATTTAAGATTAAATCGGTATTTTATGAAACCGGTTAAGTCGGGTGATGAAATGTGCAAAATGACGAAAGTAGTATATAAAGGGCAATAGGCTTCATTTTCTAGTTTACACTCTCTCTCTACTCTATCTCTCTAGAAATTTTCTCTCTACATCTCTCTAAGATAAATCACAAACCGACCGTCGGATTTTCGAGAATTATACGTCATCGGAAAGGTATCGAGGAGTACAACAGTAATCTACAAACGGATTTCAGATTTCGTGCGAATTGAGGTAAGAATCGAACCTTTTTAGTTTATGGTTTCGGTTTTAAAGTAACTAAGAATTCGAATCTATCATTTTATGCAAATTTAAGTTTGTTTTGCTTGAAATGTTGCTGGATTATGATACTATATGCATAGTAGAATCGAATATATGCATCATACATGATATAACACTGATTTTAGGCCTTAGAAATGAAGGATTTAAGTTGAAATGATGAACAGACTCGAATATGTCAAGAACAGAGTCGAAATGTAAGAACAGACTCGAGTTTGGTGCTAGATTCGAAGGTGTACCATCAGATTCTAAGGGGGGGTTCGAATCTGATGATAGACTCGAAGGGTATGAGTTCGAATCTACCCATAGATTCGAAGTATGGTTCGAATCTGACCATGGGGTTCGAATCTGATGATTAATTTCGAATCTAACCCATTAAATTCGAGTTTAATGCCTAAAATTGAGAATACTACTCCCTAGACTTGTGTATTTTGAATGGAACTTATAAACAACACATAAAATGGCAAGAATTATTCAAAGGACAAGTTGTGAACTTGAAATGGGTTTCAAACTTAGTTATGGGTTAAATTTGAATGTAGACCCGAAATGGGGGAAAACGTTGCAAAACTTACGAGACTTGATTTTTATGAATTAAACGGATAATGATATGAGGAATTTGTTGTAATTGATATAACAGGTCCCTTGTGGTGTTGTTTAACCCACAGTGGGGTACTTGGTGGAATCCGGTTGAAAGCCCGAAGAGAAATAATATCGGTTTAAAGATAATACGCACCCACTGTGAGTACAGTAGATTTCGCATGATTATATCTGATTTATGTTAAGCTTTGCCTGCTGAGACCTGTTGTTTCACTTGTTTGGTTGGATTTCTACTAACTTGCGTAGATTTAGATGCACATTCTTACTTGTTGCATGTCCGTTCGATTGTTGTGCATCTAGTGATGGACCGGTGGGTCGCATCGATTACTCTGATGTTACTGCGCTATATGACGCTGGAGCTGATCCCTCCAGGTCCGGTAGGCAGTATGTCATCCCCGATCGTTCGTTTGTCTCAGATGGTATGTGTAAATGCCGAGCTTTGGGCTCGAAGGGGCTGCGGCTCTGGTCCGTACTTGGTGTACGAAGAGAGTATACGACGTTTGTCGTCGGGGTTACTCTTGGGCTTCATAAATATTTATAATATGCGCAATCTATGTATTCACTAAGCATTCGCTTACGTTTTAGTTGTTGTATTTTTACAGGAAAGGGGAAATCTACTGCTGGACCTTCTAGTTAGGTCGATTTGGAAGATTTGGAAGATATCTGCTATTTAATCGGTAATTATGTTGTGGGACAAATGTTGTAATATATTCTGGATGATTGTAATAAATGTATGGGTGTGTAGACCTAGACTTGGTACCTGATAGCACCGTAGGGTGTTTAACACTTGTTGCACTACGTATTTATGTTTTAAAATGCTTCCGCACTTAATTTAGGTTATCAGATCATTATGTTAATGTATGTGGGTGATTAATCCTGGGTGTATTGTAATTGGTGGTTGTTGTGGCAAGGGTGTCACACGAGATGGTATCAGAGCAGTAGTTTGAGATTCAAGTGTCCGTGAGGTCTTGATCTCAAACATTAGGTGATGATATGTAGTGATGCTAAGTAATGATCTGAACTAAGATAGGTTATGATCTAGTAATTATAAGAAATTGACTATCATACGGGACAAATGAATGGTGTCTTTAATTTATGACATGTTACTAAACAAGTTATATGTTTATATTTTCAGAACATGTCTGGAGGAATGACACCTGAGGAAGCCAGAGAGATGATGCTAGCCATGATGGCTGAGCAGAATCGAATGATTCAAGAACAGTTTCGGGCTCGAGATGAGGCCGATGCTAAAAGAAGAGAGGAAAAGAGAAAGAACAAGGAGAAGGAAGGGGGTAACAATGAGGAACAAGATGACAACACTGGGTCATCTAACAAACCCCGAGGTTGTCGTTTTAAAGACTTTAAAGGAAATGGGGCTGTGGAGTTTAATGGACTAGGAGATGCTGTTACCGCGCTGGAATGGATAACAGCAACTGAACGAACATTCCGAATCAGCGACTGTGCTGAGAAGGACATGGTTCGCTATGCTACTGCTATGTTCACTAATGACGCAATTATGTGGTGGAATGCCATGGTGAACGCTTTGACATTGGAGAAGATTTCTGTTATGACTTGGGCTGAGTTCAAGGATCTGTTCACTCAGCAGTACTGTCCGGTTGATGAGCGCCGGAGGTTGGAAGCAAAGTTCATGGCACTGGTACAGGGGACTAAGACGGTGTCCCAATATGCTGTGGAGTTCACGAGGTTAAGTCTGTTCGCACCTCATCAGGTGGACACCGAAGAAAGGAAAGTGACCAGGTTCGAGGCTGGTCTTGACATTGAGATTAGGAGGGTCATGAGCAATGTTCGTTACCCTACATTTGCTGGCTTACTTGAGGCTGCCAGAAATGTAGAGCAGATTTTGATTATGTCGGGCTACTCTGTTGGGTCTGCTGCTGCTTCCACCAATCCGACACAGCCGTCACCGCCGAAGCGCCAAAGGGAGGGAGGATACTCGGGATCTTCCCGGTCTTCACAATACTCGTCACAGCAGTCTTTTCGCCGACCATCTGGTTCTTCTGATCGCGGTCGTGCTCGTGCATACTCTATCAACACCGAACCACAATACTGCAACAAATGTCACCTGGAGCATTTTGGCAAATGCCCTAACGGACGTGCTTGTTTTTGCTGTGGGGAGCTGGGACATTTTCAGAATGACTGCCCAAGGAAGGGTGATGCATGCTATAAGTGTGGGGTGTGGGGTCACTATAGCAGGAATTGTAGAAAGAATGCTCCAACGGCTGCTGTCCCATCATCAACACGCTCGTCTGGAGGTTCGAGTGGTGGTTCAGTTAACCGCCGGGGTCAGTCTCAAAGGGCACCTGCTCGTGCTTTTCAGATAACTGCAGAGGAAGCAAGGGAAAATCCGGAGGTCGTCACGGGTACGTTCATAGTTAATTCTATGCCTGCACGAGTTTTATTTGATTCGGGTGCCAATAGGTCGTTTGTTTCTACTATGTTTGCACAAAGAATTGCCATGCCACTATCTAGATTATCTGCTGTTCTTGATATAGAAACTGCTAGCAACACTTTAGTAAAAGTAGATCATGTCTACCGTAACTGCACGTTAGTAATTGAAGATGTAGTCTTCAATTTGGACTTGATACCGATAGAATTCAGTGAGTTTGATGTCATAGTCGGGATGGACTGGTTGATCGAGAATGAAGCCCACATAGTGTGTAAGAGCCGAATGATAAAGATAACTACCCCGGAGGGGCGTGAGATATGTATATATGGGGATAGGAGAAGCGGGGATCTGTGTTTGCTGACTATTGCAAAAGCTCGAAAGCTTGTTGCAAAGGGATGTGATGCATACTTAGCATATACGATTGATGCTAAGGTAGAGAAGAGAACTTTGGCCGATGTGCCGGTTGTTTCACAATTCCCGGATGTGTTTCCGGAAGACTTGTCTGGCGTGCCGCCTGAGAGACAAGTTGAGTTTCGAATTGATCTGATCCCCGGAGCTGCACCGGTAGCTCGTTCTCCTTATCGTCTTGCCCCAACCGAGATGAAAGAAATGATGACACAACTTCAGGAGTTGTTGGACAAGGGCTTTATTCGGCCGAGTTCATCGCCGTGGGGAGCTCCGGTACTGTTTGTAAAGAAGAAAGATGGCACGATGAGGATGTGCATAGATTACCGGGAGCTGAATAAATTGACGATTAAGAACAAG
Organism: Centrapalus pauciflorus; assembly: GCA_020465985.1. NCBI lineage: Eukaryota > Viridiplantae > Streptophyta > Magnoliopsida > Asterales > Asteraceae > Centrapalus > Centrapalus pauciflorus. The sequence goes on along the minus strand of JAANYP010003472.1, from coordinate 120,049 downwards.
TATCCTCTGCCGAGGATAGACGACTTGTTTGATCAGTTACATGGCGCTAGTGTATTTTCTAAGATTGATCTGAGATCGGGGTACCATCAACTGAAAGTTCGAGAAGAGGATGTGCCTAAGACAGCATTTAGGACACGTTATGGGCATTACGAGTTTTTTGTTATGCCTTTTGGGTTAACCAATGCCCCGGCTGTCTTTATGGACTTGATGAATAGGGTTTGTAGACCGATGTTGGATAAGTCGGTGATAGTGTTTATTGATGATATACTGGTATATTCTAAGTCTGAAGCAGAACATGCTGAACATCTGAGAGAACTGTTGGAGTTGTTAAGAAAAGAAAGGTTGTACGCCAAGTTCTCAAAGTGCGAGTTTTGGCTACAACAGATACAGTTTCTAGGACATGTTATATCTGGAGCCGGGATTTCGGTAGATCCGGCTAAGGTTGAAGCAATAAAGAACTGGGAGCCGCCGTGTTCAGCTACTGAGGTTAGAAGTTTCCTGGGGTTGGCAGGATACTATCGGAGATTTATCAAAGATTTTTCTAAGGTTGCAGTTCCTTTGACTGCTTTAACGAAGAAGAATGCGCCTTTTGTTTGGGAGACTGTGCAGCAAGAGGCGTTTGACGTTTTAAAGAAGACTTTGAGTGAAGCATCGATACTTGCTTTACCGGAAGGTAATGATGACTTCGTGGTGTATACCGATGCTTCAAGGTTGGGATTAGGTGCTGTATTGATGCAGCGTGGGAAGGTTATAGCGTATGCTTCAAGACAGTTGAAGCAGCATGAGAAGAATTATTCGACTCATGATCTCGAGTTAACTGCGGTAACATTCGCATTGAAGTTATGGAGGCACTACCTGTACGGTACTAAGTGTCAACTTTATACGGACCATAAGAGCTTGAAGTATATCTTTAGCCAGAAGGAACTTAATATGAGACAACGTAGGTCTATGGAGCTTATTAAAGACTACGATTGTGAGATACTGTACCATCCCGGAAAGGCTAATGTAGTAGCCGATGCCTTGAGCCGGAAAGCGTATGCTAAGGATTTCTGTTATATGATGACTTCTACAATGTTGACCTCCACGATAATTGATGATGTCAAGGCTGCTCAGAATGAAGCCTTGAAAGAGGAGAATATTGGAGCTGAGGATGTTAGGATACATTTAAAGAATATGGAAACGAGCGAGTCTGGTATAAAAGGTGTGTACGGAAGAATTTGGGTGCCGAAATATGGTGGTATGAGAAATGTGATCGTTGAGGAGGCACATCAATCTAAGTTTTCTGTACATCCCGGGAGCACAAAGATGTACAACGACTTAAAGGCAGACTTTTGGTGGCCGGGATTGAAAAAGGACATGGGGCAGTATGTGGAACGATGTAGGACTTGCCGGTTGGTAAAGGCTGAGCATCAACAACCTTATGGCAGTCTGCAACCGCTTCCCATTCCGGAATGGAAGTGGGAGCACATTACCATGGATTTTGTTACAAAACTGCCGAAGACTAAGCGACAGCATGATGCAGTTTGGGTAATCGTGGATCGGTTAACAAAGTCGGCTCACTTCATACCGATTCGTGAAAGTTATTCGTTGGAGAAATTAGCTCAAATTTACATGAACGAGATTGTTTCTAGGCATGGAGTGCCTAAGTCCATAGTATCGGACCGGGACAGCCGGTTTACTTCAAATTTTTGGTCGGCTTTGCAAGAAGGGTTAGGGACAAGGATAGCAATGAGTACAGCTTACCGCCCGCAAACTGATGGTCAGAGTGAGCGGACCATCTTAACGCTTGAAGATATGATGAGATCGTGTGTGTTAGATCTCGGTGGCAATTGGGACGATCATCTGCCACTCATAGAGTTTTCGTATAACAACAGTTACCACGCTACGATCAAGAAAGCTCCGTTCGAGGCTTTGTATGGAAGGAAATGTAGGACTCCTACATGTTGGAGAGAAACGGGTGAAACACCAATCGCTGGGCCGGCCTTGCTTCAGGAAACAAACGAGAAGATACAGTTGATTAGGCAGAACATGAAGGCGGCCCAGGATCGTCAGAAAAGCTACTATGATCGGAGGCACAAGCCGATCAATTTTGAAGTGAATGACTGGGTCTATTTGAAAGTATCACCCATGAGGGGTGTTACTCGTTTTGTTAAGAGGGGCAAATTGGCTCCGAGATTTGTCGGACCCTTTAAGATTGTTGAAAAAGTTGGAAATCAGTCATATCGATTAGAATTGCCTGAAGGGATGTCGGGCGTACATCCAGTATTTCACGTTGGGAATCTTCGAAAATCGTTTAACACTGGAAACGAGGATTGGGCCGATCATACTGAACTGCAAGTTGATGAAAGGCTCCGATATGTTGAAGAGCCGGAGTGTGTGTTAGACACTAAGATGAAGAAATTGAGAAGTAAGGAGATAGAAATGGTGCTTGTACGTTGGAAGCATCATAAAGGAGCAAATCATACATGGGAAACTAAGTCAGAAATGTTAAGAAAATATCCGAAACTGTTTGAGTCCGAGTAACTTCGAGGACGAAGTTGAGCGTGGTGGAGCCCATGTTGTAACATCCACGGATTCAATTTGATGTATTTTGACTAATTAAGTGGAAAATTTATATTTAAAGTTGAATTTGGATGATTATTATGTATTTGGATATTTAGCAAAGTTTGTTGTTATTTTTAAGAAAATTGAACTCAGAATCAATTTTGTGGATTATTATGAATTTAAAAGTTATTTATGATAAATTTAAGATTAAATCGGTATTTTATGGAACCGGTTAAGTCGGGTGATGAAATGTGCAAAATGACGAAAGTAGTATATAAAGGGCAATAGGCTTCATTTTCTAGTTTACACTCTCTCTCTACTCTATCTCTCTAGAAATTTTCTCTCTACATCTCTCTAAGATAAATCACAAACCGACCGTCGGATTTTCGAGAATTATACGTCATCGGAAAGGTATCGAGGAGTACAACAGTAATCTACAAACGGATTTCAGATTTCGTGCGAATTGAGGTAAGAATCGAACCTTTTTAGTTTATGGTTTCGGTTTTAAAGTAACTAAGAATTCGAATCTATCATTTTATGCAAATTTAAGTTTGTTTTGCTTGAAATGTTGCTGGATTATGATACTATATGCATAGTAGAATCGAATATATGCATCATACATGATATAACACTGATTTTAGGCCTTAGAAATGAAGGATTTAAGTTGAAATGATGAACAGACTCGAATATGTCAAGAACAGAGTCGAAATGTAAGAACAGACTCGAGTTTGGTGCTAGATTCGAAGGTGTACCATCAGATTCTAAGGGGGGGTTCGAATCTGATGATAGACTCGAAGGGTATGAGTTCGAATCTACCCATAGATTCGAAGTATGGTTCGAATCTGACCATGGGGTTCGAATCTGATGATTAATTTCGAATCTAACCCATTAAATTCGAGTTTAATGCCTAAAATTGAGAATACTACTCCCTAGACTTGTGTATTTTGAATGGAACTTATAAACAACACATAAAATGGCAAGAATTATTCAAAGGACAAGTTGTGAACTTGAAATGGGTTTCAAACTTAGTTATGGGTTAAATTTGAATGTAGACCCGAAATGGGGGAAAACGTTGCAAAACTTACGAGACTTGATTTTTATGAATTAAACGGATAATGATATGAGGAATTTGTTGTAATTGATATAACAGGTCCCTTGTGGTGTTGTTTAACCCACAGTGGGGTACTTGGTGGAATCCGGTTGAAAGCCCGAAGAGAAATAATATCGGTTTAAAGATAATACGCACCCACTGTGAGTACAGTAGATTTCGCATGATTATATCTGATTTATGTTAAGCTTTGCCTGCTGAGACCTGTTGTTTCACTTGTTTGGTTGGATTTCTACTAACTTGCGTAGATTTAGATGCACATTCTTACTTGTTGCATGTCCGTTCGATTGTTGTGCATCTAGTGATGGACCGGTGGGTCGCATCGATTACTCTGATGTTACTGCGCTATATGACGCTGGAGCTGATCCCTCCAGGTCCGGTAGGCAGTATGTCATCCCCGATCGTTCGTTTGTCTCAGATGGTATGTGTAAATGCCGAGCTTTGGGCTCGAAGGGGCTGCGGCTCTGGTCCGTACTTGGTGTACGAAGAGAGTATACGACGTTTGTCGTCGGGGTTACTCTTGGGCTTCATAAATATTTATAATATGCGCAATCTTTGTATTCACTAAGCATTCGCTTACGTTTTAGTTGTTGTATTTTTACAGGAAAGGGGAAATCTACTGCTGGACCTTCTAGTTAGGTCGATTTGGAAGATTTGGAAGATATCTGCTATTTAATCGGTAATTATATTGTGGGACAAATGTTGTAATATATTCTGGATGATTGTAATAAATGTATGGGTGTGTAGACCTAGACTTGGTACCTGATAGCACCGTAGGGTGTTTAACACTTGTTGCACTACGTATTTATGTTTTAAAATGCTTCCGCACTTAATTTAGGTTATCAGATCATTATGTTAATGTATGTGGGTGATTAATCCTGTGTGTATTGTAATTGGTGGTTGTTGTGGCAAGGGTGTCACATTTTATGCTTTAAATTGTAATAAGAAAATGATTTATCTAATTGATAGTTTTACTTTTAATGTAATTTTTGTTATTTCTACTTATAGAAATCTTTATAAATAAATGTTTTAGAAAAAGAATTTAACTACAATTCGTAAATTTTAAATTTTATTAATTTATATTTATCTTCTATATCTTTAATCTATAAATACTATTAAATGAGTAACTAATTTGTCATGTGGCGACTCCTCATTCAATTCGCCATGTGTCAAAACTTTAATCTGTCACATGTCATTACTAAATTTAAATGTGAATTAATATCAAATCCAATTCAATTTCAATTATAATCTAATCTAATATACAAATTAATTAAAATATAATTAACTCAACTTTTTATGATTATTTCATGTGGGTTTATAAATATTTATTCTTAATTTCTTTTTAAATTCAACTCATGTAGTATATTTGTATATACCCTACTATATAATAAATGAGAACACAATTTGTCACATGATTACTACATTTCACCAAAAAAGATAAACTCAACATTATTATTCTTAATATAAAATAAAATAAAAGATAAATGCAATTAAATTTTTTGTAAACATAAATAAATAAATACAACTTTTTTATTAATACAAGAAAAGATAAATACAATTAATTTTTCTAATATCTATAAATTTCACCAAAAAGATAAATACAACATAACAATTTTTATATAAAATAAAATAAAAGATAAATACAATTAATTTTTCTAATATCTATAAACATAAATAATAAATACAACATTATTATTTTTAATATACAATAAAATAAATGATAAATACAATTAAGTTTTTCTAATATCTATAAACATAAATAAATAATTAACTCTATCCAAGTATGTCATTTGTCATCATCATCTATTTGACATTTGTTAATTTTTAATTAATCTAAATCTAAACTTTAAAAAACTTTTAAAGTGTATAATCTATCTATAACTATCAAAGATGTTTATAAAACAAAAAATCTTAAATTATATAATTAAAAATATATAATAAAAACTTAAAATAAAATATTAGAATAAATGTAATTTTATTTGAAATAAAAAAATACAATACTTATATAAATTTTAGTATAAAATAAAGATAAATACATTTTAAAAAATTTTAATATTTATAAACACTAATATATAATTAATTATATCAACTATTTAACATTATTCAATAATATTTTTTATTGTCATAATCTATTTAACATTTGTTAGCTTTTAACTAATCTAAATATAATTTTAAAAAGAAAAAATTAAATTCTATAATCTAAATGCTAAACTTCAAATATTATTTATAAAGTAAAATAATTTTAAATTATATTGATATTAATAGAAAAACATATATTAAAATGAATAACATTATAATATACAATATTAATAAAGAATATATATCATAAAATTGTAGTAAATATATAAAGATTATGTATCAAATATGTCAATTAAAAATATAATTATAAAATAGATGAATTTGTATATATAAAAAAAGAAGAATAAAAATCATCACTAGATGTTATTTTGATATATCATATTTTAGTATTACATAACTTTTTTAATCATTTTAATCCTAATAAAAATTATATATATATATATATATATATATATATATATATATATATATATATATATATATATATATATATATAGGGGAGGGTTCTTCTAACAACCATAAAAAATGTGGGAACCTAAGAACTTTTTATGGCCTTTGGATTAATGATAATCAATGGTTGATATATTGGATGACAATTTTGTAATTATTTTCAACTTTGATAGTGGAGAATCTTGAAAATGTGTGAAAATGGTATTTAATTGCTAAAATAACGTATTTTATATAGAAATATTATATGTCTATATAGAATATTTTTTTCTATATATAATATGTTAACGAACATATTCTATGTACAATCTACGTAGAATGTCATGCATTCTACGTAGAATGACATTCAATCTACGTAGAATGTCGTGTAGAATGTCAAATATCATATATTCTACGTATATTACCTGATAAAATATATCAAAAACACATTGAAACAAAAAAAAAAATTTCATTTAGACATTTTATCAAACACTTTTTGGTATGCAACTGATATAAAATATACCAAAAAGACATTGAATAGTAATGTTAATCTACATAAAAAGATATAGAAATGTATAGAAAACATAAAAATATATGAAATATATAAGAAACATAACATTCTACATAGATTATGTGTAATTTTTTACAGGTAGTCTTGTATTATATATTCTATTTAGATTATCATTTAATTTATGTAGATTATCATGTAAAACATCCAATAACTATTACAATCATTATAAATCTAATATCTTACAAATAATCTTCATTATAAAACATGAAAAATAAATCTGTCATATTCTATGTAGAGTATTGACGAACATATTATATGTACAATCTACGTAGAATGTCATGCATTCTACGTAGAATAACATTCAATCTACGTAGAATGACATTCAATCTACGTAGAATGGCATGCAATGTACGTAGAATAATATGCAATCTACGTAGAATGGTATGCAATATACGTAGAATGACATGTAATCTACGTAAAATGACATGCAATTTACGTAGAATGTCGTGTAGAATGTCAATTATCATATATTCTACGTAGATTATTACATGATAAAATATACCAAAAACACATTGAATAGTAATGTTAATCTACATAAAAAAGATATAGAAATTATTAAGAAACATAAAAATATATTAAATATATAAGAAACATTACATTTTACATAGATTATGTGTGATTTTTTACAAGTAGTATTGTATTATATTCTATGTAGATTATGATGTAATCTACGTAGATTGTCATGTAATCAACATAGATTATCATGTAAAACATCTAATTACTATTACATTCATTATAAATATAATATCTTACAAATAATTTTAATTATAAAATATGGAAAATGAATCTGTCCAATGTATGTAGATTGTACAAAGAATATGTTAGTCGATACTCTACATAAAATGTCACGCAATCTACGTAGAATGACATTCGATCTACGTAGAATGACATGCAATCTACGTAGAATGACATGCAATCTACGTAGAGTATCGACGAACATATTCTATGTACAATCTACGTAGAATGTCATGCAATCTACGTAGAATGACATTCAATCTACGTAGAATGACATTCAATCTACGTAGAATGACATGCAATCTACGTAGAATGTCATTCAATCTACGTAGAATGTCATTCAATCTACGTAGAATGTCATGTAGAATGTCAAGTATCATATTCTACATAGATTACATGATAAAATATACCAAAAACACATTGAATGTTAATGTACATTTACATAAAAAGATATAGAAATGTATAAGAAACAAAAAAAATATATGAAATATATAAGAAACATAACATTTTACATAGATTATGTGTGATTTTTTACAAGTAGTCTTGTATCATATATTCTATGTAGATTATCACGTAAAACATCTAATAACTATTACATTCATATATATCTAATATTTTACAAATAATCTTCATTATAAAACATTTAAAATGAATCTGTCATATTCTATGTAGAGTATCGACGAACATGTTTTATGTACAATATACGTAGAATGTCATGCAATCTACGTAGAATGTCATGCAATCTATGTAGAATGACATGCAATCTATGTAGAATGACATTCAATCTACGTAGAATGACATTCAATCTACGTAGAATGTCATACAATCTGCGTAGAATGTCATCCAATCTATGTAGAATGTCGTGTAAAATGTCAAATATCATATATTCTACATAGATTACATGATAAAATATATCAAAAACACATTGAAACAAAAAAAAACAGAAGATTTCATTTAGACATTTTATCAAACACTTGGTATGCAACTGATATAAAATATACCAAAAATACATAGAATAAAACTGTAAATCTACGTAGAATAACATGCAATCTATGTAGAATGACATTCAATCTACGTAGAATGACATGCAATCTACGTAGAATGGCATGTAATCTACGTAGAGTATCGACAAACATATTCTATGTACAATCTACGTAGAATGTCATGCAATCTACGTAGAATGACATTCAATATACGTAGAATGACATTCAATTTACTTAGAATGACATGCAATCTACGTAGAATGTCATGCAATCTATGTAGAATGTCGTGTAGAATGTCAAGTATCATATATATTCTACGTAGATTAAATGATAAAATATACCAAAAACGTATTGAAACAAAAAAAAATAAGATTTCATTTAGATATTTTATCGAACACTTGGTATGCAACTGATACCTACAAAAAAGATATAGATTTGTATAATAAACATACAAATATATGAAATATATAAGAAACATAACATTCTACATAGATTATGAATAGTAATGTTAATATACATAAAAAGATATAGAACTATATAACATTCTATATAGACATATAATATTTCTATATAGAATACATTATCTTTTTACCAATTAAATAATTTTTTATATAGAAAAAAATTTATTTTTTTTAATAAAAAAACATTTTTTTAATATTAAAATCAATTCTAATGAAAGAAAGAGAAAATGAAAATGAAAAAAAAAAGTAAGAGAGAGAAAGTGAAAAAGAGATGCATATAATGAAAAAGGTGGAGAGAGAAAGATAATATTTTTTATTTCAAAAATACTCTTTTGATCCAAGAGCTCTAAAAGGTTCTTAGGTTCTCACCATCTTTAAGGTTCTTAAAAGAACCTCTCCTTATATATATATATATATATATATATATATATATATATATATATATATATATATATATATATATATATATATATATATATATATTAATTATCAATATTTATTTATACATATAATTAAGAAACATTTTAACATCAATCTAATCTAGATAAAATTTAAATATACTTCTAAAGTATATATTATATTTACATATATATATATATATATATATATATATATATATATATATATATATATATAAAATTAACTAAAGTATTATTTCTTAATTAATTTATTTATATATATAAAAAATAGATAAAGATTATATAAAAAATATTAAATATTTAAAAACTAAACGTAATACAATATTATTAAAATATTTCATAACATTTAATTTATTATTATAAAATGGGTTTACTATGAAAGAACCAACATGTATATATGTTTTTTGCGTTTCCGTCCATTAGTATTATTTTTTTCCATAAAAGTTCTCAAGTTAATTATTTCTTTTTGGTTTTGTGAAGTTTGAAAATTAGAACCCGATTTTTCAGTTTTTAAAAACCTGGTTTACTAATTATAATCGGACCCTAATAGTCAAAATTTACAAAACAAAAAGAAAATTTTAACTTAAGAATTTTTCTGAAAAAAATAATTGAAGAACGAAACCGTAAAAACATGTTGGTTTTATTCATAATAAACTCTTATAAAAATCCTTTAAAACAAAGGTGAGCATAATAATCGAAAAACCGATTTAACAGACAATATGAGTTCTCATAAAAGAATAAGATTTGTTTTTGTCAATTGACTTGATTTTTGCAACTAATTTCTTAGAATACAAAATTGTTATTGTGAAGGTGCTCATCGTTAACTTTTTGTGAAGGTTTTCTAAAAGGGTTGTTTATTCCACTCTGCTCAAAGAGTTTTATACTATCTGATAGTTGTCGAAGTTGTTAATAGGTTTTTTTTGTTCTCTTTCTAGATGGAGTTACGCAATATGTATTAATTTATATAGTTTTGAATAAGAAAAGAGATATTGAAAAAAATTATTCAGTAAAAAACAAGTCGATTCATTTAATCGATCAAATAAGAATTATTGGTTGATTTTTTTCGGTATTAACCCTTTAATTTATAAATATATCGTACTTTACAACAGGATGAATATAGTTTCTTTTTTAGGAAATATTCATTAACCAAATAACCAAAATCACGAATGTATGTACATCTTTTACCGGTATAAAAGGCAATGATAAAAATTACTAAAAAAAACTACCCAAAACTATACAAACAAAATCTTAAAATACTAACCAATGAAAGAAAGCAAAACTAGCACTAGCAGCAAACCAGATGGATTAAACTAGCATCATAAATTGTCCAAAAAATAAAATAGGAATAAGTATAACTGATCGTGTCATTAAGTTCAATAGAGTTTATAAGATTTGTAAAATTCAAGCATGTCTTTAATTTAATGTCCATATATTTTTAAAAGAAGACATTTAAGATGATTTTAGTCACTTGTATATACAAGTAATAAATTAGTGTATATGTACATAAAAGAAATTAGAATTTAATGAGACATAGATGCACAATAACCTGTATAAATAGCACATATTCATGGATCTCTTCCATAGAAGACGATATTTACTCTAATAAAGATGGCTCAACTAAAACTCTTCATTTTAACATTATTTGTTGTATTTTCAATTTCGAGCACCAATAGAGTCTTTGCTGGCTTTACACCACCAGGATTTTCAATACCCACCTTTCCAATGCCTAATTGGCAATTCCCATATCCTTATCCCTCATCGTCCTCATCGCCACCACCAGTCTTTACAATACCTACATACCCAAATCCTTTATGGTCTTTCCCAATTTTTAACCCACCACCGCCCACTCCTAGCTCTCCACCACCACCACAATCTCAATAACCCCCACTCGCCCCAAACCCATCAAGCCCTCCTCAAGCCTACATCAATAGCCCATAGATTGACACTTCTAATGAAGCTTATTGCGGTTTTGGATATCAATCCATACTTGTCGGAAGGTTTCTTCAATATTTGTAATGTCTTGAAGTCATGATATGTGATGTAAAATAATTCATCATAATGTATTGTTTCATGGTGTTCGGAATAATATTGTCTTTAAATTTTAATTATATACGTTTACTTTTGTTATAACCAAAATAAAATCTTCACTACTCTCAAATGTTTTATTTAGGAAATGAGGCATTATGAAACTAGTAAGCAAATATGTTTTTCTTAGTATTGGTTATGAAAAGTCAGTGGCTAAAAAAGTTATTAATCATATCAAAATTTAACTAGGGTAAAAATATTTTAAAATCGTATCATAAGCACATATTCTCATGCGTTATTGTATGATATTCATTCCAACCTAATTTGATACTTAAAGTTTTTGTTGATTGACCATTTCAACAATTAACTTAATTGGTGAAAACTGTTACAAGCTAGAGTATAAATAAAATGTTATTAGATTTGGTATGTTCCAAATAAGATTAATAGGTTGAGTTTGAATCTTAAAGTTAACATGAAGTGAGATATTTGTCTTTAAGCAATATTTTAATATAATGATATTTAATTTTCATTTCATCACGTTCAATCATAATGCGGACGATCCTACTTCTTCCTTGAGTGGTTGAACTACGTACTCTCGTCTTTTGCTCTTGAGACCCTCAAGTTAATATAAAAGTTTACATAAACGTTGGTGAGACACAATGTAAAAATGTCTTGTTTGAAACATACTTTTAAATAGGGGTGAGCATAATAATCGAAAAACCAATTCAACCTTCAAATCATACCCATAAATGCAAAACCGTTTCTTTGCTTCATGTTTCCGATGTCTTCTCATTATCTCATTTAATTTTAATTACTTTCTTTTGTGGGACAGTGATATAATGGATTGAAAAAATAAGGTTCTTATATTTTGTAATTTCTAAGAGTTCAATATGGGATCTAATGAAGAATAAGATTTGTTTTGGTCAATTAACTTGAGTCTTCCGACTAAATGCCTTAGTATACAAATTTGTTATCGTTGCAATAACTGATTGGGAGGATTGGTTGCTATATCTCTCTAAATCTCTCTCTTGTCTTCTTTTTATTTTTTTGTTATGTAATTTAATAGCATATTGCTAGTTATAATATAATATTGCTATTCTAAAAAATAGAGATGCAACAAGTTTGTTATTTCAATAAAGACAAACGGATGTAACAATATTTGTAGGTTGTTCGTGTCTCTTAATTAGTGTTTGGAGAAGCTCATTGGGAGGCTATAGACATAGTGCCAACATCATCAACGATTTCTACATCAAGATGCTTTATACGTGCACAAAAAGTGCTCATCATTAACTTTTTGTGAAGGTTTTCTAAAAGGTCTGTTCATGTTTTTGTTTTTGTAGTTATGATTTTCTTGTATTCTTTGAAGTTTGTACTCATTTATTCCACTCTGCTCAAAGAGTTTTCTAATATCTTGTTAGTTGTTGAAGTTATTAGGTTTTTTTTGTTCACTTTCTGGATGGAGTTATGCACTTTGTTGGAGTTTGGGAAGTTGACTAGAGGAAATCAAAAGTTGAAAAGTTGGCCTCACAAGGGGCTATAGCAAAGTTGTGAACATGGACACACTACTAAATATGTAATTATATAATTTTGAATAAAACAAAAATATTGAAAAACATAAACAGTAAAAAAAGTCGATTCACTTAATCGATCAAACTAAAATATTGGTTGATTTTTTTTCAGTATTAACTCTTTATTGTTTATTTAAAAAAGGGCAAATTACCAAGAAAGGCAATATAAAATTCAAAAATTGCCAATAAAAGTAATGTAAAATTTTTTAAACCAAGAAAGATAACATAAAATTCAAATTTGACAAAAAAGGGTATTTATGACAAATTAAGAATGTAAAATTTTAATTTTATGCTCCCTTTTTGGTAAGTGAATAATATTTGATTATCTTTATTGGCCTAAAATTTGAATTTCATGTTCTTTCTCGGCCAAAAAAGAATTTTATATTATATTTCTTGGCAAAAAAAATTTTACGATACCTTTATTGTCAAATTTTGTATTTTATATTACCTTTCTTGGTAATTTTCCCTTTAAAAAACATATGGTAAGTTGTCCAAAATGCTAAAGTGGAATAAGTATAGTCGTTTCATTATATTCTAAAGGGTTCATAAATTTTATTAAATTTAATAGTGGCGTTAATTTAATGTGTACAAAAGCATTTTTAAAAGAAGACATTTAAGATAAATTGAGACATAAGTTTGAAACATTTTTTAAAATAAAGGTGAGCATAATAATCGAAAAACCGATTTAACAGACAAAATAGGTCCATAGTACGCGAAACTGTTTTTTTTTTACTTCATGTCTCTGATGTCTTCTTAGTATTTCGTTCAAATTAAAAAAAAAAAAAAAAAGGTAACCCACCCTCGGTCTGGGGCTTATTTCATTCGAATTTAATTAGTTTCTTTAGTGAGAAAGTGATATAATGAATTATAAAATAGAGTTCTTACGTCGTGTAATTTCTAAGATTTCAATATGGGATCTCATGAAAGAATAAGATTTATTTTGTCAATTGACTTGATTGTTGCGACTAATTTATTAGAATACAAAATTGTTATTGTGCAAGAACGAATTGGGAGGATTAGTGGCTAAATCTCTCTTGTCTTTTTTTTTTTTTTTGGTTATGTTATAACATATGTCTATTTATTATAAATTGTTGTTATTCTTCTAACAAAATGGGAATGCGACAAGTTTGCTTTTCAAAAAACGTAAGACAAACAGATGTAACTTTTTTGTGGGTCGTTTGTGTATTTGAATTATAGTGTTTGGAGAAGCTTTTTAGGAGGCTAGACATAGTGCCAACAATGTCAATGATTTCTTCGTCAAGATGTTTTATGCGTTCACAAAGTGCTCATCATTAACATTTTTGTGAATGTTTTCTAAAAGGTTTGTTTATATATCTTCGTTTTTGTAGTCGTGAGTATCCCATTCCCGCGGTCAAGAGACTTATAACTATAGCATGCCAGAAATAGGGAGATTGCCCTATATTTTTTAAAGTTTGTATTCCACTCAAAGAGTTTACTACTATCTTTTTGGATGAAGTCAAGTTGGCTAGAGGAAATCAATAGCTAGAAAGTTGGCAGGATGAGGTATTTCGTCAAAGTTGTCTACGTGCACATGCTGTCAAATATGTAATTTATATAGTTTCGAATAGGGAAAATGACATCAAATAGTTCCGAACTTTCGACTTTGTACACATTTATGTAGTGAACTTTTTTTTGTGCACATTTGGTAGTCAAAGTTTCAAAATTGTTCCAATTTGGTAGTTGGCGTACCGGTTAACCAGTTGCTTCTGGTTTCGATGCCTACGTGGATAATTTTTTAATGATGTGGTTGTCCGTTTTTATAGTATATCCGGTTTTATCTACGTGACAATCCGTTATATAAAATCACCCGGTTTTATTACCCGGTTATAAACCTGGTTCATAATTCATACGATCGATCCAACTTACGTTCTTAGGGCTCGTTCTTCGATTATGAGTGTATTAGAGCCTAATCGATCGCCCTAAACCCTGTACGTACGAACGAGCCCTAAGAACGTAAGTTGGATCGATCGTATGAAAAATGAACCGAGTTTATAACCGAGTGAATTTAAAAAACGGGTTGCCACGTAGATAAAACCGGGTATAATATAAAAGCGGTTAGCCACGTCATTAAAAAATTGTCAACGTAGGCATCGAAACCGGAAGCAACTTTTTAACAGGTACGCAAACTACCAAATTAGAACAATTTTGAAACTTTGACTACCAAATGTGCACAAAAAAAAGTTCACCACATAAATGTGTACAAAGTCGAAAGTTCAGATGTCATTTTCCCTTTCGAATAAGACAAGTTAACGTAAACGGTAAAAAAAAAAAAAAAAAGTCGATTCACTTAATTGATCAAATGAAAAATATTGGTTGATTTGTTTTCAATATTAACCATTTAATTAAAAAACACATCATAATTTCAATAGGATGGATGGAGTTTCATTTTTTGTATAATGCATTTACCAAGAAACCAAAAGCACGAAAAGCCTACATATATACATCTTCTACCTCGAGAAAATGCAATGAAAAAAATTTAATAAAAAAACTCCCCAAAACTATACAAACCAAAAACTAAAACACCAACCAATGAAAGAATGCAAAAGTAACACTAGCAGCAAACCAGATGGATTAAACTCACATCTTAAATTGTCCAAATAGTTAAATAGGAACAGGTATAACAAATCGTGTCATTAAACTCTATAGAGTTCCTATGCTTTGACGCTTTGTTAAATTCAAGCAAGTCATCAATTTAATGTTCATAAATGTATTCCTAAAAGAAGACATTTAAGATGGTTTTGGTCACTCTTATATACAAGTAATAAATTAGTGTATTTGTACATAAATAAAATGAGAATTTAGAGACATATAGATGCATAATGACCCATATAAATAACACATATTCATGGATCTCTTTCATTCAAGCCGACACTTATATTAACTAAGATGGCTCAACTAAAACTCTTCATTTTATATTTATTTAGTTAGGGGAAATTGCGCAAAAAACCTCTATGTTGGATCATTTTTGCGATTAAAACCCCCAACCAATTTTCATTGCACAAAAAACCTCCAACTGGTTAAAACTTTGTAAAGTTTGGTTTTTTTCAAAAAATCTGACTTGCAACCGGCTAAACCGGTTGCAACTTGATGACGTGTAAAATTTTTAAATAGATTTTTGCGTAAAAAATCCCCAACTTGTTTAGTTTTTCAACTAAAACCCCAAATCAATTTTCATTTGATAAAAAACCTCCAATCAAAAAAGAAAATTAAAATTGAGTCTTCACTTATTGCATTTTGATGATATAGATATTTATTAAAATTTTATTTATTAAACAAAGAATTCGTTTCCCAATAAAATCTCCACCCTTTAGGCTCTAGCGAACCTTACTGCTCTGGCTGATCATATTCAAAAGCTGAAATGGAACATAAATAAATGAAAAACATAAAACTGAACCTAAAAATGCAACTCTTGATTACAAAATGAAATAGATTCCATCGGCACAACTGAAGTTAAAATTCAAGATTAAAAGGCAAAAGTTAATCGAACATATATACATAAAATCAACAGCACCGAACATAAAGATATGATAGAATAATCGGAGTTGCCGGAGGTAGAGGAGAAGAGAAACGGTAAATATGATTGTTGGTTAGAGGTGAGAAAAAAAATAGCTAAGGGTTTTAATCGAAAAAGTCACCAATTTTGGGGTTTTTATTCAAAAATTCAGTTTAAGAATTATAGATGTAGTGCCACGTAGGCGCCACGTAAGTCGGGTTTGCCATGTGGACGCCACGTGTGTGCCATGTAAGCATAGCAACCTATTATAACAGGTGACGTCCTAATTTCAAAAGGTTTTGCCGGTTAGAGGTTTTTTGTGCAACAAAAAATGGTTAGGGGTTTTAATCACAAAAATGGTCCAACTTTAGGGTTTTTTACGCAAATTTCCCATTTAGTTATAACATTTTTGATTTCGAGCACCAATAGAGTGTTTGCTGGCTCTACACCACCAGGATTTTCAATACCCACCTTTCCAATACCTAATTGGCCGTTTCCATATCCTTACTTCTCACCATCAACTTCACCACCACCAGCTTTTACAATACCCACATACCCTAATCCTTTTTTGCCTTTCCCATTTTTTACACCACCACCACCACCCAATCCTAGCTCTTCACCACCACCGCAATCTCAGCAACCACCACCCGCTGCGAACCCGTCAAGCCCTCCTCAAGCGTCCATCATCAGCCCATGGATTGACACTCATCCTAATAAAGTTTGTTGCGGGGTTGGATATCAACCCATACTTGTCTGAAGGCTTCTTAAATATTTCTGATGTCTTAAAGTTAGGATATGTGATCAGGGGCGGACCCACGCCTATGCTATAGGGGTCAACCGACCCCGATAAATTTTTGAATTTGCGGGTTATGTATATAGCTAAAAAAATTTGACCCCCATGATTTTAAAAGTTCGACCCCTCAGCTATCACTCGGAGTAAAAAGACTGTCTCGCACAAGTCTTGATTTTCGGAGCTGCATTCGTGTCCGCAGGTGCTGGCGTACACGAGTTCAGTGGATTTTAGCATTCGGAGTCCAAGATTTGAACGCCCCCTGCGCGCGGGTAGGCATTGGAGTAAAACCACAAACAATCTTGTCATGGATTTAAACACTCCTCCTTATAAACCCACTTTGGCTTCCATCTTCCATCCTATGTGGGACTCAAGTTCTCCCACTAGAAGGAGTTTCATTCATTCCAAACATCAATCTTTGAGTATCAATATCTCATTCATCTTAGCTCCGTTTTGAACGTTCTTTATATCGTTGGAATCCTCTCTTCAAGGAGAATACACACTTACAAAACATTAATGATATATTTCACAATTATATATAATTATATTTGGTCCAAAAACATGGAAAATACATTTTTTTTCTTTGAAAAATTTACATTTTTTTCCAACACTTACACTATCGTAGCCATTAAATTCCGACCCCTATAAAAAAATTTTCTGGGTCCGCCACTGTATGTGATGTAAAATAATTCACCATAATGTACTATTTCATGGTGTTCTTAATAATATGGTCTTCCGATTTCATTTATATACATTTTTTTATTATATCCAAAATAAAATCTTCATTTCTCACAAATGTTTTATTTAAGAAACGAGGCATTATAAAATTAATTAGTAAATATGTTTTTTCTTAGCATTGCTTATGAAAAGTCAGAGGCTAAAAATATATTAATCATATCAAAATTTAACTACAACAAAATATTTTAAAATCATACCATATGCACATATTCTCATGTCTTAATGTATTGATATCCATACCAACCTAATATGATACTTTAAGTTTTTGTTGATCGACCATTTCGACAATTAACTTAACTGGTAACTTGTTAAAAAGATGACGTCAACTATGAATTCTCTTACAAGAGTATAAATAAAATGTTATTAAATTTGTTATATTCTTGATAAGATTATTGTAGGTTGAGTTTGAATCTTAAAGTTATTATGCAAGTGAGATATTTATGTTTTAACAATATTTTAATAAAATGAAATTTAATTTTCGATTTAATTTCATTATGTTTCGTTATAAAGCTAAGGGACGCTCGTATTTCTTCGTTGGGTGGTTCAACTACGTACTCTCATAATTTCCTTTTGAGACA
The DNA here is from genome assembly GCA_020465985.1 of Centrapalus pauciflorus. Lineage (NCBI taxonomy): Eukaryota > Viridiplantae > Streptophyta > Magnoliopsida > Asterales > Asteraceae > Centrapalus > Centrapalus pauciflorus. The sequence continues at coordinate 101,510 of JAANYP010003472.1, read as the reverse complement.
CTCAAGCTAATAAAAATGTCAACGTAAACGCTGGTGAGATACAAGATTAAAATATCTAAATTTGAAACACCCTTTTAAATAGGGTGAGCATAATAATTGAAAAGCCGATTTAACCGAAAAAACGGACCCGTAATAACCAAAATCGTTTCTTTGCTTCATGTCTCTGATGTCTTCTTATTTCATTTGAGAGAGTGATATGATGAATCAGAAAACTGAAGTTCTTATTTCGTGTAATTTCCATAAGTTGGGATCTCATGAATTGAAGCAATAAGATTTGTTTTGCTTAATTGACCCGATTGTTCCAACTAATTACTTAGAATACAAAATTGTTATCTTGCAAGAACTAATTGGGGGGAGTGGTTGCTATATCCATCTTTTGTTTCTTTTTCTTGCTAGTCAAAATAAAATATTGCTATTTTAAAAATATGGGGACGTAAAAAGTTTGTTTTTTCAATAAACGTAAGACAAACGGACATACCTATATTTCTAGGTCGTCAAAGATTTTTTCATCAAGATGCTTTATACGTACACAAGGTGCTCATCAACTTTTTGTGAAAGTTTTCTAAAAGGTTTGTTTATGTCCTCGTTTTTGTAGTCAGAATTCCCTTGTATTCTTTGAAGTTCGTATTCATTTAATCCACTCTCCTTAAATAGTTTTCACCTATCTTGATAGTTCTTGAAGTTGTTATTAGGTTTTTTTTCTCTCTTTTGTCTAGAGTTATGCACTTTGTTGGAGTTGGAAAGTTGGCCGGACGAAATCAATAGTTGGAAAGTTGGCCGGATGTGGAACGATGATATGATGTCATTTGTATATATTTTTCGTATCATTTTGTTTTACATTTTGGCGGTTTTAACCTCGATATACGTGGAAATGGTATTTATTTGCTTCATATTTGTATTTCATAGGTTTGAAGCTGCCATGTTGCCAAAAGGGTGAAAAATGAAGCGAAAACGTTGAATTCACGGATTTAGCCGACCTCCCTTGAAGGTGGAATGAGTTTGCCATAGCCAGTTCGTGACCACGACTTTTGTCAAGACCACGACTCAGGCTCGTGACCACGACCACATCAGATCTGATTAAAAAGAGAGCAGCGACCAAATTAGGGAAATCTTCGTTTTTATCTTAGTATAGATGCAATTTTTGGACAAACTTTTACACATAGTTTAGGGTGCGATTACTAGGTGTTCGATAGATTTATATTTTAGCTTAGTTTAGATTAGTTTAGTAAATCATTCGGCTATTGGAGTGGATTAAAGCATTCGGTTGCGGGTGTTTCTCGTGTTTCTTACGGTTTTTTGGTACACTCTTTCCGAATTTACTTTCTGTTATGATTATGTTTAGCATGGATCTTGTTTATTTTACTGTTTTTAACATGATTAGTGAGTAGTTTAGCCAAACACTTTCTTGGTTACGTTTTTACATGGATTAGTGGAGTATTTGATGGTTTTGGTTGAAAAGTGTTTGATTCATTGATGTATTTTTGATTCATACGATTAATATGTGTAAAATCAGAATAATAGTTGATTTTCTAGCATTATTGTGATCATGATTATTGATTATAAATTCTGATTTTTATAAACTTTATCAAATTTAAGTGATTTATTAATTGGTTGCCATTTCTAGCATTATTGTGATATGAGATAGTGACTAGTTAATAAATTGTGAAATCATTGTATGCAAATTAATTCTTAGCAATATTGTGATTATAGGATTAATTTAATCTATGATTTCCTTAGACTTGATTGATGTTTATGCGGCTAAATTGAATATTTAGAGTTATATCCGAGCGTTTGACGTGTAGACAGTTTTAATCTCTAAAAGCTAGATTTAGTTGACTTAATTAATCGTAAATGACATTTATTGTTGATTTTTAGAAATTTGGGGAATACTGGAGAACTCCATACTTGATTTTCTGATATTAATAAAATATGTCCATGAATCGGTTTTACATCAAAGTTTCAAACTCTTAAGCTTAAAAGATTTAAAAAGGTTGAATTTAATTCCAACTTAATTTTCTTTGACCAAAAACATCTTAAGTGTTTTTACACCCTCTTACTCCATTAATCCTAAAAGACGTATCCAAACCCTTCGGTACTGTTTGGCAGATGATAATTGTGGTGGTCTGGGTAGATTTGATTTGAATGTATGATGACATGAATTAGATTAGTCTTGTGCCCTTTATAAGTTTAATTTAAAAACTGTAATTTGTACTAAAATTGTATTAAACTTATCCTAATGTTTGTACTTGTAATCTGAAATTCCGCAACTTAAATTACTCTATCTTAGTTATGATTGATATCGTGTTGCATAATGTGGGACCTAGACTCTGAGGACTGCCCTGTAAGGGGAGGTCTTCACAAGCCTAAATAATTATTGGCTCCAGTTTGACTTTCAAAACGTCAATCTGTCCAAATTTTGTTTTTAGCTTACTTCTTGCATTGCATTTTAGTCCCATGGTTTGCATTCTAGCATAAGTGCTTTTACATCCTTATGCATGACATTGAGATGTGCATTGTGATATTTAAGTTTCCATCCATAGCGTGATTAATTTAGGAACTTTCCTTCATGTTTGCATCTTTAGTTTCGAATAAGTGTTAGTAAAATTCATGTGGGTTTGATCCTTAAATGCTATATGTGTGTTGTGTTGAGCCTAATCGATTGGAGTGTGCACTTAAGTTAGTTTTCGAGTCGTTTACGTGGGATAAAAGTTACGGCATTTGGCTAACCTGAGCTGAAACTAAAGTCCAAGTCTGCTGTTATTTAGTTCTGAAAACTGGTGCCTCGTGGTCATGACTTTTGTCGTGATCACGACTTTGTTGTTGCTCAACTCGTGGTCATGACTTTTGTCGTGATCACGACTTTTAAAAAAAAATGAAAAAAAACTTTGTTGTTGCTCAAGTCGTGGTCACGACTTCTGTCATGATCACGACTTTTAAAAAAAAGTGAAAAAAAAATATTTTCTTATCTTTTGGTTATGTACTTAAACATTTATACTTCAGCACTTTATTTTTGCTATTTTGGTCTGTACATCTTATTTATATTATCGTTTATTGCTTCTTGCATCCTAATCTGATTGTGTTGTGATTGATTGGTTTCGTAAGGTCGGACCATGGCAGAGATGTTCGCTGGCAGTCAGTTTAGCTTCATCGTCTAGATCCACCTGGCCGCGTTCATCTATTCAGGGGAGTTTTTCTGTTATTGTTTATTGTTCATTCCCATACTTATGCATACTGTTTTAGACAGTGAGGACACTTTCTATATTAAGTGTGGGGTGGGATGATAAAATTGGCATTTTGAGCTGTTTGTCCAAAGTCATAGTCTGCTTTAGTGCATTTTATGCATGTGTATCCTAATTTTAGCCAATTTTCAAATTTTTCTCTCTTTTTGATGCACGTTAGACTCTTTAGTAATATTGTTCTGTTTAGATTGCATGCGAGTTTAACATTGTGAGTTTGATGCTATTTGAACAGTGAGAGACGTTTTGATTGCATGTTGTGAATTTTTGAACCGAAATAGCATGATATTAGCACACCTATTACCCTTATCATTCATTCGTGAGAATTTGAGCGGTATAGCATCATTTTTATGCTCATTTTCATTTGATGTGTGTTTATGCCTGTGTTGACTAATACAAGTAGAACTTGAATTTAAATACATGTCAAAATCACAATTTTTGAAAATTTGGCACACATATAGAGGCATGTTTAGGATATCCCATTTTTAGCTTTCTTTTGTTTATCTTTCTCCCTTTATTCTCCCCTAGTAGCCCCTTTTGAGCTTTTTTCCTTTCATTTCGGTGACAGCCACACTATGAGCCATTTATAGTTTTTTGCTTTCTTTTACCTTTATTGGGGATCTGATTTGAAGTGCAGCGGTTAGTTTATCTATTTTTATTGTTCTTTTAGCTGCTTATCTTTCTATTGAGCCTTGATGCATATATCCTATGGGTTTGAGTTTATGTTAGCTTTGTGGGGCCCCCTGATACTTTTTCATTCAGTTTTTGTTTCTCTTGGTCGATGCCCGCCGATTCTAGTTTAGTAAAAGCTGTGGTTTTTTTAGTATCGGTCATGATAGCTAAGATGATCAATGAATCCGGAGATATTTTATTGAGAATAAGAAAGAAAAGAGATGTATAAAAAAAAGAAGAAGAAAAAATATATAAAAAAAAGAGAAAAAGAGAAAAAATAATAATAATAAAATTCTTGAGCTTTAAAATGGTTCTTAGCAGTTGATAGTTGAGGGATGCTTCAGCTTTGTATATAGTTAGATGTTAGTTTTATTTTGTTATTCATGGTTCTTTTTGTACATAGTTTTGTTATTTCTAGTTATGTTCGGCTGCCTTCTCTTCTGTCATATCGGTTCCGTTTGTTTTGTTTTTGCCCACTTTTTCCCATATTATCCACACCCTTAGCCTTAGCCACCGTAAATCCCATAAGTCCTTTATGTGCTGAGTTTTCTTTACATGTGATGGAGATGTGATTTACTTTCAAGCCTATGCTTATATTGTTGACATGCTTGGCACCGAGTGGATTTTTTGTGCATATATACACATTAGCCTATACACATATGAGTGTTGAGTGAAATCCTTGTGAGGTGTTAGTTAATGTTGCTAGGTTCGAAAGTATCTAACATGCTATTTTATAGTTTTTGCGTCTCTTAGTTTGGATAGCTCTTTCTTGCCATTGTTAGTCTCAAATGCATTCTTTTACGGATCTTTATTGCTTTAGATTCTATATGCGCGATATGATTGAGAGTTATTTGAGATGAGGCTTAGCTTAGGATATTTTTGAGCAGGTTTGCTTGAGGACAAACAATGCTCAAGCGTGGGGTTATTTGATATGATGATATTTGTATATATTTTTCGTATCATTTTGTCTTACATTTTGGCTGTTTTAACCTCGATATACGTGGAAATGGTATTGATTAGCTTTATATTTGTATTTCGTAGGTTTGAAGCTGCCATGTTGCCAAAAGGGTGAAAAATGAAACGAAAACGTTGAATTCACGGATTTAGCCGACCTCCCTTGAAGATGGAATGAGTTTGCCATAGCGAGTCAGGTCGTGACCACGACTTTTGTCATAACCACGACTCTGGCTCGTGACCACGACCACGTCAGATCTGATTAAAAAGAGAGCAGCGACCAAATTAGGGTAATCTTCGTTTTTATCTTTAGGATGCAATTTTTGGACAAACTTTTACACATAGTTTAGGGTGAGATTACTAGGTGTTCGATAGATTTATATTTTTAGCTTAGTTTAGATTAGTTTAGTAAATCATTCGGCTATTGGAGTGGATTAAAACATTCGGTTGCGGGTGTTTCTCGTGTTTCTTACGGTTTTTTGGTACACTCTTTTCGAATTTACTTTCTATTATGATTATCTTTAGCATGGATCTTGTTTATTTTACTGTTTTTAACATGATTAGTGAGTAGTTTAGCCAAGCACTTGCTTGGTTACATTTTTACATGGATTAGTTGAGTATTTGATGGTTTTGGTTGAAAAGTGTTTGATTCATTGATGTATTTTTGATTCATACGATTAATATGTGTAAAATCAGAATAATAGTTGATTTTCTAGCATTATTGTGATCATGATTATTGATTATAAATTCTGATTTTTATAAACTTTATCAAATTTAAGTGATTTATTAATTGGTTGCCGTTTCTAGCATTATTGTGATTATGAGATAGTGACTAGTTAATAAATTGTGAAATCATTGTTTGCAAATTAATTCTTAGCAATATTGTGATTATAGGATTAATTTAGTCTTTGATTTCCTTAGACTTGATTGATGTTTATGTGGCTAAATTGAATATTTAGAGTTATTTCCGAGCGCTTGACGTGTAGACAATTTTAATCTCTAAAAACTAGATTTAGTTAACTTAATTAATCGTAAAAGACATTTATTGTTGATTTTTAGAAATATGGGGAATACTGAGAACTCTATACTTGATTTTCTGAAATTAATAAAATATGTCCATGAATCGGTTTTACATCAAAGTTTCAAACTCTTAAGCTTAAAAGATTTAAAACGGTTGGATTTAATTCCAACTTAATTTTCTATGACCAAAAACATCTTAAGTGTTTTTACACCCTCTTACTCCATTAATCCTAAAAGACGTATCCAAGTGGGTGTTGCGTTTAATATATATCTGATATTATTCTGTTTTAGCGTTAAAGTTTATAATTCTAGTATTCTGTTAGATAATATAGTTTTAAGTATTTAGGGTTATAATCTTCCTCAACCCTTATCCATGGCTAGATATTAGTGATAATCCCAGTATCGGTATCTCGATCCTTATTGCCGTTCCCTGAGTTCGATAATCCCCAAGGTCAGTATCTAGCTATACTAACTACGCCTGGTACACTGCCAGTGGTATTTGGTATGACTTAGGCTTTCTTAATTCTTTGATTTTATTTGCCAAATCCACGTAAAGATCAAACGACGTCAAAGTTATCGACATGGACACGCTGTTAAATATATAAGTTATATAGTAATGAATAAGATAAAAATTATTGAAAAAAAATAAACAGGTTAATCGATCAAATAAAAAATTGTCGTTGATTTTTTTTTCAATATTAACACTTTAATTAAAAAGTGTAACATACTTTTCAATAGGATGAATATAGTTTCTTTTTTCATTTTTGGTAATATTCATTAACCAAGAAACCAAAAGTACGAACATTTGTAAATCTTCTACTAGGCGAAAAGGCAATGAAAAAAAATTTTAAATAAAAAGAGAAACACCCCAAATAAATAAGAGGTAATTATATCCCTAATAATGTTGGGTTAATATAATCATTGTAATAATGATTTATAATTGAAGATAATATCAATATCAACTATATAGGTAACTAACTTTATTAAACAATTTTAATTGTAAACCTAAGGGTAATTTTATGAGTTAATTGCCAAAAATTTATGACATTTGCTATTATTGAAACTTGTATGATAAAAAGAAAATATGATGTTGGTTAGTATTGAATGGACAAGAATAGGTAATGTACTTTGATTTTTTTAATAAAATGGAAGATATAAATGTTGGGAGGGTTTATATGTGTAAGAATGAGAGAATTGAATAGCTAAGGGTGGCCAAACCCTTCTCCCCTTTTGCTTGTTAAAAACGTCCAACACACACACCCAATTCTTGCTTTTGGAGAAAGAAAAGAGGTGGAGAAAAGAAGAGAATTTAGGGTTTGGTGGTGTAAATCAAGAATTAAAGCCACAAATCTTGCAATATAGTGTGTAATGAAGGTATAAATTCATTTCCATCTCATTCTTCTCATTTCTTGCATCATAAACTCCATTAATGGAGGATAACCCTAATGGGTTTTTATGTCAAACGATTATTGATGGCTCCAATCATCATAAATGTTGTAGTATGTTGTTATTTGAGATATATGAAGCCGAAACATGTAGTTTATTGGGTTTCTTATAGTGATTTTGTTTGGACCCAATCTAGGGCTCAAATGAGCTCTAATGGATAATATGAAATTTGAGTTTGATGTTTTAGTAAGATAAATATGATCAATCTTGATCCAAATATGTTAAATATTGATATGAATTTGATTTGAGGCAAGTGGAAATTAATTTGGAGTTTTGAAGTGGTGAATTAGAGTTTGACCCATTCAAGAACTCAAATGGAGTTAATATGAATTTTATGGAAAATTTAGTTATGTAATGATTCTAATATATTTAGAAAGTATGTATGTATGTTATTAAAGTGTTTCTATGTATCGGATAACACCAAACCCAAGCAAATGCTCAATTTTGTGTTTTATGCCTAAACCACACACCAAGTGTTCGATTAAATGTCTCAAGTGTATTTTGGCTTAAAATTGGTGTGCGGACGACTCATTATGATTTGTAAACTCTTTGGTATCAATTTTTGTTGATATGAAGTGAATTGAAATGCTTAATATGTGTCAAATTGAGAATTGAGACAAATCTCATTTGATTTTCGAGTTTTTGGACAACCTTGATATGCTGTCTTGTAAAATTCATATAAAATCACTCGAAGCTCAGTTTTGGACGTGTCATGCATCGTTGGAAAGCTAAGAGAGTGTACTTTAATATAAAATAATCATATGAAGCTAAATTGGACGTTAACAGGTCAAAAGTGCATCGGATTGCTGCTGACCTGCAGTTGACAATTAATAACTGTGATGTCAAACTTTATAAATCCATATAGAATTGGTTATAGATCCGTTTGGGATGATTCAAGTTGGATATGAAAGATAAAAGAGTCTACTTTATCTTGAATTAAAATATGTTAAGATAACTCAATCTATTATAAGGTTAAAAACCTATTTTTCACAGCTAGATATAGATAAAAATATAAGACGGTTGATCTTGATAATTTGATTGTTTTGTTTGGGATGTTCATGCAACTTTTAATATGATATTATAGGTCATATGTATACATAATTGGGAATACTTGTGAAGTTCCAAAGTACTTGTTCGACTTGAAGAAACAATGATTCGGTTTAAGGCTTACTTGTATCGGCCTATAATTGGGGCGTGTTGTGGAGGCCGAAATCTTATTGCCGATCACTGTGAGTTCTAGCATTAGATTTTCATATAGTCATATATGATGTACTTGTTGCTTCATGATTGATCATTCGTTGTTAATTCATACTATGACATTATGTTGTTTGTTGCTTATTCATTCATTTCATTAATGCATGACTTATTTGTATATTCGACGCATCTTGGACCTCATTTGTTGATCAAACCTTTCGTTTGGATTCACATGGATATCCAGGGATTATTCCTGGCCCCCTTTGGATGTCGGATGCCGATGTACTTGAATTATCGGAAGTCCCAACTATGATAGGGACAGTCCCGACTATGATAGGGACAACCTCGTACGATGCTAGAGGCAACACCACACCCGACTATGATAGATAACCCCGCATTATGAAGGGGCATGTGGTATTTGATCCCTCCTCTTGTGCACTTGAGTTATGCCGTTTGGAATCATTGTGTTTGATCATCATTGCATCTATATGCATTATGTCATATCTAATCTAGTAACTTACTCAACGTTATGTTGACCCTTTAGTTGTTAATATTTTTCAGGTCTTGAGCTACCTGATAGAAAGCTTCTAAACTTCCTAGCTGTTTGGTTATCCTGAAGCTAGTGGTATTGAGACCGTCGGTACACCTTGGTTGTTGTTTTAAGTTATTGGGTAGTTGACTTCCCGGCCTTGAATACTCGTCTTACAGGGTCATCACATGTCCTCTTTTAGAAGTTTATATATTGCATTTTGTTGACATCATGTTTCGTGATGTTAGTTGCAAAAGTTTTAAATCTACCCTAATTCCGCAAATATTATGTATCAATTATTGTTAATTACTACTTCAAAATTATATGGGTGTTTCAAAAAGTCCCCGTTACTATTCAAACGAAATCCTAAAATACCAACCAATGAAAGAAAGCAAAACTAAACTACCATCTTAAATTGTCCAAAAAATCAAATATGAATAGGTGTAACGAATCGTGTCATTAAAGTTAATAAGATTTGTTAAATTCAAGCATGCCATTAATTTAATGTTCATAAATATATTTTTAAAAGAAGATATTCACAAAGGTTTTAGTCACTTGTATATTCAAGTAATAAATTAGTGTATATGTACATAAATGAAATATGAACTTAGTGAGATATAGATGCATAATGACCTGTATAAATACCACATATTCATGGATCTCTTCCATCAAACATGATATTTACACTAATAAAGATGGCTCTAAAACTCTTCATTTTATCTTTACTTGTTGCATTTTTAATTTCGAGCACTAATAGAGTGTTTGCTGGCTCTACACCACCAGGATTTTCAATACCCACTTTTCCCGTACCTAATTGGCAATTCCCATATCCTTATCCCTCACTGTTCACTTCGCCGCCACCAGCCTTTACAATACCCACGTACCCAAATCCTTTCTGGCCTTTCCCAAATTTTAACCCACCACCACCCACTCCTAGCTCTCCACCACCGCCAAAATCTCAACAACCCCCACCCGCCCCAAACCCATCAAGCCCTCCTCAAGCGTCCATCAGTAGCCCATAGTTTGACACTAATTCTAATGAAGTTTATTGCGGTTTTGGATATCAATCCCTACTTGTCGGAAGGTTTTTTCAGTATTTGTAATGTCTTGAAGTCTAATATGTGATGTAAAATAAACCATCATAATGTAGTGTTTCATGGTGTTCAGAATAATATTGTCTTTCTGTTTTAATTATATACATTTACTTTTCTTGTAATCAAACTAAAATCTTTACTACTCTCAAATGTTTTATTTTGGAAAATGAGGCTTTATGAAACTACTTAGTAAATATGTATTTTCTTAGTATTGGTTATGAAAATTCAGTGACTAATAAAGTTATTAATCATATCAAAATTTAAGTAGGGTAAAAAAAAAATTCTAAAATCATACCCTAAGCACATATTCTCATGACTTATTGTATGATATTCATGCCAACCTAATTTGATACTTAAAAGTTTTTGTTGATTGACCATTTCAACAATTAACTTAATTGGTGACTAGTTATAAAGTTGACGTTGATTGTGAATTCTGTTACAAGAGTATAAATAAAATGTTATTAGATTTGGTAAGAGACTGTTTATAAACCTGACTGGCCACTAGTTCTTGGTAAGAGACTGGTTATAAATCCAAATTAAAAATCTGACACAACACACCGTCCATATAGTGGCACTCACGGTGACCGGTCGTCGTAAGTAGGTTCAGCCTTCGTTGGGTGCTTACGCCGCAAACTCGGAGAGCTGTGAGGTAAGCACTGCGGATCCTAAGTGAGACTTGGGCCAGTGACTTGCAGTTGTTATATGGTGTGTGTCAGTGGTGGTTCCTCAGTAAGACTGTTGCCCAAGGTGTGGATGAGATTAAACATGATCAATTTAAGAAATTGAAAATCTCATAAGATCTAAGAGTTACAAAGGAGTTGTAATTGGTAATAAGTTGCCTGCCTGAGTAGCTTATTCATGTAGGTTCAGCCTCCGTTGGGTGCATGAATAAGTAAAATGGTTCTTAGGATTAATAAATCATTTTCTAAATTTTGGGTTATTGATTTATTAATGGTTAATCAAATACTGATTTTTGAAAAATTGTTTAAGATGGTTGAAAAAGACAGAGGTAGAAGCGGTTTAATAATAACAATGACAATAACAGTAATAACAACAATGATAACGTCAATATCCTTTTCCCACTTGAAAATCCTCCCCAAAAGCATATGTTGCTACTTTGAGGTCCATTCGGAATATGGAGAACTCAAAAGAGGCAACTTCCTAAACTGGGAGTAAAATCTAACAAATGTTCTGAGTACAGGGTGAAAGTCGTATATTCTGGAAAGGGCACCAGAACCTGCTCCTGCAGAGACTGCTACAGTTGAGGAGAGAAATCTCCACAATAAGCACTCTGAGGATTCGGTCAATGTTGTCTGTCTAATGCTAGCGACCATGACATCTGAGCTGCGGACTAGCCTTATGGACGTCTCAGCTTGACAGATGTATTGCCAGCTAAAGGATATGTTCCAGACTCAGGCTCGGACTGAGAAAGATATACGACAAGGGCTCTGAGCTCCTGCAGAATGGCAGAAGGAACAACTGTTAGATCCCATGCGCTGAAGATGAAAGGTTATCTGGATCATCTTAGCAGACTTGGGTTACCCGTGACACAGGACATGACCACGAATCTAATTCTCAATTCCTTATTGAAGGAGTTTTAGCAATTTGTAATTTGTTACAATATGCACGGAGAAGATGATCAGTGGGGTGCATCGGATGCTATAGACTGCTGAGGGAGTAATTGAGAAGAGAATATAGGGAAAGAGACGGAAAGGAAAGTAAGTTTCCAAGCCGGAGGTTAAAGCTAACAAGTAGCTAAAACCTAGAACCAGAGAAGTCAAATCCAAGGATGACAAATTCTTTGAGTGCTAGGAAACTGGGCACTGGGAAAGGAATTGTCCCAAGTACTTGGAAACGGTCAAGGTTGACCGCAATGAGACTTTGTGTATCTGAATCAGTCACTTCTATTGTTCTTGGATATGTGATACCCAATTGAACAAAGTTTCATGCATAATGTCTGCAATGACTAAAATGAAGTGAAAAGAGATGACAGATTTAGTGGGAGCATAGAGACATCTTAGAGAATACTCTGCTGGACTCTATTTTCATGTCATCAATAGTTTATCATGGTGTAGTATACAATGATTGAATTTCTTGCAAGTATTTTTGGGATAAATAAAGAATTTTTGGAGTTAAAAAATTTGTTGCTTGAAATTCCTATTGTTTAAGATTACTAAACCATGATTATAGACTATTGATTCAAGTGGAACTTGAATAGTAACTTGTCAATGGAGATTGGACAAACTAGTAGTCATATTCAGATAAAAAGGGTTACCATGTTGTTGTGTAAATTGTTCAAGTGTTCAAATGCAGTTTCATTGAACTTGTTATTCTTGAAAGTTAGTTCAAGAGATTATATGAGTTGGATAGTCATCTGTGATTATATAGAAACTAATAAAATGCAGAATTAAATGTAAAGGAGTTACATGGAGGTTAATTCACTTCACTTGTTAGAAACAATTAGACTTGAGAAGTCAGAATTGTTTAGACAAGAAGTAATCGCATTTTATAAAATTACATGTGAAATGTATACAACTTGTGTGATGGTTAGTCAAGTAGTAGCCTTTGACTTGTTTAAACACTCGTCGGCAAGCTTGACGGAATACCACAACGAAATGTTGTAGATAACCAGGTTCTGGTGGTTATGGATACATATCACAAATTTTGAACACAATGTTATTAAAGATATCTTGTTAAGATATAGATAAACCGCATACTGTCATATTCAAGACTAAACATCTAAACGTATCACTAGTAGCAATTAATCTGAATTGCTAGAGCTCCTAAATTTTAATCCTGGTGTCTTTATGAGAGATTTACCAGTTCCTCTAAAGATAATGGATATAAATTTGTATGGAGATTCAGATTGGATCTGAATAATATTACAAGAAGTTGTAATAAAGAACTAGTGTAATTTTTCAAAGATAAACGGTAATGGAAGTTAAGTCAGTTAACTAGAGAACACTCCCACTAAGATCATGTCTGAAATTAACATTTCGATAGATCGTATTACCGTTACATTTGATAAGGGAACAGTAGCATTAAATTGATGGTAGTCATGTTGTGTTTATTGAGATAAAGGTGATCAACATGATATCTTTAATGTCGTTCTATTTTGCATGTTTTAGAAATCCAAGAATAAATTTGAAGTTATTCTAAAACTATTCCATAGCTGCTTGTTGTCGTGGGAACCACAACGAGAATTAAAAGGCTACTGTGGTTTTTGGTTGATATTCATGGGTGATGAATATAGCAAAGGTTGGACCAAATTCACAGGTATTTGTTGCGAACAAATATTGGATTGACCCACCGATTGAGACCACTTTGTGGATCATAGTCATGAGTCGTCTCAAAAAGGTAATCCTTAGTACCTGAGATGTCTACGTACTTTAGTGCGGGTGCTGCTGTACATTTGGCCTAACCTAACGTCATCCGTAACTGGGTGATCATAACGGTTCGAGGCTGGTTGCAGTGGGAGTCGTGCTGGAGGCCTAGATAGTCAAGATGGGATTTGCACCTTCTTTTAACTAAGAAGAGATATTTCTGGGCCCCTCGGCGATCGATACTGACAGAAATGCATGGCCATGCTCGGACAGAACTGATGTGTTCTAATCTGTCTGTTTCAGTTTAGTATGAGATCAGGGAGTCGAGAAACATAATCGTGTTTGCTACGGTTGATCTAATCCATGCCTAGCTTTCACATTGAAATATCGCGATGCATGGGATATAACCTAAGTTTCTTTTTGGAAGGCTGTTTCAACAAGAATGCCCGAATGGGAGTCAGAGTTTTTATGACCTTGGTTGCCTAAAGTGTCTAGCCATGACCTCCTTTAGGCGCATGCTGCAGGACAGTATGTCGTCTTACACAAGTGGGAGTATGTTAGTATATGGTGTGTAAAGATGACATTACTACTGCATCATGGCTGATTTCATAAAACACTTGAGGGTCACATCGATGAGCACAACTGAGCAGATGCAATTAAACTATTGAATAAATATTGAATAAATTATTGGATATTGTTTATGACACGAAATGATCATTGAGATTAAATTAATGTGTGATTAATTATATCTCAAAGTACGGGGACTGAAAGTGCAATATTAGATATTGTAGTAATTTAATTGTCATTGGATGATAATTAAATAATTATCTAGTCTTTTATTTATTATTGGATATTAAATAAAAGATTGATTTATTTAAATTATTATTATCATCTGTTATTTGATAATTGGATGAATAACTATAAACAAATAAATAGAGATAATTATAAATAATTATCTAGTCATTTATATATTATTAGATAATATATAAAAGATAAATATTATTTAATGGATATATAATTATAGAGATAATTATATAAGGTTTAAATAATAAAGATCATTATTAAGATATATATTATATTATTATATTAAAGTTTTAATATATATATATAATATATATATTTGGTCAAACGTGGATATATATATATATATATATATATATATATATATATATATATATATATATATATATATATATATATATATATATATATATATATATATATATATATATATATATATATATATATATATATATAGAATATGGTTCGTGTGAGTACCTAAAAAATGCAGAGTACCGTGAGTACCTGTGAACACACGGGTTTTAGATGTGAATATGCTCCGAAAAAAAGTTTTTTTTTAAAAATTTTTTTCATATTAATTTAGATACAAATAATATAAGCCTATTCGTAAAAGAATTACACACATTCACACTTTCTAGCCTCTTAAAAGTCATGTGAACGTGAAAAAATTCATGTGAACATGCTTAGCTGTGAACATACATTCACAACAGTGCAGTTCATATGAACTTGCACGTTTCACATAGTTATAGTGTGTGTTTAGGTGTGATTGTTTGCAAGTAGTCTTATATTATTAATTTAAACATGATTATGAAAAAAATTTTCAAAAAAAATGTTTTTAAGCAAGGTACCTCCGGTACTCCGCAAATCTAATGGTACTCATTTGAACCCAAATCTATATATATATATATATATATATATATATATATATATATATATATATATATATATATATATATATATATATATATATATATATATATATATATATATATATATATATATATATATATATATAGGGATGGGATCATTGCAGAACCTTAATTTAGTGCAGAACCATATAACCAATCTAAACCATTAGATTATAATATAACACTAGAGATAAGATGGTAATTATACAATTAACATTGAATTAATAGCAGCCTACCAAGTTTGACTGTCCACTTTGACTTTTTTTTTTTACTCTTTTAATATATAATGGACATGCAGTGTTGCATCGACGTTAAATATACGATATCAAAGTGTTCATTCGACATCGAATGGTCGTATGGGTAAAAAAAATTTACGAAAAATAAACACGTAAATTTTTTTTCAAAAAAATATATTCATGACCGTTCTCGTTAAATCCACCAACTTTGACTACTAATTTTGACTATTATTTATCTCTGTTAATAATGAACGTATATGCAGTGTTGCATCGACGTTAAATATACGGTATCAAAGTGTTCATTCGATATCGAATGATCTCATGATCTCACCATGATATATTGCATCGTGGTCTGGGTAAAATTTTTTTTACGAAAAATAAAAAAATATATATCATAACCGTTCTCGTTAAATCCACCAACTTTGACTACTAATTGTGACTATTATTTTGGCTCTGTTAGTAATGAACGTATATGCAATGTTGCATTGACGTTAAATATACGATATCAAAGTGTTCATTCGATATCGAATGATCTCATGATCTCACCATGATATATTGCATCGTGGTCTGGGTAAAAATTTTTTTTACGAAAAATAAAAAATATATATCATAACCGTTCTCGTTAAATCCACCAACTTTGACTACTAATTGTGACTATTATTTTAGCTCTGTTAATAATGAGCGTATATGCAGTGTTGCATTGACGTTAAATATACGATATCAAAGTGTTCATTCGATATCGAATGATCTCATTATCTCACCATGATATATTGCATCGTGGTCTGGGTAATTTTTTTTTACGAAAAATAAACACGTAAAATTTTTTCGAAAAAAATATATCATGACCGGTCTCGTTTTAAAGAGTATAAAATTCTCGTTTTTATGGTATAATTTTTTTGATTTAAAAATTAATAATATTAATGTTATTTTAATTTAAAGAAAAAAGATATTTATTTTGCCAATGTCAATCTTTTTGCTATTTCCAATCTTTTCCTTTTTTACCCCTCCAAGAATTAAAATATCACTATTACCAATCTTTTTTTCACTAATTCCAAACTTAACTCTTTTAATCAAAACCATTAGATTATTCTAATCTATGGACGATATTGGTTCTACAGTTCTACACTAAATTTAGGTTCTGCAATGATCCCATCTCTATATATATATATATATATATATATATATATATATATATATATATATACACGAAGGATCTTTTGTGAACAATTTATGGATTGTGAACATTGTGAACAAATGATTTTATGACAACTCATCATCATCCCATATCATTATTAATTATTAATATAATTGAGTATAAGGGTAATTAAGTCATTAGATAAATCATTAATCCTTGCGTATCAGAACTGCACAACAACATCTCCTAACATCTTGCGGACCACATCTTTCTTATCGTCAATTTTAGTTGACCATTTTTAACGTTTTTTTCTCTACTTCAATATGACCTATCTGTGACGTTTACCGATCGCTCCATCTACATTATTCTTCATATTATCCACGAATAGTTGCTCAGTATTTTTTTCTCGATTAATTGATGATTTACGGTGCATGTTTTTCAGTATGAGATCATAACATATATGTGTTGATATATCTTATTCGTTATTTTATTTGCATCGATATGCTACTTTCGTTTGCTACATTTATACATGTTTATGTTGTTCTATTTGTGGATGTTGTATTTTTTTTTTTGCAGACATCGAGCATATTTCGAATTTAAACGTGTAAGCACATTGGTCTGATTACGATATTTATTTAATACGTCTTGTAATCCATGTCGGTCATGTGTATTTTAGTTTTTTTTTTTTAATTTGAATTCATACTTTTTGAGTATGAAGACAATGAGGTGTAATGTAGGGAAAGAATACACTGAAGATTACATGCCCTCCAACGATGATTTTTCAACTACTTACTATGGATCTCAAGAATCATAAAATGACAATCCTATTTAAATTTATGTCAAATTCTGAAATGTTTTCTCATGGTGGGTAATTGTTTTATTTTTTAAAAGGTTATAGTGATTGTGAGGTTCTACAACATGCTACGGAATACCAATAATTGATATATTGCTAATGAAGTGGCTGATCCAGGTTTGTGGATTGTTCACATTTTCCAGAATTGAAATCAAAATTATATAAGTATTAATGTATGACTGTGCTACTTTTCCATTAGTTTCCACTTCCCGGCCGAACCAAATTTTGCAGCCATGCGTTGGCGAAGTCACTTCGACAACCGGAACTCGATAATGGATTCCAGAGTCGATCCACAGCAAACCTGTCGTAGGCACTTCCAAACCTTGAACAAGCAGTTGAAGCATATAAGAAGTGTCAAAATGCGTTTAATTGTTTTTAGTTTTCTGTTGTGGATTGGTTGTGACCATATCCATCATGTGTGATGTAAGTATGTAAAATTGTAACCCATAATTAATCTATAAACTCTGGTTTTCTATCATTTGGTGCTTTTTATTTCACTTAACTGTTATACATTCAACAAATTTATTTTATATGACTACTGGATTATTATTGATGTGTCAAGAAGTTAATGGGCTATTAGATTTTGAAACGCCTTGATACTATTAAGTCTCCTTGTGCCATGAAACTCTTTTGCTGCATATGCTAACACCTTTAACATAAAGATCATAAGTACCATGTCTTATTGCATATACTGCATCTATTGAATTTTACAACATCAATGATACTCTAGCAAGTAGCAATATTTGGCCATTTGAATCCTACGAATAACGAATCTGGCTTAAAAAATTAAATATAATCCGCAGACCATATTCGCACGCTTTGAATACGGTGAATCTTTAGCAACTAGTATGAAGCATGTGTTTGCAACCAGTGCAACCTACGAATCTTACACGACCTGTGCATCCTGTGAATCTTTAGCAACCTGTGCATCGGGTGCATCATCTTCAACCCTAATAGGATTCAACAAATTATTTCTCTTTCCACAGTCTGCAATTCTTTGAAGCTTTATTTTTATAAATTAATCATTTACAGAACTGAAGTATTCGGTTTCCAAGTTGCATGATGAATCGGATGCAAACCTGCAGTGAAGTATTTGAAAACTCATATTTATCCAAAATCCCTAATCATAGGAGGGAATCTTGCACACATGATATTTCAGATTCAACAAAATTATTGGATTCCTAAATTGCCCCCATACGCCTTTTAAAAATGAATTATATTTATTTCATTGGAGTGCTGACGTGGAATTTTTTTATTGGTGCACAACGTTCACAAGATATATATTGTTCACAATAGATCATATCTCTCTCTCTCTCTCTCTCTCTCTCTCTATATATATATATATATATATATATATATATATATATATATATATATATATATATATATATATATATATCCACACTCGTACAAATCGTGTGGGTGGTTGGTGAAACAAACACACACAGTGTGTGTGTGGAGCAATTGTTGGCCGAAAAAAGGAAAACCACACACATTGGTGTGGTGTTTTTCTTGTTTTTCCCCGTTCTTCGTGTGTTTGATTACATACCTGGTGCCGTTCGATCGTGTCATCACCGGTGGATACCGAGAGCATCTCATTCGTGTATTCTTGTTATAGAATACAAAGGTACGGATTTTTACTGCTTTATTATTTACTTATCTTATGTATACTTGATGATCCGTGTATGGAATTCGTAATTTTTTAAAAGCTTCCGTTGTGCGTTAATATGATTAATGTTTTTGTTTTTACGAAAACCTATACGAATTCCCAACAAAAAGATATATAAATCTATCTTTTCTATACTCTTTAAAGTACACACAACTATCATAGGCACTCCTGATGAATCCATGTGACACAACATGGTCATCAAACTTCTTGTACCACATTCTTGGTGACTGTTTAAGTCCATATAACGACTTCTTCAACAAACATACCTGATTCTCCTTACCTGGAACAACAAAGCACTTTGGTTGCATCATGTATATGCTTTCTTCTAAATCACCATGAAGAAAAGCTGTTTTTACATCTAATTGCTCCAACTCTAGATCATACTTTGCAGTCAAGGCCAGTAGTATCCTTATAGATGCATGTTTCACAACTGGGGAGAATATCTCTATGAAATCTACTCCTGGTTTCTGAGTGAAGCCTTTAGCCACTAGTCTGGCTTTGTATCTCTGACTTGATACCCCTGGGATACCCTCCTTTATCTTATATAACCATTTGCAACCAACAATGCTTTTACCTTGGGGCCTATTAACCAATACCCATGTCTGGTTTTTATCCAAAGACTCCATTTCTTCTTTCATTGCTGTCAGCCACCTGTCTCTTTGGCTTGAGTTAACTGCTTCTTTAAAACTCAATGGTTCTATGGTGTCTTCATATTCAGCAACAGCAAAGGAAAATGTTGTTATGTCAGCCTGCTCCCTGTATCTGGATGGTGGAATTATCAACGTCCTCTGCCTATCTCTTGCCAATTGATAATTGTTCAGCTCCTGTGTATCAACAGGTTGGGCATCATTCAGTCCACAGTCCTCTGCAAGGATATTATCAAGTTCCCTTTCTTTGTCCAGCTCCACCTCAATCTGACCTCTGTCATTATTGCTGTTATTGAATACATCTTTGTACATCTGATTCTCATTAAATGAGACATCTCTGCTGATCACAACTTTGGGGCTGCCATTGTCAACCCTCCATAGCCTATATCCTTTAACTCCCTGTGGGTAACCAAGCATTACACATTTAATAGCCCTGGGATCCAACTTGTCCTGCTTCACATGTGCATATGCCACACTTCCAAACGTTTTCAGTAAGCTATAGTCTGTTTCTTCACTAGTCCACATAGACATAGGAGTCCTGTTTCTATAGCAGTGGATGGGCTTCTGTTTATCAGGTACACTGCTGTAGTTACTGCCTCTCCCCAGAACTGCTTAGGCATCCCAGACTGACTCAACATAGTTCTGACTTTATTAAGAATGGTCCTATTCATCCTTTCTACAAGGCCATTCTGTTGGGGGTTACCTGGCACAGTTAAGTGTCTAGCTATGCCTTGATCTTTGCAGAATTCATTAAAGTTGTGATTGCAGAATTCCAAACCATTATCAGTCCTTAATTTCTTCACCTTTGCTTCAGTTTCAGTTTCAATTAGAACTTTCCATGACTTGAATTTTTCCAGTGCTTCATCTTTGGTTTTAAGTAGATATACCCATACTCTTCTGGTATAATCATCTACTAAGGACAGGAAGTATTTTGCACCACCCAAAGGTTGGGTTCTTGCTGGCCCCCATAAATCAGCATGAACATATTCCAACACCTTCTTTGACCTATGTGCACCAGTTCCAAACTTGACCTTGTGAGATTTGGCTAGGACACAGTGTTCACAGAACTGTAGGTCCATTATTTTTACACACCCAAATGCATTGATCTTTGTGAGTTCTTGCAACCCCTTTAAACTCATGTGGCCTAGCCTCTGATGCCAGAGTGAAACTTCCTTTGCATGGCTATCACTGTTGCTGCTTTCATTGTTGACTTGACTGTCACAATCAAGGACATAAATATTGTTTGTTCTTCTGGTGCCTTATAACACTACTCGGACCCCATTTATGACTTTGATCTTCCCACCTCCCATCTTTACTTTACATCCTTCTTGTTCTAAGGATCCCAGTGAGATTAAGTTCCTTTTTAACTTGGGAATATATCTCACATTATGTAGTAGGAATTCTGATCCATCTTTCAGTTTCAAACAAATCTTACCCATGCCTTCCACATTACAGGGGGTGTCATCCCCCAACATAACAGGACTCATGTAACTTTGTTTAAAATCACTTAGAAGATGTTTATTAGGGGTCATGTGATGGGAACAAACAGAATCTAAGATCCATTCATCAATTAGTGGATGAGTACTAACAATTAACACCTCTGAGCTTTCATAGCCTTCACAGCATTGATCATTAGTTTGGACATTCTGACTTCTGGACTGACCATCTTCTTTCTTTCTCCACTTCTCTGGGCAATCTTTGATGAGGTGGGATTCAGAATGACATACAAAACATTTTTTTCTTCCCTTAGACTTTGATCTGACACTGGACTTCGTACCACCCTTCTTCTTGGGCTCCCTTTTGTCTGATCTTCCTCTTACAAACAGTCCCTCTGCAGTAGTTTCTTTTGGATCAGATCTCTTCTTGAGTTCTTTTGAGTTTATTGCTGCTAGGACCTCGTCCATTGTTAGACTTTCCCTGCCATACATGAGTGTATCTACAAAGTGCTCATATTGGGATGGCAGGGATGTTAAGAAAATAATGGCTCTATCTTCCTCTTCCACATTGACTTCAATATTTTCCAAATCCAACACCAATTTGTTGAATTCATCAACATGATCTTCAAGAGTCTTGCCTGTCCCCATCTGGAATGTGTACAACCTTTTCTTTAGGTACAACCGATTTGCTAGGGACTTAGTCATGTATAGGGCTTCTAGTTTATGCCAGACACCAGCAGCTGTAGTTTCTTTTGAGACTTCTCTCAGCACTCGGTCACCAAGGGACAGAATGATGGCACTATGTGCCTTCTGCATCATCTGTTTCTTTTCTTTATCACTCAGATTGTTGGGAAGGTTGTCCTCTCCCTCTAGAGCATCATCGACGCCTTGATGAACTAGCAGTGCTCTCATCTTCAACCTCCAAAGACTGAAATCATTCCTTCCATCAAATTTTTCCAAATCAAATTTAGTGGACACCATTCTGAATTCTCCTTAATCAGTTCTGTCTGTGAGCGCTGCTGCTCGTGGTACTGATTCTTCTTCGTCAATTGCACAGATTATCACTCCTGGACTAGTGATTGCCACCTGATCGCCATCGTCGTGAATTCACGGTCTCTTAGCCGTGGCTCTGATACCACTTGTAGTGAATTGAAGTATAAGAGAATAACATTGATCACAGAATGATTCGAAGAAATGAATTGCTTCTTATTATTCTCAGTCACAACTTTTATATACACACTTACAGACTTGATGTAGTTACAGTGGTTAACAGTGATTAACCAACTTAAACACCTTAACTCCTTTCTAACAGACTTCACTTTATGCAACTAAACTTGTAACAACTATTAACTATGTAACAATACAGCTAATTGAAACTATACTAATACTTGTGGATCACATCGAATTACATGCACATCATCTGTATTTTAAAATTTTATCGGTGTCAAGTGACGTCCCATTTTATATACTAGGACCGCCCCTGATAATAGTTGAGTATATGGTATCTTTGGACCAATTTCTGCGTAATAAACACCATGAAACACACGACTATTGCAAGTCCAACATATGTTTGAATTATAGCATAGTAACATATAATTTTCTTTTACAAAAACAATAAGTAATACACCCTCATTTGAAGATTTTAGTTTCCATTGAAACCAGAAGCTTGGGTGAGTATGGGGCGGTTCGATTCGATATTTGGCCGAAACCGAACCCATACCGAAAATTCCGGTTTTTGAATTGGAGAAACCTTTCGGTTTCGGGTTTTTTCGGTTTCGGTTTTTTGGTTTTCCGGTTTGGATTATCGGTTTTTCGGTTTACAGCCGTGGGTCTTTTGGTTTTTCGAAAACGGTTTGGTGTTATGTCATACTCCTATATTACATCAAAAGGATTATCGGTTTTTTTTTGGTTTCCGGTTCGGTTTTTGCTAACCCCTACCAGAAGCAATATTGAAAGCTGAATTTCATTAAAATAAAGAAGGAAACAATATATACAATATATCGAGTCTAGCTTGTGCAAGTTTGTCAATGCATTCTGCAGCTTAAAAACAAAAAGATAGAGATATTAGTCCATCTTGTAACTTGACATCAACCATACTTTCTTCGCTCTAATTTCATACTATTTGGCATTTGCTATGAAAAAGTACAGGCACGTTTAGTTAATTAACCTGTTTTCGGCAAAATTTCATTAAAAAAAAGGTTTCTATAAAACACGTTTAGATCATTGGGTTTTGAACTTTTGATGTTTTTAGTTTTTAACTTTCAAATTTACAAGTAAACTAGAAAACACATTTTTGAGGTTTTCACCTTTTGTTTTCGTTCTAGTCACCAAAATCTTTGTTATAAATGAGAGTGAAAAATGAAAACGCAAAAATTATTTATAACACATTTAAACGCATTCTCATCTCTAAAATGTGTTTTTTTTAAACCATAATATTTTTCAGTTTTATTAAAACTTCAAACCAAAATTTCTCATTTGCTAAACGTATCCCATTTTTAGGGTTGAGTAATTCCATTTATCTTAGAGAACGAAAATCAAGATTTGAATAATTTCATATCTCCCATTTAAAATTTTAAATGTGATTTGCCTGCTACATGGGTTTGGTAATTACCAAATAAGTCCATTACAAAAACTTTAAATATTTATATAGGTTATGGCATATTTCCATATTAAAAATGTAACCCACATTATGATTCATTCGCGATAAAATTAATATGAGAATGTTAAAATAAAGAAATTTGATGAAATAAAAAACTATTAACAAACACATATTTTAGTTTTATATGTCTATAATTATCAAATTGGATCGAAGGATTGGGATCACATGAGAATCCTTAATTTCGTGATAACCCTCCAAAATGCACAAGTTTTTACATCAATTGCACAAATTTAAAAATTAAATTTATAACTTAAAACCGTTATTGGTTTTCAATATTAATAAATGTCATAATCTATCATTAAAATTACATCTAGAGTAAATTACAAAAATGATCCCTGTGGTTTGCTCAAAATTATGGAAATAGTCCCTAGTCTTTAAAAATTACATAACTGGTCCCTCAAAACACTATTTACTTGCAGAAATGGTCTCTCCATCTAATGATTTTTTCTAAATCACGATTTTGCCCTTATTCTCGAAATCAATTTTGGTCCTTATAGTATATAATTAGTTTTAGTTTTAGTCATTTTTATAATTTTTTATTTTTGTTTTTGAATTTTAAAAGCTAATTTAATAAAATGTGATTTAATTATTTAATTAGTTAATTTATTTTAATTCTTGTTTACATATTCAATTTATTTATTACATATCATTTGTTAAAATATTTATACCTTTTTAAATTTTTATACGTTGCCAACAAACTATTTCATTACGTTATCATATTTTGATTTGAATATACTTTTATAAAAAAAAAATATAAATCTAGGGTTTTATTTGTTTTGATTAATATAGTTTGTTCCGTTAATACATTTCAATTTAAATTTAGTCTTTTTTCGTTTTGATTTACATATTTGCTACATTAATCCGTTTAAAACTTAGTATTTTAGTTGTTCTATTCTAATTATTTTTATATTAATACATTTTGATTTAACTATAATTTTTAATAAAAACATGTCGACTTGACATTTTATTCGTTTTGATTTAAATATATTTTAGTGTTAATGCATTTCAATTAATTATAACTTCTAAAGATTATATATAAACTTAGCGTTTTATTTGTTTTTTGCTTAAATATTCTGTCACGTTAATACCTATCGGTTTAATTGTAAGTTTTAGCGTTTTGGTTTGTATATTTCTTTATATAAGTTTTGGTTTGTATATTTTGTTTATATGTCTTGAAATGCATATATATTTATACGTATATACGTTTTGAATAAAACGTATATATGTTTCGTTACATACGTTTCGAAACCTATATCATGAAATATACAAACCAAATCGTATAGAAAGAAATACACAAACACAAACAGTAAAAATTATAATTAAGTCGATAGATATTACGTGACAAAATATTTATGCAAAAACAAATAAAATGCTAAGTTTATATATATTTTTAAAAATTTATAATTAAAATGAAACGTATTGAAAAAAAATATTTAAATCAAAACGAATCAAATGTCAAGTCGACATAGTTTTGTTAAAAGCTACAATTAACACGTATTAATGTAACAAAATATATAGAATTGAACAAATAAAATACTAAGTTTAATTGAAACGGATTAATGTAGCAAAATATGTAAATCAAAACGAAAAAAAAGTCAAAATTTAATTTGAAAGGTATTAATGTAACAAAATATCTTAATCAAAACAAATAAAATCCTAGATTTATATATTTTTTCTGAAATTATAATTAAATCAAAATATGTTAACACGATGAAATTGTTAGTTGGTAACGTATAAAAATATATAAATATGCTAAAAATTGAAATGTAAAATAAATAAATTGAATATATAAAAGAGAATTAAATTAAACTAATTAAATAAAATAATTAAATCATATTTTATTAAATTAACATTTAAAATACAAACAAAAACAAAAAAATTATGAAAAGGACTAAAATCATAAGGAACCAAAATTGAATTTGAGATAAGGGCAAAATCGTCATTTAGAAAAGTCAAGAAATGGAGGGACCATTTCTGCAAGTAAATAGTGTTTTGAGGGACCATTTATGTAATTTTTAAAGACCAGAGACCATTTCCATAATTTTAAGCAAACCATAGAGACCATTTCTGTAATTTACTCTTACATCTAAAAATTAAATTCATCAAATTTTACACTAAATGCACAAATTTTGACATAAATGCACAAATTTTGTCAAATGCATAAATTCGTACATAAAATGGACAAATTTATCATGAGATGTGTAAATGTTTATATCAAATGCATAAATCTATCGAATGTATAAATTTTAGCATTAAAGCATAATTTTATATATTAAATGCACAAATTTTAGAGTGGTTATCACGTTCTAACGAAAGTGAGAGCTCTTCCCGGAACCCAACCATTGGATCGAAATACCAAAATGGTTTTTAAAAACATTGTTTACTTAATTATATATTAATATAAAAATGGACGAAAAAATTTAAGTTAATAATTATGGACAGCTGTCCTTTATATAAATATCTGTCTCTCCCTAATAAAACTTGTAGACAAGATCCCACTTGTAATTAGGAACTTCTTAAATGTAAATTGAATATTAAAATCAAAATATCACTTTTCTAGAACAACTTATATATACAATTAAAAGAATTTATCACATTTGCAGTCGTCATTAAATTTCCGGCCAGTTAGGAACAAAAGATTAACTAACTGCCACATAACAAGAATATAAATCTAGTGGTTTTTTTTTTTTTTTTTTTTTTTTTGGAATATTTGTTGCAAAATATATTAAAGTTGGACTAATTTTGTGAATAAATTCCTAAATAATTTTTTATTGCATAAAAAAACTTAACCGACTAAAAGTTATCAAAATGAGGTTTTTTAAAAAAATTACTTGCAACCTAATGAACCAGTTACAATTTGCTCACCAATCATTCGTCTTCGATTAACCTTCTTTCTAACGAACTCACTTGTGAGTGTTTTATAATTCAAATTTGTTGATTTCTTTATTCAAATTCAAATTATGGATAAATTAATTATTTATCAATATTTATAGATTTTAAAAATAACAGTAGTATTCATCTTTATTTTATTTTAATATAATAAAATCATATCTTTTATGATTAATGTGAAAGTAACACGTGACATTTTGTGCTATTCTTTAATTATATATAGATAATTTACTTTTAGCTTTTTTTTTTTTGTAAAAAATTATCATTGAATTTATCTTGATAAAAAGATGCTTACAACATTAGGAGGTAAAATAATACATTTGTTGAAGAAAATACGCATTTAACTTGCATTTTTAATAGAGAATTAATGTTGAACTCATATTTTTATTTCTTATTATTAACAACAAAATGTATTAGTAAAATTGGTTTTTTTATGTAGTAAGAAATTTTAGATATTTTCTCTTATTATCAAAACCTTATATCAAAATTATTTGAATTTAGATATCTGGTTAGTAACTTAATTTTGGTCACTTGTATATACAAACAAATAAATTATTATACATGTACATAAATGAAATGAGAAATTAGTGACATATAAATGCATAACGACCCCTATAAAAAGCATATATCCATGAATCTCTTCCATCCAAGCCAACATTTTCACAAATAACGATGGCTCAGTTAAAACTCTTCATTTTATCTTTATTCATTGCATTTTCGATTTCAAGCAATAGTAGAGTCTTTGCTGCTGCAACACCATCAGGATTTTCTATACCCACCTTTCCAATACCTAATTGGCAATTTCCATATCCGTATTTCTCACCATCCACTTCACCACCCCCACCCGCATTTACTATACCCACATACCCAAATCCTTTTTTTCCTTTCCCATTTTTTACACCACCACCACCCACTCCTAGATCTTCACCACCACCACCACAATCTCAACAATCCCCACCCGCTGCGACCCCGTCAAGCTCTCCTCAAGCTTCCATCGCTAGCCCATAGATTGACACTCATCCTAATAGAGTTTGTTGCGGGTTTGGATATCAACCCATACTTGTCGGAAGGCTTCTTAAATATTTTTAATGTCTTGAAGTTAGGATATGTGATGTAAAATAATTCACCATAATGTACAATTTCATGGTGTTCATAATAATATCGTCTTCCGATTTCACTTATATACATTATTTTTATTATATCCAAAATAAAATCTTCATTTCTCATTTAATTACAACAAAAATAAATTAATCATATCAAAATTTAATTACAACAAAAATAAAATCATACCATATGCACATATTCTCATTTCTTAACATATGATATCCATAGTTCCATACCAACCTAATGTGATAATTAACTGGCGACTTATTAAAAAGTTGACGTCAACTATAAATTCTCTTACGAAAGTATAAATAAAATGTTATTAAATTTGTTATATTCTTAACAATATTATTGTAGGTTGAGTTTGAATATTCTTAAAGTTAATATATGCATGTGAGATATTTATGTTTTAACAATAGTTTAATAAAATGATATTTAATTTTCATTTTCATTTCATTATGTTCCGTTTAATAAAAATGTATGCGTAAACGTTGGTGAGATACAAGGTTAAAATATCGAATTTTGATTCACCATTTCAAATAGGTTGAGCATAATAATTGAAAAGCCGATTTAACAAACAAAACAGACCCATAATAACAGATGTCGTTTCTTTGCTTCATGTCTCTCTGTTGTCTTCTTCTTATTTCATTTGAGAGAGTGATCCAGTGAATCGGAAAAATGGAGTTCTTATTTCGTGTAATTAATTTCCATTAGTGATGTTTAGTATGGGATCTAATGAAGGAATAAGATTTATTTTGGTCAATTTACTTGATTGTTCCGACTAATTACTTAGGGGGCGTTTGGTTCGCATATTTTTTTTCTCTGGGATTTGCATTATGCAGCATTTGCATTTGTCAGGATTTTGTCAAAGAATCTGCATTATCTTATATAAATAATTTGCTAATCTGAAGAATGCATGGTAACTGAGATTTAAAATCCTAGGGGGGAGGCTAGGTTTTAAATTACAAAAAATGAAGGGATTTATGAAATCCTGAGATTTTAAATCTTTATGGGGCGTTTGGTTCGCGGATTTCCTGGGATTTGCATTTAAAATCCTGTGTTTGGTTCACAGAGTACAGTAAGGATTTAAAATCCCAAGTTTTCATAAATCCTTTCCTTCTCAGTAATTAAAAAAACTCAGCCTCCCCCTAGGATTTTAATCACAGTTACCTTGCATTCTTCATATTAGCAAATTTTCTCTATAAGATAATGCAGATTTTTTGACAAAATTCTGACAAATGCAAATGCTACATAATGCAAATCTTTTGAAAAAAAATACAAATCCCAGAGGAAAAAAATCTGCGAACCAAACGCCCTCTTACTGAAATCTGTGAACCAAACACATGATTTTAAATGTAAATCCCAGTGAATTCCAGAAAATTCGCAAACCAAACGCCCCAGTTCAGGTTCAAGGGAGGGTGATCCAGGGAACCCAGACTTTAGATATCTTCTCTATGGCGGGAGGTCTCTTTCGTATAAAGAGTGTTTTAGGGAGGCCGGGGAAGACGGATTGGATCGAGAACCCGCACCACATTTTATAACCTTCGAACCGAAAGCCCCAACTAGAGATGGAACTCCAGAACCTAAACCACTCCGTTGAGAGCTCCGTGACTCGTTTAGTATACAAAATTGTTATCATGCAAGAACTGATTGGGAGGAGTGGTTGCTAAATCCCTCTTTTGTATTTTTTTTTTTTTTTTGCTAGTCATAATAAAATATTGCTATTCTAAAAAAAATAGGATGCAAAAAGTTTGCTTTCTCAATAAACTTAAGATAAACGGATTTAACTATATTTTTAGGTCGTCTGTGTCTCTCAATTATAGTATTTGGAGAAGCTTTTGTGAGGCTATAAACACAATGCCCACTACGTCAACAATTTCTTCATCAAGATGCTTTATACGTGCACAAGGATTTTGAAGGCCTGTGTTTGTTATTACAACATAGACTCTTAAAAATTTTGAACAATAAATTGGTTATCTTAAAACTCAATTATAATAGGTAAATGAGAAGCCATGAATGACAAAAAAAAAAAAAAAAAGAGAGATCAGTGAGAGATTAATATGAATATATAGTAGGAATCAAATTAAATTTGACATGAATTTCATTTTAACGCGTCTATGCACAACGTGTATGCGTCACATGCAAATTATAATTGGACCGAACTTAGATTTTAATCATGACCGTGAGAGTATACTAAATTGGGGCCATATGCGGTCGAGCTCCCGCACACCTTAAAAGACGCTCATGCATTTATTCCAATCTGCTCAAATAGTTTTCAACTATCTTGATAGTTGTCAAAGTAGTTATTAGGTTTTTTTTGTTGTCTTTCTGGATGGAGTTAGGCACTTTCTTGGAGTTGAGAAGTTAGCCGGAGGAAAATCAATAGTTGGAAAGTTGGCCCGAGGAGGAACGTCGTCAAAGTTGTCAACGTGGACAAGTTGTCAAATATGTAATTTATATAGTTTTGAATAAGATAAAAACTATTGAAAAAATTAAACATTAAAAAAAAGTCGATTCACTTAATCGAACAAATAAAAAATATTGGTTGATTTTTTTTCGAAATTAACCCTTTAATTAAAAATTGTATCGTACTTTTCAATATATAGGATCAACAGTCTCTTTTTTTCTTTTTGGTAAATTCATTAACCAAGAAACCAAAAGCAGGAACTTTTGTACATATATCTTCTATTAGCAGAAAAGACGATGAAAAGAATTTAAAAATAAAAACTCACCAAAACTATTCAAACGAAATCCTAAAATACCAACCAATGAAAGAAAGCACAATTAGAACTAACAGCAAACCAGATGGATTAAACTACCATCTTAAATTGTCCAAAAAATCAAATAAGAATAAGTATAACGTCATTAAATTCAATAGAGTTCATAAGATTTCTTAAATTCAAATATGTCATTAATTGAATGTGCATAAATGTATTTCTATAAGAAGACATTTTAATATGGTTTCAGTCACTTGTTTATACAGCTAGCGGTACCAAGGTGGTTATGTAAGTGAGAGGTCACGGGTTCGACTCCCGTCGGAGGCAAGTTGAAATTTAGGTGAAGATAACAAGTCTTGGGGTTAAGGAGTAGTTTAGAAGTAGGAGTAGGATAGTTTGCCGTTTAAAAAAAACTTGTTTATACAAGTAATAAATTAGTGTATATGTACATAAATGAAATGAGAATTTAGTGATATATAGGTGCATAATGACCTGTATAAATATCACATATTCATGGATCTCTCACTAAAGCAATCAGGACCTTTTGTGACGTACAAATCCGTCGCAAATCCTTATTTGCGACGGATTTGCGACGGAATATGTCGGACGCAAGAAGCCTCGTCGTAAATATATTTGCGACAGATTTACGACGGATTTTCGTGTCTAATTTGCGACGGCCAGTAGTTGCGACAGATTTGCATCGGACAATAGTTGTGTCCGATTAGCGTCTACTAATTTTTGCTACAGATTTGCGTCAGACATTTTTACGACGGATTTGCGACAGATTTGTGTCGTGTTTTGTGACAGCTTTGCGATGGCGTCTTTCACAAATTCATCGCAGATTCACTTTGATTTGATGGTCATTTCTATCGCAAATCCGTCGCACATTCACTCTAATCTATTGGTCAATTTTAGTCGCAAATCCATCGCAAAATATGGAAAAAAAATTTCATGCATTTTTTGTTTTTCTATTTAACCACTTTTCCTGTAAACAAAATATCACAATATTCTAAAATAGTAAAACCTTTAAAAAACTAAATCAATCTCTTATAATACTAAATCAAACCCTTAAAATACTAAATCAAACAATCGCAATACAAAATAACATAATGTATTACAAGTTAATATGTCAATACTAAAAGTTAGAACTCAAGTTTAAGTTAGAACTCAAATAAAAGTTGGTCGAATGATTCCTTCACATGCTTTTTCCTTTCTAGCTCCTCTTCGTAACACCACAAACAATCTACAAAAATATATATATGTATGTGTATATATATATATATATATATATATATATATATATATATATATATATATATATATATATATATATATATATTAATTTATAAGAATATACTTTCGATATAAGCTACAATCAAAACTCAAAATCGCAAAATAATTTTAAAAAAATGCTAAAATCCCTAAAACATATTAAATTGTAAAAGTATAGAGATGACACTACCAAAAAATATATATCAAATTAAAGCAGAAGTCCTTCAATCATTATGAACATTGAACAAGTCTGCGCTAAGAAAATACATGTTTCATCATATGAATCTAATGATATTATGAACAAGTCCGAGCTAAGCGTTATGAAAAAGAAGTTCGACCATACTTTCAAGTACACACACATATAACTATCTTAAGTAATCTGCACAGTTAATTAACACTCATATGTGATGTATATAATCATGTATTTAATGAGCAGAAACATACGAATAGCAATTACCAGCTTAAGAATGAGGGTTCTGAAAACCGTGCAAACAACATATCAATCTTCTTGTCCATTTCTTTTCGATGGTCCTCTAAATATTTGGCCATTCTTTGCTCCAGAGTTGTTCACTCTCGTTCTCTCTCTGCCCTTTCAGTTGATCTTTCTTGTTCAAACTCGGCTCTTTCTTTTTCTCTTGCTGCTCTTTCAATCTCTCTTTCATATTCCATCTCCTCTACTTTCTTTTTCAATCTTTCAATCTATAAATCATAAAATATATTTCATACTTATATACACATGTTTAAATGACTTTTATCAACTTTTATATATATATATATATATATATATATATATATATATATATATAGAGAGAGAGAGAGAGAGAGAGAGAGAGAGACGTGATATGTGCATATTTATACATATTTCTCGTATCATGTTCCTTGCATATTGCGTGGTTTTCAGAGCGAAATGCGTGAAAAGATACTGATTTTCTTAATATTTGTGTTTCGCGGGTCAAAAGCCGTTAAATCGACATTGGAACGGTTTAATCATAGATTAGCCTAGGGTTTCGATTTTGTGAATATTAAAAGCATTTGGTTCAACTTTGGAGTACGATTTCTTCATAGATAGCTACGGTTTTGGTACATTTGTTCCTTAATCTTTTAATTTCATAATATTTGATATTTTATTGGGTTTAATTTCGGTTTTTAGTATGATTAGTGAGTAGTTTTCTTGTTCACCCGCTTGGAATAACGAATTCTATGTATTAATTGGTATATTATTGGATTAATTGATGGGTTTTGGCTTATATTTGTCGGATTTTTGATTATTTTATGTTTTCTTGTTAAAAATCAGATTTTTATTAATCTTTTAGCATTGTTTTGCGATAATAAAGTTTTAATTAAATCTGCGTTTTTAAAAAGAGAGATGCTTTAAATGAAAATTTAATAGTTGATCATCTCTTCTAGGCATTGTATTGCGATAATGATTTGATAGTTGATTGTTAAACTAGAATTTTCTGTGTTTATTAATTCTTATGCATTGTGTTGCGATAATAGGGTTGATAAATCATAAACTTTGATTTTTAAAGTAACGAAGTTAATTTGTTGGATTCCGGTATTAATCGATTATCTTTAGGAATTGTGTTGCGATTATAAGATTTATTGGTTAATATTGGAGTTTTATTGAGTTGCTTTGTTTTCATCACATGGTTACAAAGATAAAATATTTTAACTTGAAGTAATTAAATAATCGGTAATTAAACCAAAATCTGGGCTTAATTGAATTTATAGTTGGTTATCAACCGATTTGTTTTTAGTCAGTCAATTCAATCCATCGCCAATTAATCGTAGTTTTCTAATTCCAAATGGGTGACACTTTCGTAATATAAGAGTTTCGTAATTTTAATTAATTATCGTTCTTTATCTTTACTTAAGTTGATTCTGATTATTCTGCTTCCGTTAGTTTGTTTCATATAATTTAGTTGTCGTTACTTGCTTACTTTAGTGATTTAGTGTTTGCCGGTATTAGTTTTTGAATTATTTCGAAAAAAAAAAATTAGTTTAACCTTTTATTCTTGTGTTACTTAGTTTGCATTAGTTATTTGGATAATTAATTATAATTATTGTCTCTAGTTGATAATTTCCTCAAAAAATCCGAAATAGCTAAATATTGGTTTAGGTTGTAGTATTAAAGTCTCCGTTCTTTATTCCGTTTCCTGAGTTCGATAAATCCTGGGTGATTCTTAAAGCTATATTGCACACGATTGGTACACTGCCAGTTGTGTAAATTATACTTTGGGTTCATTTAGTTATTAAAACCTGAGGTGTGTTTTGCACGCGTCAAGACGCACACACACACACAAACACATATACATACATACATACACACATACACACGTTTTATGTGAATAAATAGTAATAAATACACCTCATCGTTTTCAGTTTGTGAACGATGACTACCCGTTCCCACATCCGCTCGCGAGCCTCCATAGGTTCATCATTAATAACATGTACATTCTCCTTGTATAAGGGAAACAACATCTATATCATCATTTGTACTTGATAAGACTGTCATTCTGATTTTATATGAAATTATTGTGTCCGCTAATTACTAATATGCCAACAAAAAAGGTACTGTTCTTATGATTTAATTGAAAAACATGTACTTTTAATTCTTATTCACAGCTCTATGTAACCGCTAATCTATAAATACCATTAAAAGAATAACTATTTTGTCACGTGTCATCATTTTCTATATTTATATTTATATTTATTATATTATATAAATAGATATTATAAATTTGATAAAATATATTTAAAAATTATCCACAAAATTAATGAAATTAAATTTTTAAATTTATATCCATGTTATATATTGGTTTATAAACTAGTTACTAAATACTAATATGCCAACAAAACCTAAACAGCTACAACCTCATTCATCTCCTCTGTAAAGATGTATACAAACTACAAGCATGTATCTATCCATATTATATATATATATATATATATATATATATATATATATATATATATATATATATATATATATATACAAATTATATATACATACAATTATCAAATCATATTACCCAATGAGATTCTTCCATGCTTTGGCTGGTTTTTTTTTTTTTTCATAATTTTAAATTTAAATTTTTCATAACACACCCTTATCTTAGTGTTATATTTTATTTAGCCCCTTTTATTGTAATAATTTTTGTTTAGTCATCTTTTAACATTTATTATTACAGCATTTTGTTACGTACTTAAAATTATTCAATTATCAAATCAAATTACCCAATGAGATTCTGCCAGGCTTTCGGTTGGGTTTTTTTTTAAAAAAATTATAAAATTTTCATAATACACCATTGTCTTAGTGTTATCTTTGATTTAGCCATTTTATTTTAATAAATTTTGTTTAGTCCTCTTTTAACATTTATTATTACAACATTTTTTTACACACTAAAAATTATGATTTTAATTATATTTATTTTTGAAGTTTTCTTTTGAAACTATTATGTTATGTTTAATTGTATGAAAAAAACTTTATTATTCAAATGCAAAATATAAAATTCTAATGAAATTGTTTTATAATTAAAATATAAGTACTTAATATTTAGATTTTTTTTTATTAAATATGACCATGTATAACATTGAGCATTACTATTACAACGTTAACAAACCCTAATCGATGTATTAGAGACATTGTCGTTATAAATTTATTTGATTTGATCGTAAAACCAACAAATTAAATTGACGATTAGACCTAATCAATGTCAGATTTTCAAATTATGGTTGAATATTTAATTATATAATTCTGATTCCAATCCGATTTAATAAGACATTGTTTGTAATTTTAACATTGCAAATCTAGAAAACCAATGATAAGAACCAACTAACAGTATCTTTTGTTTTGCTTATCGAATTTATATCAGCTTTCCAATTTCATTCTTCGATCATGGTTCAGTTGTATATCGTTATATGAATTGTTTGAAAAGTATTTTTATTTATTTGTTTTTATATTTATTTTTGGAATTAATATTTTAGACTCCGCAGCAACGCGCGGGTGTTTAATGACTCGTTAAAAGCATTGATGTAAACGTGTCAGCTCGCAAATTCATGAACCACTAGAATCCTAACATACCTTTGAAAAACACCTATATACACACACTCATCAACGCATATTACAGGAACTAATTGCTATTTTAAAACAGATCGTGCAAACATAAAACCCAAAATTTTGACAAATCCTTACAAAACATATAAGAACGAATATAAACTTTGTACACGTCTTTTTTCATTAATAATGAATTATAAACTTTGTAACGTATATAAAACAAATACAAATGTACACGAACGTATCTATACGCACGTGTAAAAAACAAATACTTATTCAAAATCAAGTTTTATGTATTTAATTATATAATCGATATTCTTACTCGCTATTTTAGGCTTTTTGATCCGAAAACAACAAATAGAAACAAAATTCCGTCGCAAATCGCTCACAAATTTTAACATTTTGCGATACATTTGCGACGGACCTAAACTTATTATTTTTTTTAAAAAAAAATCGACAATCATAAAAAACCACGCGTATGCACTACCACACACTAATATATGTATTCTTAAAGACATAAAAAATTTTAAAGTTTAAAATACGAGAACTCGTATACGTGTTATTTCATTAAAACGAATCATAAACTTTGTAACGTATATAAAACAAATACAAATATACACGAACGTATCTATACGCACATGTATAAAACAAATACTTATTCAAAATCAAATTTTATGTATTTAATTACATAATAGATATTATTACTCGCTATTTTAGTTTTTTTGACCCGAAAATAATGAAAATAAACAAAATTATGTCGCAAATCGCTCACAAAATTTAATAATTTGCGATAGATTTGCGACGAACCTAAAGTTAATATTTTTTCAAAAAAAAATCGGATATCATTAAAAATCACGCGTACTCAATACGAGACACTAATAAATACATTCTTAAAGGCATAAAAAATTTTAAAATTTAAAATACGAGAACTCATATACGTGTTTATTCATTAACAACGAAATCATAAACTTTGTAACGTATATAAAACAAATACAAATGTACACGAACATATCTATAGGCACGCGTATAAAAACAGATACTTATTCAAAATCAAGTTTTATGTACTTAATTACATAATCGATATTCTAACTCGCTATTTTAGTTTTTTTGACCCGAAAATAATGAAAATAAACAAAATTCCGCCGCAAATCGCTCAGAAAATTTAACAATTTGCGATAGATTTTGCGACAGACCTAAAGTTTATATTTTTTCAAAAAAATCGGCTATCATTAAAAATCACGCGTGCTCACTACAAGACACTAATATATGCATTCTTAAAGGCATAAAAAATTTTAAAATTCAAAATACGAGAACTTGTATACGTGTTTCTTAATTAACCACGAAATCATAAACTTTGTAACGTATAGAAAACAAATACAAATGTACAGGAACGTATCTATAGGCATGTGTATAAAATAGATACTTATTCAAAATCAAGTTTTATGTATTTAATTACATAATCGATATTTTTACTCGCTATTTTAGTTTTTTTGACCCGAAAATAACAAAAATAAACAAAATTCTGTCGCAAATCTCTCACAAAATTCAACAATTTGCTATAGATTTGCGACGGACCTAAAGTTAATATTTTTTCAATAAAATCGGCTATCATTAAAAATCACGTGTACTCACTACGAGACACTAATATATGCATTCTTAAAGGCAAAAAAAATTTTAAAATTTAAAATACGAGAACTCGTATACGTGTTTCTTAATGAAAAACGAAATCATAAACTTTGTAACGTATATAAAACAAATACAAATGTACAATAGGCACGTGTATAAAACAGATGCTTATTCAAAATCAAGTTTTATGTATTTAATTACATAATCGATATTCTTACTTGTTATTTTAGTTTTTTTTACCCGAAAATAACGAAAATAAACAAAATTCTGTCGCAAATATCTCACAAAATTCAACAATTTGCGATAGATTTACGACGGATCTAAAGTTATTTTTTTTTTAAATATAGTATCAAATTATAAACTTTGTCCGCCGCAAATCCCTCGCAACATGTCAAGATTTACGACGGTAACTTTGCGACTAATTTACATCGGTGATCTTGTGTCAGATTCGCAACAGATGTGAATAAACTCTTTTTATTTTGTCTATTAATAATATTTTTCGTCGGATTTGTGACGGAATTTGCGATGAACTATTTTTCTCTCGCAAATCTATCGCACATCAGTCGCAATTTAATATTTTTTTGCGACTGATTTTGACGGTGGCAAAATATTTTTGGCAGTCGTTAACTGGACGCAAATCCGTCGCAAATCTATTAATTTTTGTGATGGATACCTTCCGTCGCAATAGTCGCTTTTTGTAGTAGTGTCTTCCATCAAAGCTGCTATTTACTCTAACAAAGATGGCCAAACTAAAACTCTTCATTTTATCTTTATTTGTTGCATTTTCGATTTCGAGCACCAATAGAGTCTTTGCCGGCACTACACCACCAGGATTTTCAATACCCACCTTTCCAGTACCTAATTGGCAATTTTCATGTCCTTACTTCTCACCATCCACTTCACCACCACCACCCGCCTTTACATTAACCACATACCCAAATCCTTTGTGGCCATTCCCATTTTTTACCCCACCACCACCCACTCCTAGCTCTTCACCACCACCACCACAATCTCAACAACCCCCACCAGCTGCAAACCCGTCAAGCTCTCCACATGCGTCCATCACTAGCCCATAGATTGACACTCATCCTAATAAAGTTTGTTGCGGTTTTGGATATCGACTCATACTTGTCGGAAGGCTTCTTAAATATTTCTAATGTCTTGAAGTCACGATATATGATGTAAAATAATTCACCATAATGTACTATTTCATGGTGTTCATAATAATATGGTCTTCCTATTTCAGTTATATACATTATTTTTATTATATCCAAAATAAAATCTTCATTTGTCACAAACGTTTTATTTAAGAAATGAGGCATTATGAAACTAATTAGTAAATATGTTTTTTCTTAGCATTGGTTACGAAAAGTCAGAGGCTAAAAATATATTAATCATATCAAAATTTAACTACAGCAAAATATTTTTAAAATCATACCATATGCACATATTCTCATGTCTTAATGTATGATATTCATACCAATCTAATATGATACTTTAAGTTTATGTTGATTGACCATTTCAACAATTAACTTAACTTGTAACTTGTTAAAAAGATGACGTCAACTATGAGATCTCTTTCAAGAGTATAAATAAAATGTTATTAAATTTGTTATATTCTTGATAAGATTATTGTAGGTTGAGTTTGAATCTTAAAGTTATTATGCAAGTGAGATATTTATATTTTAACAATATTTTAATAAAATGATATTTAATTTTCGATTTAATTTCACTATGTTTCGTTATAAAGCGGAGGCTCGTATCTCTTCGTTGAGTGGTTCAACTACTCTCATCTTTTCCTCTTAAGACACTCAAGCTAATAAAAATGTCTACGTAAACGTTGGTGAGATACAAGGTTAAAATATCGAAGTTTGAAACACCATTTCAAATAGGGTGAGTATAATAATTTGAAAGTTGATTTAACAGACAAAACATATCCGTAATGGCCGAAACCGTTTCTTTGTTTCATGTCTCTGATGTCTTTTTATTTCATTTGAGAGAGTGATATAATGAATCAGAAAAATAGAGATCTTATTTCGTGTAATTAATTTCCATACGTGACGTTCATTAAGGGATCTCGTGAAGGAATAACATTTATTTTGGTTAATTGACTTGATTGTTCCGACTAATTACTTAGAATACAAAATTGTTATCATGCAAGAACTAATTAGGAGGAGCGGTTGCTATATCCCTTTATATCCCTCTTTTGAATTTTTTTTTTTTTTTTGCTTGTCATAATAAAATATTGATATTCCAAAAAAATGGGGACGCAGAAACTTTTCAATAAACTTAAGACAAATGGATGTAACTATATTTTTAGGTCGTCATTGTCTCTCAACTATAGTATTTGGACACGCTGTCAAATATGTAATTTATACAGTTTCAAATAAGATCTTAATCGATCAAATAAAAAAATATTGGTTGATTTTTTTTTTCGAAATTAACCATTCAATTAAATATCGTACTTTTCAATAGGATGAATATAGTTTCTTTTTTCTTTTTTGGTAATATTCATAAACCAAAAAACCAAAATCACGAACATTTGTACATCTTCTATTAGCAGAAAAGACAATGAAGAAAAGTTAAAAATAAAAACTCACCAAAACTATCCAAACAAAATCCTAAAATACCAACAAAGAAAGCAAAACAAGAACTACCAACAAACCAAATGTATTAAACTAGCATCTTAAATTATCCAAAAATTCAAATAAGAATAAGTTTAACGTCATTAAATTCAATAGAGTTCATAAGATTTCTTAAATTCAAACATGTCATTACTTTGAATGGGCATAAATGTATTTTTATAAGAAGACATTTAATATGGTTTTAGTCACTTGCTTATACAAGTAATAAATTAGTGTATATGTACATAAATGAAAAGAGAATTTTAGTGACCTATAGGTGCATAATGACATGTATAAATAGTACATATTCATGGATCTCTTCCATCTAAGCTGAAATTTACTCTAACAAAGATGGCTAAACTAAAACTCTTCATTTTATCTTTATTTGTTGCATTTTCGATTTCGAGCATCAATAGAGTATTTGCTGGCACTACACCACCAGGGTTTTCAATACCCACCTTTCCAGTACCTAATTGGCAATTTCCATATCCTTACTTTTCACCATCCACTTCACCACCACCACCCGCCTTTACAATACCCACATACCCAAATCCTTTTTTTTCTTTCCCATTTTTTACACCACCACCATCCACTCCTAGCTCTTCACCACCACCACCACAATCTCAACAATCCCCACCCGCTGCGACCCCGTCAAGCTCTCCTCAAGCTTCCATTGCTAGCCCATAGATTGACACTCATCCTAATAAAGTTTGTTGCGGTTGGATATCAACTCATACTTGTCGGAAGGCTTCTTAAATATTTCTAATGAATTAAAGTCAGGATATGTGATGTAAAATAATTCACCATACTGTACGATTTCATGGTGTTCATAATAATATAGTCTTCCGATTTCAATTATATACATTATATTTGTTATATCCAAAATAAAATATTCATTTCCCACAAATGTTTTATTTAAGAAATGACGCATTATGAAACTACTTAGTAAATATGTTTTTTCTTAGCATTGGTTACGAAAAGTCGGAGGTTAAAAATATATTAATCATATCAAAGTTTAACTAACAGAAAGAATATTTTAAAATCATACCATATCCACATATTCTCATGTCTTAATGTATGATATTCATACCAACCTAATGTGATGCTTTAAGTTTATGTTGATTGACCATTTCGAATAGGGTGACAATTTTGGCCTAAGGGGTAAACGGGTCGAACAGTTAAATAGGCCCATTGGAAATTAGTAAGATAGAACATATTTTTTTTACTGATTAGGATTTACAAAATTGTGTATTGAAACAATAATTCTTTGAAAATATTTCAAAACTATGTAAAATTTATGACTTTTGCTCGCAACCTATGTGACCCGTTTACTTGAATGGGTGGAAGCCACCCCTTCGACAATTAACTTAGCTGGTGACTTATTAAAAAGTTGACGTCAACTATGAATTCTATTACAAGTGTATAAATAAAATGTTATTAAATTTGTTATATTCTTAATAAAATTATTGTAGGTTGAATTTGAATCTTAAAGTTAATATATTCAAGTGAGATATTTATGTTTTGACAATAGTTTAATAAAATGATATATAATTTTCATTTTCATTTCATTATGTTCCTTTTAATAAAAATGTATACGTAAACGTTGGTGAGATACAAGGTTAAAGATCGAAGTTTGAAACATCATTTCAAATAGGGTGAGCATGATAATTGAAAAGCTGATTTAACAGACAAAACAGACCCATAATAACAGAAACCGTTTATTTGCTTCATGTCTCTAATGTCTTCTTATTTCATTTGAGAGAGCGATATAATGAATCAGAAAAATGGAGTTCTTATTTCGTGTAATTAATTTCCATAAGTGACGTTTAGTATGGGATCTCATGAAGCAATAAGATTTGGTTTGGTTAATTGACTTGATTGTTCCGACTAATTGCTTAGAATACAAAGTTGTAATCATGCAAGAACTAATGGGAGGAGTGGTTGCTATATCCCTCTAAATCCTTATTTTGTACTTTTTTTTGCTAGTCATAATAAAATGTTGCTAATCTAAAAAATGGGGACGCAAAAAATTTGTTTTTTCAATAAACTTAAGACAAACAGACGTAACTGTATTTTTAGGTGCTCATCATTAACTTTTTGTGAATGTTTTCTAAAAGGTTTGTTTATGTCCTCGTTTTTGTAGTCGGAATTCCCTTGTATTCTTTGAAGTTCGTATTCATTTAATCCACTCTGCTCAAATAGTTTTCATCTATCTTGATAGTTCTTGAAGTTGTTATTAGGTGTTTTTGCTCTCTTTCTGGCTAGAGTTATGCACTTTGTTGGAGTTGGGAAGTTGGCCGGACGAAATCAATAGTTGGAAAGTTGGCCGGAGGTGGAACGACGTCAAAGTTGTCGACGTGGACACACTGTTAAATATGTAATTTATATATTTTTGAATAATATTAAAAATATTGAAAAATTAAACAGGTTTTAATCGATAAAATAAAAATAGTGGTTGATTTTTTTTTTCAATATTAACCCTTTAATTAAAAAATGTAACGTACTTTTCGATAGGATGAATATTTTTTCTTTTTTCTTTTTTGGTAATATTCATTAACCAAGAAACCAAAAGTACGAATATTTGTAAATCTTCTACTAGCATAAAAGACAATGAAAAAAATTTAAAAAATAAAAAGTTCCTGAAACTATAACAAAATCCTAAAATACCTACCAATGATGAAAGCAAAACTAGTATTAGCAGCAAACCAGATGTATTAAACTAGGGGTGTTCATAAAAATCCGAATCCGAAATAAAAAAACGAAAATCCGATCCGAAAATCAAAAAAAAAAAATATAAATCTTCGGATAATCCTATATCCGAAAATCCAAAAAAAATTATAAATTTTTTATATATTTAGGATTGATTATTTATATAATATTGAGTGTTTATTATTATTATAATGTATATTTTTGAGTTTTATCTCGATATTATAGATTTATTAACTAATATTTAATATATTTTAGTTTGTTTAATCTT
The DNA here is from genome assembly GCA_020465985.1 of Centrapalus pauciflorus. Taxonomy (NCBI): domain Eukaryota; kingdom Viridiplantae; phylum Streptophyta; class Magnoliopsida; order Asterales; family Asteraceae; genus Centrapalus; species Centrapalus pauciflorus. The sequence continues at coordinate 58,432 of JAANYP010003472.1, read as the reverse complement.
TTTTTAGTCGTTTTGAGTAAAAATAATTCCGGTTAAATTTAGTTTGTGATGTATTTATCTTTAATATGAATTTGAATATATGAATTTTTACTTTAGATATTTAAATATTTTATTTAATTTAAAAAAAATAAAAAATATGAATTGTTGGCTATTTGGATTCGGATAGCAAAATTCACTATCCGAAATTTCGGATATCCGAAATTCGAATATCCAGTAGTGAACACCCCTAGATTAAACTACCATCTTAAGTTGTCCAAAAAATCAAATAAGAATAAGTATAAAGAATCATGTCACTAAATTCAATAGAGTTCATAAGATTTGTTAAACTCATGCATGTCATTAATTTAATGTTCATAAATGCATTTTCAACAGAAGACATTAATGAAGGTTTTAGTCAATTGTAAATAAATTAGTGTATATGTACATAAATGAAATGAGAATTTAGTGACACATAGGTGTATAATGACCCGTATAAATAGCACATATTCATGGATCTATTCCATCTAAGCTGATATTTACACTAATAAAGATGGCTCTAAAACTCTTCATTTTATCTTTGTTTGTTGTATTTTCAATTTTGAGCACCAATAGAGTCTTTGCTGGCTCTACACCACCAGGATTTTCAATACCCACATTTCCAGTACCTAATTGGCAATTCCCATATCCTTATCCCTCACCGTTCACTTCGCCACCACCGGCCTTTTCAATACCCACATACCCAAATCCTTTCTGGCCTTTCCCAAGTTTTAACCCTCCACCACCCACTCCTAGCTCTTCACCACCGCCACAATCTCAACAACCCCCACCCGCCCCGAACCCATCAAGTCCTCCTCAAACGTCAATCAATAGCCCATAGATTGACACTAATTCTACTGAAGTTTATTGCGGTTTTGGATCGGAATGTTTCTTCAATATTTGTAATGTCTTGAAGTCAGGATATGTGATGTAAAATAAATCATCATAATGTAATGTTTCATGGCGTTCAGAATAATATTTTCATCCTGTTTTAATTATATATGTTTATTTTTCTTATGACCAAACAAAAATCTTCACTACTCTTAAATGTTTTATTTAGGAAAATGAGGCATTATGAAACTACTCAGTAAATATGTTTTTTCTTAGTATTTGTTATGAAAAGTCAGTGACTAATAAAGTTATTAATCATATCAAAATTTAACTAGGGTAAAAAAAATTCTAAAATCATACCATAAGCACAAATTCTCATAAACTAGGGGACGTTTGCATTTTTGTATGATATTCATGCCAACCTAATTTGATATCTAAAGTTTTTGTTGATTGACCATTAATTTCAACAATTAACTTAATTGGTGACTTGTTAAAAAGTTGACGTTGATTGTGAATTCTGTTACAAGAGTATAAATAAAATGTTATTAGATTTGGTATGTTCCAAATACGACTAATATAGGTTGAGTTTAAATCTTAAAGTTAACATATATTTGCTTTTTAGCAATATTTTAATACAATGAGATTTAGTTTTCATTTTGATTTTGGTTGAACTACTCGTCATTTGCGCCTTGAGACACTTAAGTTAATAGAAAAGTTTACGTAAACATTGATGAGATACATGGTTAAAATATCTTGTTTAAAACATCTTTTTAAATAGGGGTGATCGAAAAACCAATTTAACGTTAATTTAAATCATACCCATAATAAGTGAAACCGTTTCTTTGCTTCATGTCTCTACTGCCTTCTTGTCTCATTCAATATTAATTACTTTCTTTTGTATGATAATGATATAATGGATTATAAAAGATGAAGTTTTTATTTTGTGTCACTTCTAAAAGTTCAATATGGGATCTCATGAAAGAATAAGGGGGCGTTTGGTTCGCAGACTTTTTTCCTTGGGATTTGCATTTTGTCAAAGGATTTGCATTATGCAGCATTTGCATTTGTCAGGATTTTATCAAAAAATCTACATCATCTTTTAGGAAAAATTTGTTAATCTTAAAAATGCAAGGTAACTGGGATTTAAAATCCTAGGGGGGAGGCTGGGTTTTTAAATAACAAAGAAGGAAGGGATTTCAGAAATCCTGGGATTTCAAATCCTTACTGAAATCTGCGAACCAAACACAGGATTTTAAATGCAAATCCCAAAAAATCCCAGGAAATCCGCGAACCAAACGCCCCCTAAGATTTGTTTGGTCATTTGACTTGAGTGTTCCGACTAAATTCTTTGAATACAAAATTATCGTTGCAAGAACTAATTGGGAGGATTGATTGCTATATCTCTCTAAATCCCTTTTTTTTGTTCTTTAACTTAATAGCATACTAGTTTATTACCCGCGTATTACGCGGATATTTTTAATATATATAAAATATAATAAATAAAAAAATAAAGATATAAATATTATTTTTTAAACAAAAGTAAATAGAATGATATTATCATTTACTATGACATATTAATTTTGTATATTTCTAAATATATATGAAAGAGTAATTATTTTCTAATATATTTTTTTAAACTTTTATTATATTACCTTATAATTAATAAGTTAGTAGATTATTAGATTTTGTTTGATTTGATTTGAATTTAAAAGTGGATTATATTAGATTTGGATAGATTTAATTAATAAGTTAGTTAAGTATTAGATTTTGTTTGATTTGATTTGATTTGAATTTAAAAGTGGATTGTATTAGATTTGGATAGATTTGATTTAAATTTCTTTATTCTTTTTAAAATCTATAAATGTCACGTGTCGATTCATGGTGACGACACGTGGCTTCATGAGGAATAAGTATAGTTATTCTTTTAATAGTATAGATAGATTGCTAGTTATAAAAAAATATAGCTATTTAAAAAAAATGGACTCAACAACTTAGTTTTTTCAATACACTTATCCATAAAGAGAAAGAAAGATCATTCATACTAATAGTAGTCTGTCAAGAACTACCAAGAATGTCTTTACATTATGTATGTCTTTTTCACCTCTCTAGTGACTTCCATTCCACTATTTTGATCGAGAAAGACAAATGGATGTAACAATGTTTTCCGTGTCTCTCAATTAGTGTTTGGAGAAGCTCTTTGGGAGGCTATTGACACAGTGCCAACATCATCAGCGATTTCTACATCAAGATGCTTTATACGTGCACAAGATGTTCATCGTTAACTTTTTGTGAAGGTTTTCTAAAAGGTTTGTTCATGTCTTCGTTTTTCTAGATATGATTTTCTTATATTCTTTGAAGTTCGTATTCATTTATTCCACTCTGCTCAAAGAGTTTTCTAAGGGTTAATTACTAAAATAGCCAAATATCACACCCTTATATCACTTTTTAGCAATTAAAATTTCATTTTACCAAAGTAGTCACACTTTACGTTACCACATTTACGTGATAACCACCATTTACGTGATATGTACTTTTTATTCATATTTTAATGCATTATGTTACAAAAGGTGTTTGGTAACGTAAATGATTGTACTTTACGTGACCACTTTTAAAAGTACGCTCCTTCCCCATAAAAATGTAATGATTAAAAGTGGTTACGTAAAGTACAATCATTTACGTTACCAAACACATTTTGTAACGTAATGCATTAAAATATGAATAAAAAATACATATCACGTAAATGGTGGCTATCACGTAAATGTGATAACGTAAAGGGTGTCTATTTTGGTAAAATGAAATTTTAATGGCTAAAAAGTGATAAAGAGATGTGATATGTGGCTATTTTAGTAATTATCTCGTTTTCTAATATCTTGATAGTTGTTGAAGTTGTAATAAGGTTTTTTTGTTCACTTTCTGGATGGAGTTACGCACTTTGTTGGAGTTTGGGAAGTTGGATAGAGGAAATAAATAGTTGGAAAGTTGGCCTCACAAGAGGCTATATCAAAGTTGTGAACATGGACAAGCTACTAAATATGTAATTTATGTGGTTTTTAATAAAACGAAATTATAGAAAAACATAAACAGTAAAAAAAAGTCGATTCGCTTACTCGATCAAACTAAAATATTGGTTGATTTTTTTCAGTATTAACTCTTTATAGTTTATTTATCATATCGTAAATTGTCCAAAATGCTAAAGTGGAATAAGTATGGCGAATCATGTCATTATATACTATAGGGTTCATAAGTTTTATTAAATTAATAATGTCGTTAATTTAATGTGTACAAAATATTTCTAAAAGAAGACATTTAAGATGGTTTTAGTCATAAGTTTGAAACATTTTTTAAATAATGGTGAGCATAATAATCGAAAAACCGATTTAACAGACAAAATAGGTCCATAGTACCCAAAATTGTTTCTTTTTTTTTTTTCTTGTCTCTGATGTCTTCTTAACATTTCGTTCAAAGTTTTTTTAAAAAAAAAAGGTAGCCCACCCTAGGTCTAGGGCTTATTTCATTCGAATTTAATTAATTTCTTTAGTGAGAAAGTGATATAATGGATTAAAAAATAGAGTTCTTACTTCGTGTAATTTCTAAGATTTCAATATGGGATCTCATGAAAGAATAAGATTTGTTTAGAATACAAAATTGTTATTGTGCAAGAACAAATTGGGAGGATTAGTGGCTAAATCACTCTCTTGTCTTTTTTTTTTTTTTTGTTATGTTATAACATATTTCTATTTATAATAAATTGTTGTTATTCTAACAAACTGGGAATGCGAGAAGTTCGCTTTTCAAAAAACTTAAGACAAACAGATGTAACTATATACGTGGGTCGTTGTGTATCTCAATTATAGTGTTTGGAGAAGCTTTTTAGGAGGTATAGGTATAACAAATTGTGTCATTAAATTACATAGACAAAGATGGCTCAACTAAAACTCTTCATTTTATCTTTAGTTATAACATTTTTTATTTTGAGCACCAATAGAGTCTTTGTTGGCTCTACACCACCAGGATTTTCAATACCCACCTTTCCAATGCCTAATTGGCGATTCCCATATCCTTATCCCTCACCGTCCGCTTCGCCACCACCAGTCTTTACAATAACTACATACCCAAATCCTTTCTAGTCTTTCCCAATTTTTAACCCACCACCACCCACTCCTAGCTCTCGACCACCACCACAATCTCAACAACCCCTCTCTTGTCCTTTTTTTTTTTTTTGGTTATGTTATAACATATTTCTATTTATAATAAATTGTTGTTATTCTAACAAAATGGGAATGCGACAAGTTTGCTTTTCAAAAAACTTAAGACAAACAGATGTAACTTTTTTGTGTGTCATTTGTGTATCTCAATTATAGTGTTTGGAGAAGCTTTTTAGGAGGCTATAGACACGTACAGTGCCAACAATGTCAATGATTTCTTCGTCAATATGTTTTATGTGTTCACAAAGTGCTCATCATAAACTTTTTTGTGAAGGTTTTCAAAAAGTTTTGTTTGTATCTTCGTTTTTGTAGTCGGGAGTCTCCCATTCCCGTGGTCAAGAGACTTAAATAACTATAGCATGCCAAAAACGGGAAGATTGCCCTGTATTTTTTAAAGTTTGTATTCCGCTCAAAGAGTTTACTACTATCTTTTTGGATGGAGTCAAGTTGGCTAGAGGAAATCAATAGCTAGAAAGTTGGCAGGATGAGGTATTTCGTCAAAGTTGTCTACGTGCACATGCTGTCAAATATGTAATTTATATAGTTTCGAATAAGACAAGTTATCAAAAACTTAAACGGTAAAAAAAGTCGATTCACTTAATCGATCAAATGAAAAATATTGGTTGATTTGTTTTCAATATTAACCATTTAATTAAAAAAACGCATCATAATTTCAATAGGATGGACGGAGTTTCATTTTTTGTACAATGCATTTACCAAGAAACCAAAAGCACGAAAAGCCTACATATATACATCTTCTACCTCGAGAAAATGCGATGAAAAAATTTTAAAGAAAAAAACTACCCAAAACTATACAAACCAAAAACTAAAACACCAACCAATGAAAGAAAGCAAAACTAATACTAGCAGCAAACCAGATGGATTAAACTGGCATCTTAAATTGTCCAAATAGTTGAATAGGAATAGGTATAACAAATTGTGTCATTAAATTCCATAGAGTTCCTATGCTTTGTTAAATTCAAGCAAGTCATCAATTTAATGTGCATAAATGTATTTCTAAAAGAAGACATTTAAGATGGTTTCATTCACTTGTATATACAAGTAATAAATTAGTGTATATGCACATAAATGAAATGAGAATTTAGTTGCATAATGACCCATATAAATAGCACATATTCATGAATCTCTTCCATTCATGCCGATGCTTACATTAACAAAGATGGCTCAATTAAAACTCTTCATTTTATCTTTAGTTATAACATTTTTGATTTCGAGCACCAATAGAGTAATAGTTGGCTGGCTCTACACCACCAGGATTTTCAATACCCACCTATCCAATACCTAATTGGCAGTTTCCATATCCTTACCTCTCACCGTTCACTCCACCGCCACCAGCCTTTACAATACCTACATACCCAAATCCTTTTTGGTCTTTCCCAACTTTTAACCCACCACCACCCACTCCTAGCTCTCTACCACCACCGCAATCTCAACAACCCCCACCTGCCTTGAACCCGTCAATCCCTCCTCAAGCGTCCATCCGTAGCCCATAGATTGACACTAATTCTAATGAAGTTTATTGCGGTTTTGGATATCAACCGATACTTGTTTTAAGGCTTCTTAAGTATTTCTAATGACTTGAAGTCAGGATATGTGATGTAAAATAAATCACGGTAATGTAGAGTTTAATGGTGTTGAAAATAATATTGTCATTGAGTTTCAGTTATATATGTTTATTTCATTATATCCAAAATAAAATCTTCATGTCTCACAAATACATAAATTAAATAGAAAATCGTTTAAAAATTATAAGCAATTAAAATAATTTTTTATGGTTCACATATCAAGACTTTAAATCCAAATAATGAAATCAATGTTTTCATAAAATAAATATTCTGAAAACCATATGAACGACAATAACATTTATCAAATAAAAGATCTCCTTACCTTTGTTGATATTTACCACTTACAAAAATCTGTTTCTAACTATAGGCGTTTAGTTAACGAAAACTAATCATTTTACAATTTCAGTTTTCAAGTAGAAACAAAAACTGTCTAATTTGAAAATACAAATATTTAAAATAACTAGGTAAAACAAATTAATATAATGTTATTTTAATATTTTTTGTAAAAATAATATCAAACGTGAGATATCAATTTGCCTAAAGATCAAAAAAATGAGGGTTTAAGTTTTATGACATACATGTGACATTGTATTTTTTAACCAATTTAATATCACAATAGAAAAATGTGTGTTTTAACATAAAATTGAGTACCAATACATAAGTGTTTCATTAAAAGTAATTATAAAATTATTGTTTAGAATTTTTAAATTTTATTTAAAGTGTTTACGCTATTAGTTTTATATATTGAATAGGAAAGTATTTTAAATACATTTTATTATTAATAACAAATTAATTAGTAAGGTTAGATGCATAATTATGAAAAAAAAAATGGGCTAAAGTCATTAAATAGTAACCTACTTTTAAAAATTTATCAATATAGTACGTCTACTTTTCTAAATGTCGACTTGGTAACTGTACTTCAATTTTTCATACAAATATAATCATATTTGTAATAGACACCTATTTTTCATACCATTAGATACATGTTTCGTATGTAAAAACCGGGCTCTATTATGTAGAATGACCATATCGATACAAAAAAATGAAGTACACGTACCATATAGAAAAAAATAGATGTACCATATCGATACATTTTCAAAAGTAGATTGCTATTGTAAGACCTTAACCCAAAAAAAAAAACAAGAACCTGACTTTTTTTTTTAAGGCAACCTACACTACCACCTATGTCTCAATTTTAGTGTGACAAGATAGAGGTACATGATGTGAGAGGTACGAATTTATTAATATGTTTAAAAAATGGGATAATTACTAAAATAGTCAAAAATCCAACCCACTTATCAAGTTTTACCAAAAAAACTATCTAACCAAAATACTCACAGTTTACGTTACCACATTTACGTGATACCCAACATTTACGTGATCTGTACTTTTTACTAATATTTTAATACATTACGTTATAAAGGTGATTGGTAACGTAAAGTACCTTAGATTTACGTTACCAAATTCAAATTTTGCTCCTTCCTAAGAAAAAGTAGGTCAGATGTCATATCATGGTAAGTACCAAATTTTTCTTGGGAATGAGCAAAATTTGAATTTGGTAACGTAAAGCTAAGTATTTTACGTTACCAATCACCGTTTGTAACGTAATGCATTAAAATATTAGTAAAAAGTACAGACCACGTAAATGTTATATATACGTAAATGCGGTAACGTAAACTGTAGGTATTTTGGTTAAATGGATTTTTTTTGTAAAACTTGATAAGTAGGTGGGATTTATGGTTATTTAGTAATTAGGGTCCCTATTATATATAAACATATATAAAATATTGTATATGTAAATAAATGAAATGAATGTTTGATAAACTATAAATGCATAATGACACTTATAAAATGTATTTACCCGTAGATCTCTTTCATCCAAGCCAATACAAGTTTTAACAAAGATGACTCAACTAAAACTCTTTATTTTGGTTGTACTTTTGCCATTTTCATTTTTGTGCACCGATAGAGTCTTTGCTGGCAATACATCGGGATTTCAAATATCCACGTACCCGATACCTAATTGGCAATTTCCAAACCCCAACCCATCACCGTTCACGCCACCACCACCAAGTTTTTCAATACCCACATACCCAATGCCTAATTGGCAATTCCCATACCCTAACCTCTCATCGTCAATGTCACCCCCACCACGCTTTTTAATACTCACATACTCGAATCCTTTTTGGCCTTTTCCAACTTTTAACCCACCGCCATCCACTGCAAGCTCACCGCCACCACCACAATCTCCACAACCCCCAACCGCCTTGAGCCCCTCAAATCCACATGAAGCATCCATCACAATTCACAAGCCCTTAGATTAAAATTTACTGATGAAGTTTATTGTGGTTTTGAATATCGATCCATATTGTTCGAACGGTTCGTTCTTATTTATAATTAATTGAAGTGAGATCATGTAGAATAACTCATCATAATGTATTGCTTGATGGTGTTCAAAATAATATTGGCTTATAGTTTTAGTTATTATATATTTCTTTTTATTATATCTAATATGAAATTTTTATTTCTTCAATACAAATTTATTATTTAGGAAAAATATAAAATCTACATAGTTCATGTGTTTGTTCTTATAATTGAATATGAAATAACAAGAGCAGTGGCTCTGTTGTTTTGCACGCCTACGGAGAGAGACTCAAAAAGTACCGACGCTCAATCGAAAGAAAGATGAGTCCACTAATAACTACTAATTATATGATAATTTTAAATTTATATATATATATATATATATGTATATATATATAGGGAGTGGATCAAATGAGGACCGACCTTAAAATAAAGCCGGTAAGAACTAATAAATAGTCGCCACATAAGCAAGATACATGCCACATCTTCAAGGGTATTATAGACATTCACAACATTTCTAAATATCTTAACATTATTAATATTTTTAAAACAAAAGACTTAAATTATCAAATTTAAAATTAAAACACAAAATCAACACCTCAATATCCGTAAATCGTAGATTCAATTTCAACAATATTGGTCAGCACCTCTCTTTTTCAAATATCCATCACTTTTTAATTTACATTCACATCTCTTTTTAATTCACATACCAGTGAATCATGTGAACCATCGAATAAGAACAATGAACAAGTGATAACAATCCAACTTATGTCAGTTAACCAGTCATCACAGTCCAACTTATGCAACCACACTTGTGAACCATCTAACACCAATAATGAACCATCCAAAATCAACATTGCAATAAACAAATACAAAGAATGAACCGTTGATAGAAAGTGTGTATTTATAACAACCACAGTCTCCGCTGTGAATCTCCAAAATCAGTAAGTACTTGCGAACCCTAATCTATTTGACAACACAGTCTCCGTCGTGAACCCCCGAAATCAACAGTGAACCACCCCTCAAACCAGCGTGCATCGCCCTTCCATCGGAACTAAAACCCATAAATATTACCTTGAAATGGTCGTGAACCCTAAACCCTCCGTGAACCGCAAGCCGTCGTGAAACCCCCGTGAACCACCAGAACTCTACCAAACCGAACGACCTTGACTCAGGCCCCAATTTATCGTCACTCGCCTGAATCGTATGTGGTGTGAATCGCCTCTGCCATTAATCAAATGTTCGAAGTGTTGGAATTGTGAATTGCCTCCGGCGTGGAAACCTCGAAGTGTGAATCGCCTGAACCACCGGCCGTTAAATACCTCCGTCGTGAATCACTAGCCACCGTGGAAACCTCGAAGTGAGAATCGCCTGAACCACCAGTCGTGAAACCCCTTCGCCGTGAACCATCAGCCGTGAATCGCCTCCGCCGTGAGCCACCAGCCCTGAATCAACTGTTCACCGGTGAATCATTGGCCTCCTCACATATAAACCCTAAATGGCTTGAGAAGATTGTTGTTATCCTCCTTAAGGAAGCGTATATTTTTAAAAATATAGAAGGTGCACAATTTACAATTCTACCCTTGAAGTCATGTCGAGCATGTATTGGTTGGTTCACATTTTCAAGTGATTTGATTGGTTCTTATTGTCCTCATTTTAAGCACGGTTCTCATTTTATCCTCACCATATATATATATATATATATATATATATATATATATATATATATATATATATATATATATATATATATATATATATATATATATATATATATATATAGGGAGAGACTCTTTTAAGAACCTCAAATATGGTGAGAACCTAGGAAACTTTTAGAGCCCTTGGATCAAAAGGGTATTTTAGGAATAAAAAATATTGTCTTTCTCTCTCTACCTTTTTTATTCTATGCATCTCTTTTTTACTTTCTTTCTCTTACTTTTTTTTTCATTTTCATTTTCTCTTTCTTTTATGAAAATTGATTTTAACATTAAAAAAACGTTTTTAAAATAAAAATATTTTTTTCTATATAGAAAATTATTTAATTGCTAAAAAATTAATGTATTCTATATACAAATATTATGTGTCTATATAGAATGTTATATAATTCTATATTCTTTTTATGTAGATTAACATTACTATTCATAATCTATGTAGAATGTTATATTTTTTTAATATATTTCATAGATTTTTATGTTTATTGTACATTTCTATATATTTTTATGTAGATTAACATTATTATTTATTGTGTTTTTGATATATTTTATATCAGTTGCATACCAAGTGTTTGATAAAATGTCTAAATGAAATCTTTTTTTGTTTCAATGTGTTTTTTGGTATATTTTATCATTTAATCTACGTAGAATATATGATACTTGACATTTTACACGACATTCTACGTAGATTGCATGACATTCTACGTACATTGTACATAGAATATGTTAGTCGATACTATACATAGAATATGATAGATTCATTTTTAATGTTTTATAATGAAGATTATTTGTAAGATATTAGATTTATAATGATTGTAATAGTTATTAGATGTTTTACATGATAATCTACGTAGATTATTACTTGATAATCTACATAGAATATTATAAAAGACTACTTGTAAAAATTACACATAATCTATGTAGAATGTTATGTTTCTTATATATTTCATATATTTTTATGTTTTTTTATACATTTCTATATCTTTTTATGTAGATTAACATTACTATTCAATTTTCTTTTTGGTATATTTTATATCAACTGCATACCAATTGTTTGATAAAATGTCTAAATGAAATCTTTTTTTGTTTCAATGTGTTTTTGACATATTTTATCATTTAATCTACGTAGAATATATGATACTTGACATTTTACAAGATATTCTACGTAGATTGCATGTCATTCTACGTAGATTATACATAGAATATGTTCGTTAGCATATTTTATAGAGAAAAAAAATATTTTATATAAACATTCTATATAGACACATACTATTTTTATATAGAGAAGGTTTCCTTTAATAACCATAAATATTGTGAGAACTTAAGAACCTTTTATAGCCTTGGGATAAATAGAATCAATCGTTGGTATATTGGTTGACAATTTTGTAATTATTTAGAAATTTGATAGTAGAGAATCTTGAAAAGGTGTGAAAATGGTATTTTTGGAAGAAAAAAAATCTGCTTTTTTCCTTTTTCTCTATTACTTTTTTTCATTTTTATTTTTGTTTCATGAGAATTGATTTTTATAGTAAAAAAAACGTTTTTTATAAACAAAAATATTTTTTCCTATATAGAAAATTATATAAGATTTTTTACATAAAAAATATTATGCGTCTATATAGAATGTGTATATAGAATTTTTTTTTTCTATATAAAATATGTTAACGATCATATTCTATGTACAATCTACGTAGAATGTCATGCATTCTACGTAGAATGACATGCAATCTACGTAGAATGTCTTGTAGAATGTCAAGTATCATATATTCTACGTAAATTACATGATAAATATGTTAAAAACACATTGAAACAAAAATAGAAGATTTCATTTAGATATTTTATCAAACACTTGGTATACAACTGATATAAAATATATCAAAAAGACATTGAATAGTGATGTTAATCTACATAAAAAGATATAGAAATGTATAAGAAACATAAAAATATATGAGATATAAGAAATATAACATTCTACATAGATTATGTGTGACTTTTTATAAGTAGTCTTGTATTATATTCTATGTAGATTATCAAGTAACCTTCGTAGATTATCATTTAAACATCTAATAACTATTACATTCATTATAAATCTAATATCTTACAAATAATTTTTCATTATAAAACAAGGAAAATGAATCTGTCATATTCTATATAGAGTATCGATGAACATATTTTATGTATAATCTACGTAGAATGTCATGCAATCTACGTAGAATGTCATGCAATCTACGTAGAATGACATCCAATCTACCTAGAATGACATGCAATCTATGTAGAATGACATTCAATCTACGTAGAATGTCGTGTAGAATGTCAAGTAATCTACATTGATTATCATGTAAAACATCTAATAACTATTTCATTCATAATAAATCAAATATCTTACAAATAATCTTCATTACAAAACACGGAAAATGAATCTGTCATATTCTATGTAGAGTATCGACAAACATATTATATGTACAATCTACGTAGAATGCCATGTAATCTACGTAGAATGACATGCAATCTACGTAAAATGACATGCAATCTATGTAGAATGTCGTGTAGAATGTCAAGTATCATATATTCTACGTAGATTAAATGATAAAATATATCAAAAACACATTGAAACAAAAAAAAAAGAAGATTTCATTTAGTCATTTTATCAAACATTTCGTATGCAACTGATATAAAATATACCAAAAAGGCATTGAATAGTAATGATAATCTACATAAAAAGATATAGAAATGTATAAGAAAAATAAAAATATATGAAATATATAAGAAACATAACATTCTACATAGATTATGTTTGCTTTTTTAAGAGTAGTCTTGTATTATATTATATGTAGATTATCATGTAAAACATCCAATAACTATTACAATCATTATAAATCTAAAATCTTACAAATAAAATGTAATGCAATCTATGTACAATCTACGATGAATCTATCATATAATCCATGTGAAGCATCGACGAACGTATTCTATGTACAATCTACGTAGAATGTCATGCAATCTACGTAGAATGGCATCCAATCTACATAGAATGACATGCAATATACGTAGAATGACATGCAATCTACGTAGAATGACATTCAGGCCACGTAAAATGACATGCAATCTACGAATAATGGTATGCAATATATGTAGAATTACATGCAATCTACGTAGAATGTCGTGTAGAATGTCAAGTATCATATATTCTACGTAGATTACATAATAAAATATACCAAAAACACATTGAATAGTAATGTTAATCTACATAAAAAGATATAGAAATGTATAAGAAACATAAAAATATATGAAATGTATAAGAAACATAACATTCTATATAGATTATGTGTGATTTTTTACAAGTAGTCTTGTATTATATTCTATGTAGATTAGCATGTAAAACATCTAATAACTATTACATTCATTATAAATCTAATATCTTACAAATAATCTTCATTATAAAACATGGAAAATGAATCTGTCATATTCTATGTAGAGTATCGACGAACATATTCAATATACAATCTACGTAGAATGTCATGGAATCTACGTAGAATGACATGCAATCTACGTAGTATGTAATGCAATCTACGTAGAATGACATGCAAAATACGTAGAATGACATGCAATCTACGTAGAATGTCATGCAATCTACGTAGAATGTCATGCAATCTACGTAGAATGTCGTGTAGAATGTCAAGTATCATATATTCTATGTAGATTACATGATAAAATATATTTCAAAAACATATTGAAACAAAAAAAAAGATTTCATTTAGACATTTTATCAAACACTTGGTATGCAACTGATATAAAATATACTAAAAAGACATTGAATAGTATTGTTAATCTACATAAAAAGATATAGAAATGTATAAGAAACATAAAAATATATGAAATACATAAAAAAACATAACATTTTACATAGATTATGTGTGATTTTTTACAATTAGTCTTGTATTATATTCTATGTAGATTATAATGTAAAACATCTAATAACTATTACTACATTCATTATAAATCTAATATCTTACAAATAATCTTCATTATAAAACATGGAAAATGAATCTGTCAAATTTTATGTAAAGTATCGACGAACATATTCTATGTACAATTTACGTAGAATAACATGCAATCTACATAGAATGACATGCAATCTACGTAGAATGTCGTGTATGATGTCAAGTATCATATATTCTACGTAGATTACATGATAAATATACCAAAAACACATTGAAATAAAAAAAATTTCATTTAGATATTTTATCAAACATTTGGTATGCAACTGATATAAAATATATAAAGAAATGTATTGAATAGTAATGTTAATAACATAAAAGGATATATAAATGTGTAATAAACATAAAAATATATGAAATATTTGAAATATATAATAAACATAACATTCTACATAGATTCTAAATAGTAATATTAATCTACATAAAAAGATATAGAATTATATAACATTCTATATAGAATACTTTAATTTTTTTAGCAATTAAATAAATTTCTATATAGAAAAAAAATATTTTTTATAAAAAAACATTTTTTTACTATTAAAATCAAATCTAATAAAATAAAGAGAAAATGAAAATGAAAAAAAAGCAAGAGAGAGAAAGTGAAAAAGAGATGCATACAATAAAAAAGATGGAGAGAGAAAGATAATATATATAAATTCAGATTCATCAGCGTACCTATGAGATTCCAGCATACCCAGCGTACCCTAATGTGAATGATCATTCACACATATTTTTTTAATAGACATGTATAAGACAATATTATAAGACTTTTTTTCAAAAGGAGTATCATCATAAATCTTGTGAATGGTAAAAAAAAGATCATGTGAATGGCCATTCACACACAGAAAGTGTGAATCTATGTGAAATTCATATATCATGCGTATAACATTAAATTAAACATGATTATGTGAAAAAAAATTTAAAAAAGTTTTTTAAGATCGGTACCTTCGGGTGCACTTGATTTCGAGAGGTACTTATTTGAACCTGAATATATATATATATATATATATATATATATATATATATATATATATATATATATATATATATATATATATATATATATATGTATCATCCAATGTCGGTTCATTCAACATGACATCACTACATTTTATCTAAAAATATAATTACACTTTATTATTTTAAAAATAAAATATAAATATGATTCTTTATTTCTAATATCTATAAAGCTTAATAAATATAAAAGATAAATACAATATATTATTTCTTATTTCCTTAAATATTAACAAATTAATAAGATTTAAATCTGCATCCAATAAATTTATAAACTTATTAATATATATTAAAAATAAATACAAATCATATAAAAAATATTAAATATTTAAAAATAAGGATAATAAAGTATTAATAAAATTTTATTTCATAAAATTTTATTTATTATTATTATTATTATTATTATTATTATTATTATTATTATTATTATTATTATTATTATGTATAAACATTATGTTTTACGTAAATTTCAAATTTTTAATTATATCGATTAAATGTATAAGAATTTAGAAATAAAAAATTTAAAAGAATGTAAAAAAAAAAGTAACTACTATTCAAAAATATTTAAAAAGATAGATTAACAATATGTATGACAAATAACCATACCTTTTTTTATCTTTTTATAAAAATTTACATTATATGATTTATTTTTAAGTTTATATACGTTTTATCTACCAAAATATTTATTAAAAATTATTCACGTAATACGTGAGTTCGTAAACTAGTATAATAAATATAAATAAAGTTATAAAACATTATCCCTTTATCCATTTTAATTCTCATCTTAAGAGAGCATCTCTGTGAGAAAAAAAAAAAAAAGAGCATAAAGCTTTGTAATATTTGTGTCCGTATAATGTAATAATCCAATAATTACCGTTAAAAATTAAATCAAACACCCCTCAATCAGTTACTTGAAAGATATATAATTATAAGACCAAACAAATAAGCTAAACGCTCAAATTTAAATCGGAATATTTAAAAACAAAATATAGCACTTTTCCATAACAACTTAACCTACAACAGTAATAGAAAATATTAAATTTTCATTTAGGAAGAATTAATATTAAATTCTATGTAACAACTGTATTAAATTTAGGTTTTGAGGGCTAAAGCCCACTCTAAAATGTCTAGACCAAAACACCAAATTTGGTGTTTTTGTTTCAAAATCCAAATTCAAAGGAAGTCAAATTTAGTTTTTTGATGTTAAGTACTAATTATTTATAATCTATCGATCCATCTATCTAATAAATAAATATATAAACTCTTAATTTATTATCGTGCCACTTGACACATTTTACCTTTGGGAAATGTTAATTATCATTTTTATAGTTTAAAATAACATTTAATTTATTATTTTACAAAAAATTATAAATTAAATCTATGAAAAGTTTAATGCTTATAAATTCAAAGCATTTTTTTAAGATGTTATCCCAACCAATAGTTTGTGGGTTTAAGTGGTGGTTTAGGATAATTAAATGGTAACGTATGTATTCTTTGAAAGAAAATAACCAAAACTTTAAATTATTTATTTATCTGTTATTATTATCATATACTACTATTATTTATGTAACGTCTGTTTTTTTTTCCTTCCAATAAATTATTTTTAATCTAGTTTGTAAAAATAATATCAAACGTGAGATCTCAATTTGTAAAAATCATATACTATCTATACCGGAACAAACAGTTATCTCGATTCATTAGAAATCGGACAACCGAGGAAATTTCTTGCTGAGTTACGTACTTATTTAAAAACTAATTAACCGCAAAAAATTAAAAATAAAAAAAGTTAATAAACTTTTGTAGACAGACAATCTTTAAAAAAAAACATTATCACGCATGCAATCCCTTTGGTAATTTCCTTAAGTAACCATAAAAAGACCAAAATAGAATTTTACATGTTTATATTTTTTAGAACATTTATTAAATGGATAAGAAACTATCAAATTTATATACTCTTCCTAGACTTTTTAAGCAAATTATATGTATGTATATATATATATATATATATATATATATATATATATATATATATATATATATAAACTTCAAAAATGATTGGCGTCAATATATCGTGGGCATTTGACCCCTATCCCTTGTATGTGAGTCCGCCCCTACCCCCATGTGATGTATAATTCTTATTGTGATGTAAAATCCTCTTGTTAAATACACCATGTAATTTTTTATGATGCATTATGGTTTTCCTAAATTTCAATAAACATTGTATGAAGTTGAAGTGCAAAAGAATGGCAAATACTTTAATCTCATCATGATTTGGATTTCCATCACATTCAGGATGCATGGTAATATACTAAATTACTAATATGTGTGTATGAGATTTGTCATGCTATGGCTACATTTTTGCATTGACCCAAATAATTAAAGAAATTAAATGTTTGCATAATATTTAACTAATAAATATATATATACATAAAAACATCATCACCCATGAGTTATTTTTCCTGTAAAAACATTGTAATTCTGAAATTGCAAGAGAAAACTACATTTCACAACAATGATCGATTTTGGATAAAAAGTTATCAAACATTGATTTGCATTCATATTTGTGCAAAGTTGTCAATGTTGGCTAACAAGATGAAGGACCTACTGTAGTAGTATCACGGGAACAAAAAGAGAGCACAAGAATGGGAAATTTTACGGTGGTTTTATTCTCAAATTGAAACTAGAAAATACGCTTACTAAGAAAATGAAAAAATACTCAGCTATAAATTAACAGAGAAATAACAAACAATGCTAAAAAGTAGCCATACCCATGTTATCCTATTCACTAGCAACTCACCCCAATAAATCGGTCAAACCTTGACCTTCTAGAATTACCGTTAACATTTTCCCCCCTAATTCTACTATGCCATACTCCTCATTCCAAGCAAGCTCCTCATCTCGGCAAACTTAACTCGATGCAAGGCTTTTGTTAAGATGTCTGCTAACTGTTCTTCACCACTAACATGTTCCACATGGATTAGGTTCATTTCCACACATTCCCTTATAAAATGATATTTTGTGTCGATATGTTTACTTCGACCGTGAAAAACCGGATTCTTCATCAAGGCTATCGCCGACTTGTTATCGACAAACAACTTCACACTTGTGCTTTCCCAGCCGGTTAGGTCCTTGAGCAGATTCTTTAACCAAACAGCTTGGCATGCGGCAGCTGCTGCTGCCATAAACTCCGCCTCACACGAAGATAAAGCCACCGTGTGTTGCTTCTGTGATGACCAGCTGATCAAACTACTCGAAAAATAAAACACGGTACCAGTGGTGCCCTTCCGATCATCGACATCCATCCCATGACTACTGTCACTATAGCCAACCAGCATGCCATCACCACCTCGTTTATATACCAGCCCCGACTTCACAGTTCCTTTTACGTACCGTAGGATCTGTTTCACAGCTTTCAAGTGACTTTCCTTCGGCGAATTCATGTACCTGCTTACGATTCCAACCGAATATGCAAGATCCGGTCTAGTATGGACAAGATATCTTAAACACCCGACTAGGTGACGGTATTCTGTAGCATTCACCGAATCGCCACCTTCATCTTTTGACAACAAG
This sequence comes from Centrapalus pauciflorus, assembly GCA_020465985.1. NCBI lineage: Eukaryota > Viridiplantae > Streptophyta > Magnoliopsida > Asterales > Asteraceae > Centrapalus > Centrapalus pauciflorus. Next base: position 39,137 of record JAANYP010003472.1, on the reverse strand, counting down.
AATTTTGGTTCCATTGGAGTCTTTACAGGATTACAATCTAACATACCTGCTGATTGTAATATCCTTGTAGCATACCCACCTTGATTCAACTCGATTCCTTCCTTGGACTGTCGCACCTCGATCCCCAAATAATATGTCAAGTAACCCAAGTCACTCATCTCGAACACTTGCTGCATTTTTCTTTTGAACCTTGCTATTTGATCTTCACTCGAACCTGTCACGATGAAATCATCCACATAAACACCGACCAACAGAATTGTTTTGGAACAATTAAGTCGGTAAACCGCCTGTTCTTGTGAGCTTCTACGAAAACCCAAGTCTTTGAGTGCTTTGTCAAGACGCATGTTCCAAACCCGTGGTGCTTGACGTAGACCATAGAGTGCTTTGTACAACCGGTACACCATGTGCTCCTTCCCTTTTACGATAAACCCATCAGGTTGTTCTACAAAAACATCTTCTTTTAATTCACCGTTCAAAAAAGCTGATTTTACATCCATATGGTGTACCGTCCAACCCTTCATTGCAGCTAGTGCGAGCAAGAAACGAATGGTCTCCAACCGAGCTACCGGAGCAAAAACCTCTTCGCAATCCACGCCTTGTCGTTGAACATATCCCTTAGCTACCAAACGTGCCTTGTGTTTAACCACATTGCCATCAGCATCCTTTTTTACTTTAAATACCCACTTGAGTCCTATTGCTTTACGGTTCGACGGGAGAGTTACAAGCTTCCATGTTTGATTTCTCTCAATCGACTCAAGTTCAGCCTTCATTGCTGCACGCCACGACCCATCATTTGCAGCATCTCGATAGGTCGTAGGTTCGACTCCTACCAACATCAACTCGTCCGGTGCTAATTCAATCAGATCTGTCTCATCATAAATGTCTGCAAGTCTTCGGAAACCTCGAACTGGAGTGTGGTCCATTGCTGTTGAATTCACCACAGATCCAGTTCCTATTGAAGAGCTCACTGTCCCATCTATTCTTGTACTTGAGGAACCTTCATCTTCAACATTTGTGACCGGAGAATCTGAATTTGGTGTCAATGGCGATTGTCCTTCAAATTGAGCAGGACTTTGATTCTCAATTATAGTTTCTGCTGGGCCTTCAACCTGATTAGATTCATTGGACAGTCCTTGAAACCAAAAGTTGCATGTTGAAGACTTTTGATCATGCTCTTGGGACCAATTCCAATTTCTTTTCTCGTCAAAAACTACATCACGAGCAACCACCAGTTTCTTTTCTTCTGGATTGAACATTCGATGAGCTTTGGTCCCTGACTCTACACCCAAATACACCATTGGTCTGCTCCTGTCACTTAGTTTTGTGACTTAGTTTTGTGATCTGATTAACCGACTTCTTCACATACCCGACACATCCAAACACCTTTAGATGTTCAAGTGTTGGCTTGGGACCTTTTAGCGCTTCGTATGGAGTCATCCCTTTAACGCCTTTTGTTGGTATTCGATTGAGTATGTAAACAGCAAGTCTGACTGCTTCTCCCCATAACACATCTGGTACTTTCATCGTTTTTAAAAGAGAACGAGTTACTTCAAGAATCGTTCGATTACGGCGTTCGGCCACACCGTTTTGTTGAGGGGAGTACGGTGCCGTCAATTGTCTTTTAATACCTTGCTGTTCACAAAAATTAACAAATCTTTTGGAGGTAAATTCCCCCCCACGATCAGTCCTTAGGCCTTTCAATTTAAATGAAATCTCATTTTCAATTCCATGTTTGAACCTTTCAAAAGTACCAAAAGCCTCATCCTTTGACTTTAACATGAAAACCCACATGAAACGACTATAATCATCTACTATTAGCATGAAGTAATTATTACCTGCCAACCTTGAAGGGGATATTGGGCCACAAAGATCGGCATGAACGAGTTCGAGTGGTTGATTGGCTCGCCATTGAGATTCTTTTGGAAATGCATATCTGACTTGTTTTGCAACCATGCATCCTTCACACACCTGTGTAGGATGGTGTATTTTCGGTACACCCCGCACCAACTCCTTTGGCACCATCCATTCAATGAGTTGAAAACTTACGTGCCCCAATCGCGCATGCCATTTCCAAGCCTCGTCTTCGATCCTTGCCATCAAACATACCGGTTGAGTGGTTTGGATCGAGATTTTATACAACCGGTTCCTTGATCGCTCCACCTTCATGAACAACCGACCACCATCGTCATAGAGTTTCAAGAGATTGTGGAACATTTCAACCCTATATCCGATCTCTGTCAACTGCCCAAGACTCATGATATTACTATTGAGTGCTGGAATGTAATACACATTTGTAATTAAGCGTTGATCCCCATTCTTGCACTGCAATAAAAATGAACCCTCCTGCGATCTGCACCTCTGACCCGTCACTAAAGCGAACCTGTCCTGTGACAATTTTATCGAGTTCAGCAAAAAAATTACGCGTACCAGTCATGTGGTTACTTGCCCCGTTGTCTAAATACCACGTGTCATTCCCGAATTGAGATTTGTACTCGCCGTTCCCCGGAAAAACCTTATCCTCATTTAACAGGACTAAGGTTTCCATTTGTTCACCGCACACCGTTAGCATCAATGCTGGTTCTTCTTCTTGTGTTTGTGTCAAATTGGCTTCATCATTCTTCTCCTTTGGCTGAGACTTACATTCTGATGCGTAATGTCCGTACTGCTCACAATTGAAACATTGTATGTGCTTCTTGTCTCTACCCCGATGTTGATTTCTAGAGTCTCGAGATGGCGTGAAATTCCCCCCACGACCACCTCTGCCACGTCCGGCTCCTCTACCACGACCACCGCTCCGGCCGCCTCTATCATTGTGGTAAGAACCACGTCCTCTTCCACGTGATGAATAACTTCCTCCTGAAGTTTTGTGACTTATTTGGCCATCCGTCTTTGTGAGCAGTAAGTTCCCCTCACTACTCGTATTTCCACTACGAAGGTTCAACCGATCTTCATAAGCTTTGAGTCGGCCTACCGCTTCTTCGAATGGCATTGAATCAACATCTGAGTATTGCTCCATGGATGCCACAAGTTGAAGGTATCTGTCCGGAACCGAATCAAGCAGCTTATGAACCAAAACTCCATCTTCAAGTGTGGCTCCGAGGCTGTTATACTTAGACACCATACCACTCAATTTCCCGGTGAATTCGTCGATGGTCTCCCCATCCTTCATTCGCAAAGCTTCAAATTCACTCTTGAGTGTGTGAATTCTTGCCTTTTGAACTCTTTCCGCCCCAAGATAACGTAACTTAAGAGACTCCCACACCTCGTTCGCCGTCTTCTTCTTCGATACTTGTAGGAGGATATCTTCCGGTAAACCTTGGAAAATGAATGCCCTAGCCGACTTGTTCTTCTTTCCATCCACCTCCTCACCGGCCGGTGGCTCAACGGACTCCCACAACCCCTGTGCGTCCAGTATAGCTTCCATGCGAATCGCCCAAGTCGTATAGTTTGACGAGGTCAACAACGGGCACTCAAATGGCACACCACCACTCTCTTTTCCTCCTGTCACGATCGACATTGGCTCAAGACGAAGATACTTGGGCATGAACCAACTAGGCTCTGATACCAAGTGTTGGCTAACAAGATGAAGGACCTACTGTAGTAGTATCACGGGAACAAAAACAGAGCACAAGAATGGGAAATTTTACGGTGGTTTTATTCTCAAATTGAAACTAGAAAATACGCTTACTAAGAAAATGAAAAAATACTCAGCTATAAATTAACAGAGAAATAACAAACAATGCTAAAAAGTAGTCATACCCATGTTATCCTATTCACTAGCAACTCACCCCAATAAATCGGTCAAACCTTGACCTTCTAGAATTACCGTTAACAGTCAAATTGTTCATTTTTGTACACTATAGAGTTTACTTTCGGCTTTCGCATTTCCATAAGGATGTGATTAGTAAATAAATAAGTGAGATGGTTATCAATTGGCTTCTTATAAAGAAATCCCTCACGGCTCTAGTTTTACTTCACTGTCACATAGCCATCTTGCTTCAATTTGAGCAAATTAGTCCCAATGTTCCTCAACACTGGTTTATAGCTGCAAATTATTAACGAAGAAAATGAACTTAAAAAGACTGGAAGTAATATCGAGAAGCCATGAAGAGAATGAAGAAAGAAAAGCAACATACGTGCGAGCGAGACCATTGTCAACAGTAGTACAGTACAAAGGTCCGAACAAATATAAGATGTGTAAAATTTTACCGTTCCAAGATTATATGTTTGGATCAAAATGTTCTTGTTGTCCTCCTAGCAAGTGTTACATCTAATGACGGGCGGATGCAGTGTACAAATATGGGTGTCACTCGACACCGATAAAATTTCAAAATACTGAGTTACGTATGTATCAAAAATTCGAGTGACACCTAGGATTTTTTTTAGTGACACCTACGAAAAATTTATGAAAGTATTATCTAAATATCTAATATATATTTGTTGATTTCGTTAACCAAACTTATTAAAATATTACTGAGTTTAATCCTAAAAACTAAAAAGAAAAAACAGAAACCCAATAGATTTAAAAATGATAAGAGACTAGATTCAAGAATCAACCCAAAAGATTATAAAAAAAACGTGAAAAAAAACTAGTCCAAACTAGTCCTAAATAATTTTTTTATTGCATAAAAAAACTCAACCAACTAAAAGTTATCAAAATGAGGTTTTTTAAAAAAAAATTACTTGCAACCTAATGAACCAGTTACAATTTGCTCACCAATCATTCGTCTTCGATTAACCTTCTTTCTAACGAACTCACTTGTGAGTGTTTTATAATTCAAATTTGTTGATTTCTTTATTCAAATTCAAATTATGGATAAATTAATTATTTATCAATATTTATAGATTTTAAAAATAACAGTAGTATTCATCTTTATTTTATTTTTAATATAATAAAATTATATCTTTTATGATTAAATGTGAAAGTAACACGTGACATTTTGTGCTATTCTTTAATTATATATAGATAATTTACTTTTAGCTTTCTTTTTTGTAAAATAAAATTATCATTGAATTTATCTTGATAAAAAGATGCTTACACATTAGGAGGTAAAATAATACATTTGTTGAAGAAAATACGCATTTAACTTACATTTTTAATAGATAATTTATGTTGAACTCATATTTTTATTTCTTATTATTAACAACAAAACGTATTAGTAAAATTGGTTTTTTAATGTAGTAAGAAATTTTAGATATTTTCTCTTATTATCAAAACCTTATATCAAAATTATTTGAATTTAGATATCTGGTTAATAACTTAATTTTGGTCACTTGTATATACAAACAAATAAATTATTGTACATGTACATAAATGAAATGAGAAATTAGTGACATATAAATGCATAACGACCCCTATAAAAAGCATACAACCATGAATCTCTTCTATCCAAGCCAACATTTTCACAAATAACGATGGCTCAGTTAAAACTCTTCATTTTATCTTTATTCATTGCATTTTCGATTTCAAGCAATAGTAGAGTCTTTGCTGCTGCTACACCATCAGGTTTTTCTATACCCACCTTTCCAATACCTAATTGGCAATTTCCATATCCGTATTTCTCACCATCCACTTCACCACCCCCACCCGCATTTACAATACCCACATACCCAAATCCTTTTTTTCCTTTCCCCTTTTTACACCACCACCACCCACTCCTAGCTCTTCACCACCACCACCACAATCTCAACAATCCCCACCCGCTGCGACCCCGTCAAGCTCTCCTCAAGCTTCCATCGCTGGCCCATAGATTGACACTCATCCTAATAGAGTTTGTTGCGGGTTTGGATATCAACCCATACTTGTCGGAAGGCTTCTTAAATATTTCTAATGTCTTGAAGTTAGGATATGTGATGTAAAATAATTCACCATAATGTACAATTTCATGGTGTTCATAATACTATCGTCTTCCGATTTCAATTACATACATTATTTTTATTATATCCAAAATAAAATCTTCATTTCTCATTTAATTACAACAAAAATAAATTAATCATATCAAAATTTAATTACAACAAAAATAAAATCATACCATATGCACATATTCTCATTTCTTAACATATGATATCCATAGTTCCATACCAACCTAATGTGATAATTAACCGGCGACTTATTAAAAAGTTGACGTCAACTATAAATTCTCTTACGAAAGTATAAATCAAATGTTATTAAATTTGTTATATTCTTATTAATATTATTGTAGGTTGAGTTTGAATATTCTTACAGTTAATATATGCAATTGAGATATTTATGTTTTAACAATAGTTTAATAAAATGATATTTAATTTTCATTTTCATTTCATTATGTTCCGTTTAATAAAAATGTATGTGTAAACGTTGGTGAGATACAAGGTTAAAATATCGAAGTTTGATTCACCATTTCAAATAGGGTGAGCATAATAATTGAAAAGCCGATTTAACAGACAAAACAGACCCATAATAACAGATGCCGTTTCTTTGCTTCATGTCTCTCTGATGTCTTCTTCTTATTTCATTTGAGCGAGTGATACAGTGAATCGGAAAAATGGAGTTCTTATTTCGTGTAATTAATTTCCATAAGTGATGTTTAGTATGGGATCTAATGAAGGAATAAGATTTATTTTGGTCAATTTACTTGATTGTTCCGACTAATTACTT
>JAANYP010003472.1:0-27500 GCA_020465985.1 Centrapalus pauciflorus | reverse complement strand
TGCCAGTATTAGTTTTTGAATTATTTCGAAAAAACAAAAAAAAATTAGTTTAACTTTTTATTCTTGTGTTACTTAGTTTGCATAAAATTCGAAATAGCTAAATATTGGTTTAGGTTGTAGTATTGAAGTCTCCGTTCTTTATTCCGTTCCCTGAGTTCGATAAATCCTGGGTGATTCTTAAAGCTATATTGCACACGATTGGTACACTGCCAGTTGTATAAATTATACTTTGGGTTCATTTAGTTATTAAAATCTGAGGTGTGTTTTGCACGCGTCAAGACGCACTCACACACACAAACACATATACATACATACATACATACACACACACACACACACACACACACACACGCGTTTTATGGAAATAAATAGAAATAAATACACCTCATCGTTTTCAGTTTGCGAACGATGACTACCCGTTCCCACATCCGCTCGCGAGCCTGCATAAGTACATCATTAATAACATGTACATTCTCCTTGTATAAGGGAAACAACTTCTATATCATCATTTGTACTTGTATAGATAAGTCTGTCATTCTGATTTTATATGAAATTACTGTGTCTGCTAATTACTAATATGCCAACAAAAAAGGTACTGTTCTTATGATTTAATTGAAAAACATGTACTTTTAATTCTTATTCACAGCTCTATGTAACCGCTAATCTATAAATACCGTTAAAAGAATAACTATTTTGTCACGTGTCATCATTTTCTATATTTATATTTATATTTATTATATTATATAAATAGATATTATAAATTTGATAAAATATATTTAAAAATTATCTTACAAAATTAATGAAATTAAATTTTTAAATTTATACCCATGTTATAAATTTAGGTGGAGTAAGTAAGTCTGATGGTAAAGAAGTAGTTTAGGAGTAGGAGTAGGATAGTTTGCCGTTCAAAAAAAATGTATGTATACATATTAAAAGCATTGATGTAAACGTGTCACCTCGCAAATTCATGAACCACTAGAATCCCAACATACCTTTGAAAAACACCTATATACACGTACACACTCATCAACGCATATTACAGGAACTAATTGCTATTTTAAAACAGATCGTGCAAACATAAAACCCAAAATTTTGACAAATCCTTACAAAACATATAAGAACGAATTATAAACTTTGTACACGTCTTTTTTCATTAACAATGAATTATAAACTTTGTAACGTATATAAAACAAATACAAATGTACACGAACGTATCTATACGCACGTGTAAAAAATAAATACTTATTCAAAATCAAGTATGTATTTAATTACATAACCGATATTCTTACTCGCTATTTTAGGCTTTTTGATCCGAAAACAACAAATAGAAACAAAATTCCGTCGCAAATCGCTCACAAATTTTAACATTTTGCGATAGATTTGCGACGAACCTAAAGTTAATATTTTTTCAAAAAAATCGGCTATCATTAAAAATCAAGCGTACTCAATACGAGACACTAATAAATACATTCTTAAAGGCATAAAAAAATTTAAAATTTAAAATACGAGAACTCGTATAGGTGTTTCTTAATCAACCACGAAATCATAAACTTTGTAACGTATAGAAAACAAATACAAATGTACAGGAACGAATCTATAGGCATGTGTATAAAACATATACTTATTCAAAATCAAGTTTTATGTACTTAATTACATAATTGATATTCTAACTCGCTATTTTAGTTTTTTTGACCCGAAAATAACAAAAATAAACAAAATTTTGTCGCAAATCTCTCACAAAATTCAACAAATTGCGATAGATTTGCGACGGACCTAAAGTTAATATTTTTTCAATAAAATCGGCTATCATTAAAAATCACGTGTACTCACTACGAGACACTAATATATGCATTCTTAAAGGCATAAAAAATTTTAAAATTTAAAATACGAGAACTCGTATACGTGTTTCTTAATTAAAAACGAAATCATAAACTTTGTAACGTATATAAAACAAATACAAATGTACAATAGGCACGTGTATAAAACAGATGCTTATTCAAAATCAAGTTTTATGTATTTAATTACATAATCGATATTCTTACTCATTATTTTAGTTTTTTTTTTACCCGGAAATAACGAAAATAAACAAAATTTTGTCGCAAATATCTCACAAAATTCAACAATTTGTGATAGATTTACGACGGACCTAAAGTTATTTTTTTTTAAAAATATAGTATCAAATTATAAACTTTGTCCGCCGCAAATCCCTCGCAACATGTCAAGATTTACGACGGATTTACGACGGTAACTTTGCGACTAATTTACGTCGGTGATCTTGTGTCAGATTCGCAACAGATGTGAATAAACTCTTTTTATTTTGTCTATTAATAATATTTTTCGTCGGATTTGTGACGGAATTTGCGATGAACTATTTTTCTCTCGCAAATCTATCGCACATCGGTCGCAATTTAATATTTTTTTGCGACGGATTTTGACGGTGGCAAAATATTTCTGGCAGTCGCTAACTGGACGCAAATCCGTCGCAAATCTATTAATTTTTGTGATGGATACCTTCCGTCTTAATAGTCACTTTTTGTAGTAGTGTCTTCCATAAAAGTTGATATTTACTCTAACAAAGATGGCTAAACTAAAACTCTTCATTTTATCTTTATTTGTTGTATTTTCGATTTCGAGCACCAATAGAGTCTTTGCTGGCACTACACCTCCAGGATTTTCAATACCCACCTTTCCAGTACCTAATTAGCAATTTTCATATCCTTACTTCTCACCATCCACTTCACCACCACCACACGCCTCTACGTTACCCACATAGCCAAATCCTTTGTGGCCATTCCCATTTTTTACCCCACCACCACCCACTCCTAGCTCTTCATCACCACCACCACAATCTCAACAACCCCCACCAGCTGCAAACCCGTCAAGCTCTCCACAAGCGTCCATCACTAGCCCATTGATTGACACTCATCCTAATAAAGTTTGTTGCGGTTTTGGACATCCACTCATACTTGTCGGAAGGCTTCTTAAATATTTCTAATGTCTTGAAGTCACGATATATGATGTAAAATAATTCACCATAATGTACTATTTCTGGTGTTCATAATAATATGGTCTTCCTATTTCAGTTATATACATTATTTTTATTATATCCAAAATAAAATCTTCATTTGTCACAAACGTTTTATTTAAGAAATGAGGCATTATGAAACTAATTAGTAAATATGTTTTTTCTTAGCATTGGTTACGAAAAGTCAGAGGCTAAAAATATATTAATCATATCAAAAAAAAACTACAGCAAAATATTTTTAAAATCATACCATAGGCACATATTCTCATGTCTTAATGTATGATATCCATACCAATCTAATATGATACTTTAAGTTTATGTTGATTGACCATTTCAACAATTAACTTAACTTGTAACTTGTTAAAAAGATGACGTCAACTATGAATTCTCTTTCAAGAGTATAAATAAAATGTTATTAAATTTGTTATATTCTTGATAAGATTATTGTAGGTTGAGTTTGAATCTTAAAGTTATTATGCAAGTGAGATATTTATATTTTAATAATATTTTAATAAAATGATATTTAATTTTCGATTTAATTTCACTATGTTTCGTTATAAAGCGGACGCTCGTATCTCTTCGTTGAGTGGTTCAACTACTCTCATCTTTTCCTCTTAAGACACTCAAGCTAATAAAAATGTCTACGTAAACGTTGGTGAGATACAAGGTTAAAATATCGAAGTTTGAAACACCAATTCAAATAGGGTGAGCATAATAATTGAAAAGTTGATTTAACAGACAAAACATATCCGTAATGGCCGAAATCGTTTCTTTGCTTCATGTCTCTGATGTCTTTTTATTTCATTTGAGAGAGTGATATAATGAATCAGAAAAATATAGATCTTATTTCGTGTAATTAATTTCCATACGTGACGTTCATTAAGGGATCTCGTGAAGGAATAAGATTTATTTTGGTTAATTGACTTGATTGTTCCGACTAATTACTTAGAATACAAAATTGTTATCATGCAAGAACTAATTAGGAGGAGCGGTTGCTATATCCCTTTAAATCCCTCTTTTGAATTTTTTTTTTTTTTTTGCTTGTCATAATAAAATATTGCTATTCCAAAAAAATGGGGACGCAGAAACTTTTCAATAAACTTAAGACAAATGGATGTAACTATATTTTTAGGTCGTCATTGTCTCTCAACTATAGTATTTGGACACGCTGTCAAATATGTAATTTATACAGTTTCAAATAAGATCTTAATCGATCAAATAAAAAAATATTGGTTGATATTTTTTTTTCAAAATTAACCATTCAATTAAATATCGTACTTTTCAATATGATGAATATAGTTTCTTTTTTCTTTTTTGGTAATATTCATAAACCAAAAAACCAAAATCACGAACATTTGTATATCTTCTATTAGTAGAAAAGACAATGAAGAAAAGTTAAAAATAAAAACTCACCAAAACTATCTAAACAAAATCCTAAAATACCAACAAAGAAAGCAAAACTAGAACTACCAACAAACCAAATGTATTAAACTTGCATCTTAAATTGACCAAAATAAGAATAAGTTTAACGTCATTAAATTCAATAGAGTTCATAAGATTTCTTAAATTCAAACATGTCATTACTTTGAATGGGCATAAATGTATTTTTATAAGAAGACATTTAATATGGTTTTAGTCACTTGCTTATACAAGTAATAAATTAGTGTATATGTACATAAATGAAATTAGAATTTAGTGACATATAGGTGTATAATGACCTGTATAAATAGCACATATTCATGGATCTCTTCCATCTAAGCTGAAATTTACTCTAACAAAGATGGCTAAACTAAAACTCTTCATTTTATCTTTATTTGTTGCATTTTCGATTTCGAGCATCAATAGAGTATTTGCTGGCACTACACCACCAGGGTTTTCAATACCCACCTTTCCAGTACCTAATTGGCAATTTCCATATCCTTACTTCTCACCATCCACTTCACCACCACCACCCGCCTTTACAATACCCACATACCCAAATCCTTTTTTTCCTTTCCCATTTTTTACACCACCACTACCCACTCCTAGCTCTTCACCACCACCACCACAATCTCAACAATCCCCACCCGCTGCGACCCCGTCAAGCTCTCCTCAAGCTTCCATCGCTAGCCCATAGATTGACACTCATCCTAATAAAGTTTGTTGCGGTTGGATATCAACTCATACTTGTCGGAAGGTTTCTTAAATATTTCTAATGAATTAAAGTCAGGATATGTGATGTAAAATAATTCACCATACTGTACGATTTCATGGTGTTCATAATAATATAGTCTTCCGATTTCAATTATATACATTATATTTGTTATATCCAAAATAAAATATTCATTTCTCACAAATGTTTTATTTAAGAAATGACGCATTATGAAACTACTTAGTAAATATGTTTTTTCTTAGCATTGGTTACGAAAAGTCGGAGGTTAAAAATATATTAATCATATCAAAGTTTAACTAACCGTAAAAATATTTTAAAATCATACCATATCCACATATTCTCATGTCTTAATGTATGATATTCATACCAACCTAATGTGATGCTTTAAGTTTATGTTGATTGACCATTTCGAATAGGGTGACAATTTTGACCTAACGGGCTAAACGGGTCGAACAGTTAAATAGGCCCGTTGGAAATTAGTAAGATAGAACATATTTTTTTTAAAGATGAGGATTTATAAAATTGTGTATTGAAACAATAATTCTTTGAAAATATTTCAAAACTATGTAAAATTTATGACTTTTGCTCGCAATCTATGTGACCCGTTTACTTGAATGGGTGGAAATTGTCACCCCTTCGACAATTAACTTAGCTGGTGACTTATTAAAAAGTTGACGTCAACTATGAATTCTATTACAAGAGTATAAATAAAATGTTATTAAATTTGTTTATATTCTTAATAAAATTATTGTAGGTTGAATTTGAATCTTAAAGTTAATATATGCAAGGGAGATATTTATGTTTTGACAATAGTTTGATAAAATGATATTTAATTTTCATTTTCATTTCATTATGTTCCTTTTAATAAAAATGTATACGTAGTCTTGTATTATATTCTATGTAGATTATCATGTAAAACATCTAATAACTATTACATTCATTATAAATCTAATATCTTACAAATAATCTTCATTATAAAACATGGAAAATGAATCTGTCATATTCTATGTAGAGTATCGACGAACATATTCAATATACAATCTACGTAGAATGTCATGGAATCTACGTAGAATGACATGCAATCTACGTAGTATGTCATGCAATCTACGTAGAATGACATGCAAAATACGTAGAATGACATGCAATCTACGTAAAATGTTATGCAATCTGCGTAGAATGTCATGCCATCTACGTAGAATGTCGTGTAGAATGTCAAGTATCATATATTCTATGTAGATTACATGATAAAATATATTTCAAAAACATATTGAAACAAAAAAAAAAGATTTCATTTAGACATTTTATCAAACACTTGGTATGCAACTGATATAAAATATACTAAAAAGACATTGAATAGTATTGTTAATCTACATAAAAAGATATAGAAATGTATAGAAAAAATAAAAATATATGAAATATATAAAAAAAACATAACATTCTACATAGATTATGTGTGCTTTTTTACAAGTAGTCTTGTATTATATTCTATGTAGATTATAATGTAAAACATCTAATAACTATTACATTCATTATAAATCTAATATCTTACAAATAATCTTCATTATAAAACATGGAAAATGAATATGTCATATTCTATGTAGAGTATCGACGAACATATTCTATGTACAATTTACGTAGAATAACATGCAATCTACGTAGAATGACATGCAATCTACGTAGAATTTCGTGTATGATGTCAAGTATCATATATTCTACGTAGATTACATGATAAAATATACCAAAAACACATTGAAACAAAAAAAAAATTCATTTAGATATTTTATCAAACATTTGGTGTGCAACTGATATAAAATATATAAAAAAATGCATTGAATAGTAATGTTAATAACATAAAAGGATATATAAATGTATAATAAACATAAAAATATATGAAATATTTGAAATATATAATAAACATAACATTCTACATAGATTCTGAATAGTAATATTAATCTACATAAAAAGATATAGAATTATATAACATTCTATATAGACACATAATATTTCTATATAGAATACTTTAATTTTTTTAGCAATTAAATAATTTTCTATATAGAAAAAAAATATTTTTTATATAAAACATTTTTTTACTATTAAAATCAAATCTAATAAAAGAAAGAGAAAATAAAAATGAAAAAAAAGCAAGAGAGAGAGAAAGTGAAAAACAGATGCATACAATAAAAAAGATGGAGAGAGAAAGATAATATATATAAATTCAGGTTCATCAGCGTACCTATGAGATTCCAACATACCCAGCGTACCCTAATATGAATGATCATTCACACATATTTTTTTTAATAGACATGTATAAGACAATATTATAAGACTTTTTTTCAAAAGGAGTATCATCATAAATCTTGTGAATGGTAAAAAAAGATCATGTGAATGGCCATTAACACACAGAAAGTGTGAATCTATGTGAAATTCATATATCATGCGTATAACATTAAATTAAACATGATTATGTGAAAAAAAAATTTAAAAAATTTTTTTAAGATCGGTACCTTCGGGTGCACTTGAATTCGAGAGGTACTTATTTGAACCTGAATATATATATATATATATATATATATATATATATATATATATATATATATATATATATATATATATATATATATATATATATATCATCCAATGTCGGTTCATTCAACATGACATCACTACATTTTACCTAAAAATATAATTACACTTTATTATTTTAAAAATAAAATATAAATATGATTCTTTATTTCTAATATCTATAAAGCTTAATAAATATAAAAGATAAATACAATATATTATTTCTTATTTCCTTAAATATTAATAAATTAATAAGATTTAAATCTGCAACCAATATATTTATAAACTTATTAATATATATTAAAAATAAATACAAATCATATAAAAAAAATTAAATATTTAAAAATAAGGATAATAAAGTATTAATAAAATTTTATTTCATAAAATTTTATTTATTTATTTATTTATTTATTATTATTATTATTATTATTATTATTATTATTATTATTATTATATATAAACATTATGTTTTACGTAAATTTCAAATTTTTAATTATATCGATTAAATGTATAAGAATTTAAAAATAAAAAATGTAAAAGAATGTAAAAAAAAAAGTAACTACTATTCATAAATATTTAAAAAGATAGATTAACAATATGTATGACAAATAACCATACCTTTTTTTTATCTTTTTATAAAAATTTACATTATATGATTTATTTTTAAGTTTATATACGTTTTATCTACCAAAATATTTATTAAAAATTATTCACGTAATACGTGAGTTCGTAAACTAGTATAATAAATATAAATAAAGTTATAAAACATTATCCCTTTATCCATTTTAATTCTCATCTTAAGAGAGCATCTCTGTGAGAAAAAAAAAAAAAAGAGCATAAAGCTTTGTAATATTTGTGTCCGTATAATGTAATAATCCAATAATTACCGTTAAAAATTAAATCAAACACCCCTCAATCAGTTACTTGAAAGATATATAATTATAAGACCAAACAAATAAGCTAAACGCTCAAATTTAAATCGGAATATTTAAAAACAAAATATAGCACTTTTCCATAACAACTTAACCTACAACAGTAATAGAAAATATTAAATTTTCATTTAGGAAGAATTAATATTAAATTCTATGTAACAACTGTATTAAATTTAGGTTTTGAGGGCTAAAGCCCACTCTAAAATGTCTAGACCAAAACACCAAATTTGGTGTTTTTGTTTCAAAATCCAAATTCAAAGGAAGTCAAATTTAGTTTTTTGATGTTAAGTACTAATTATTTATAATCTATCGATCCATCTATCTAATAAATAAATATATAAACTCTTAATTTATTATCGTGCCACTTGACACATTTTACCTTTGGGAAATGTTAATTATCATTTTTATAGTTTAAAATAACATTTAATTTATTATTTTACAAAAAATTATAAATTAAATCTATGAAAAGTTTAATGCTTATAAATTCAAAGCATGATGTTATCCCAACCAATAGTTTGTGGGTTTAAGTGGTGGTTTAGGATAATTAAATGGTAACGTATGTATTCTTTGAAAGAAAATAACCAAAACTTTAAATTATTTATTTATCTGTTATTATTATCATATACTACTATTATCTATGTAACGTCTGTTTTTTTTTTCCTTCCAATAAATTATTTTTAATCTAGTTTGTAAAAATAATATCAAACGTGAGATCTCAATTTGTAAAAATCATATACTATCTATACCGGAACAAACAGTTATCTCGATTCATTAGAAATCGGACAACCGAGGAAATTTCTTGCTGAGTTACGTACTTATTTAAAAACTAATTAACCGCAAAAAATTAAAAATAAAAAAAGTTAATAAACTTTTGTAGACAGACAATCTTTAAAAAAAAACATTATCACGCATGCAAACCCTTTGGTAATTTCCTTAAGTAACCATAAAAAGACCAAAATAGAATTTTACATGTTTATATTTTTTAGAACATTTATTAAATGGATAAGAAACTATCAAATTTATATACTCTTCCTAGACTTTTTAAGCAAATTATATGTATGTATATATATATATATATATATATATATATATATATATATATATATATATATAAACTTCAAAAATGATTGGCGTCAATATATCGTGGGCATTTGACCCCTATCCCTTGTATGTGAGTCCGCCCCTACCCCCATGTGATGTATAATTCTTATTGTGATGTAAAATCCTCTTGTTTAATACACCATGTAATTTTTTATGATGCATTATGGTTTTCCTAAATTTCAATAAACATTGTATGAAGTTGAAGTGCAAAAGAATGGCAAATACTTTAATCTCATCATGATTTGGATTTCCGTCACATTCAGGATGCATGGTAATATACTAAATTACTAATATGTGTGTATGAGATTTGTCATGCTATGGCTACATTTTTGCATTGACCCAAATAATTAAAGAAATTAAATGTTTGCATAATATTTAACTAATAAATATATATATACATAAAAACATCATCACCCATGAGTTATTTTTCCTGTAAAAACATTGTAATTCTGAAATTGCAAGAGAAAACTACATTTCACAACAATGATCGATTTTGGATAAAAAGTTATCAAACATTGATTTGCATTCATATTTGTGCAAAGTTGTCAAATTGTTCATTTTTGTACACTATAGAGTTTACTTTCGCATTTCCATAAGGATGTGATTAGTAAATAAATAAGTGAGATGGTTATCAATTGGCTTCTTATAAAGAAATCCCTCATGGCTCTAGTTTTACTTTACTGTCACAGAGCCATCTTGCTTCAATTTGAGCAAATTAGTCTCAATGTTCCTCAACACTGGTTTATAGCTGCAAATTATTAACGAAGAAAATGAACTTAAACAGACTGGAAGTAATATCGAGAAGCCATGAAGAGAATGAAGAAAGAGAAGCAACATACGTGCGAGCGAGACCATTGTAGGCTAGCATGGCTTGTCGGAGTTGAGCCGAGAGCTGGAAAACCTCGGCAGAAAGGGTCTCTGCCCTGCTCGATCTGTTCTTTAGCAACTTGACTCTGCAATCATAGTTACAGTAAAACCTTAAGTTATTCTTTTCTTTTTGGTTTAGTGAAATTTTGGACATTAGACCCCGGTTATAATTTGTGAACCAGGTTTTAAAGAACTGAAAAACCGGGTTCTAATGTCCAAATTTCACTAAACCAAAAAGAAAAGAATGACTTGAGTACTTTTATGGAAAAAAAATAACATGGAGAGACGAAAACGCAAAAAACATGAAAACATGTTGGTTTTTTTCATTATAAACCCAATGTAAAAATTAGAAAAGAAAGGAAATAATTACAAGTCTTATATGAGCAACCTGTTAGGGATACAATGTCAATATTCTGAAAGATTATATGACTAACCTTTAGGGATATATTATCAGCAGTATGACCCTCGGAAATCATCTCACGCCCACCTTTAATGGATTCTGATAATCCTTTGCGAGCTTCGCCATCATTTGGAATGGGTATGCCAGCTTGTTGTGTCCTTAATCTATCTAGCATGGTTCTTAGTTCCTCATTTTGTTTCAAACAATCTTTGACCTGCATTGATCATGCAACAGTAGTACAGTACATAGGTCCGAACAAACATAAGACGTGTAAAAATTTATCGTCCCAAGATTATGGCCTTGTTTGTTTTTTATTAAAAGCCTCTTAAAAGGCTCTGAAGTCTAAAATTCAGATCTATGATGAATTCAAATTGTTTGTTTAGTTTCAGACTTTAGAGGTTGCAACCTCTGAATTTACCTCTTAAAATTAAGAGAAAGAGAGTTGTCTGAACTAG
Organism: Centrapalus pauciflorus; assembly: GCA_020465985.1. Lineage (NCBI taxonomy): Eukaryota > Viridiplantae > Streptophyta > Magnoliopsida > Asterales > Asteraceae > Centrapalus > Centrapalus pauciflorus. The sequence goes on along the minus strand of JAANYP010003472.1, from coordinate 16,006 downwards.
TTTAAGAGCCTCTTAATTTCAGATCTTAAGACTTCCTCTTAATTTCAGACGTGGTTTTCAGACTTCAGACATTTAACCTCTTAAAAGACAAATAACACCTATGTGTTTGGATCAAAAATCTTCTTGTTGTCCTCGTAGCAAGTGTTACATCTAATGATTCAAAAGGACCAAATATATGTTTCTTTAGATAAGAACACAAGCATCATAATATCAAAGCTTATTTTTGGCCACAAACTTATAAAACTTGGATGCATACTTGATTTTCCCAGTGTATCACCACACTTGTTGCCTCTTCATAAGCTGAAGATAGGCTAGAATTCTCATCAAACAGTCTTTCTATCTCAGAAGATTGGGAATCAATCTGTCCAAAAAATTTCAAATTCAGTCTCATTTAAATGCCAAGACGTTGATAACGGTGACTTTAAGTAAAACAGTTGTATGGTTGTACCTCTAATAATAGCTGTTAAAAATATGTGCTTCAGGTTTATTTGGAACCCAACCCAAGTTAATTGTGGGTCTTTTATTCTCTGGGCTTTTTATATTGTCTGGGCTCCTAAGTGGTGTGCAGCCCAACCTCCTCCAACCGTGAATTCTTGGCTCCTGCTCTCCTTTTCTGTTATCCTCTTGGTCTATAAATTGTGCTTCTAGCTAGTGCCCTAACAGAAATGGTTCTTCTCTCATTTTGTTGTAATTCTGTATTTCTTTTTCTCCCAAAGTAAGAGCATTGGTGCGAAGGAGGTTTTCTTATAGTTTCCAGTTCTAATTCGTTCCAGAAGACTTTTCGTATCTTTCAATTTCTTAGTTAGGGTTGGTTCATTGTTCTTTAGGTTGAATGTAAAAGGTCTGATTAAGGCCTTGTAGTTTCAGTTGTAAGTTGTTGAGTGAAGGTTCTAACGCCTGTTGGTGTTGTGAATCTTGAGAGATGTAGTGAGGTTTCTTTGTAAGTTGTAGATTGGTCTTTGGAACGGTGATTGTAGGTTTTTAATGAAATTTGTCTTTTAGTTTTTTTATTCTGTGATCATATCTAGTTTTCTTCATGGCATCAGTTCCAGGTTCAATTCTCTGGTCGAAGCAGTTTTTTGTTTTATTAGGGTTTTGGGTTCATGAGGTGTTAGCCATGATTGAATCCAAACCCGATGCTGTTTTTTCCTTGTTCCTTGTTATTCTTGGCTGGTTGATACTTGTGTTGATGTTTCCGTAGCCTTTAGGGGTTTCCCCTCAAAACCCTTAGCGATGGTCTTTTCTCTTCCGCTGCATTTGTTAAAGTTTTTTAGAATAAGCTCCGGTTTGGTGGCTGTTAAAGTGTGCCCTACCATCCGTGTAGTCGCTGTTCGTTAGGTTCTTTATCTCTGGTTGGTGTAACAGTAATGATTTGTTCTTGGTTTGGCTTGCTTCTTGATATTCCGCTGCGGCAGGTTCAGATCTGAAAATAGTGGAGTACTTTGTAAGTCCTTCTTTCTCATCTTGTGTTGTAGCAAGTTCCTGGCCGTGGGAGTTTTCGTGCTCACGAAAATCATCTGCCCCTGCAAGCTCATACTTGGCCTATAGACAAGAACACTTGTTGGTTATTTATTTCCTATTTGAGGTTCGATTCTGGACTTGACCGGGCATTTGAATGCCTTGGAATCCTGTCCTTATGGAATCGAGTCTCGTGTATGCGATTGTGTGTGTGGAAAATTGTTCCTGTTATTTCTTTTCAAATTGGTTTCTGATGTAAGCTGGTGGTGCCTGGTTAGGCTTTTTTTTGCCCTTTCTTGTAGTTGTATGGCTGATCATATAGCTATCTACAGATAATTTGTTTTAAATGAGAAATATGAAAAGATTAGTTCATTCTCTAGAACTGGGATATACAATTGATAAGAATGTCTATTTGTGTATTTTTAGTATAAAATTAAATTTTACTTGTTCTCTGGTTTGCAAGAGATTTACATAAGCATGTCATGGTATACGAGGATATATCTCTATTTCTTGATTCTGGAGAAATTTTCTCTCCTACTGTCAAAATAGTTCTCCATTAGGTGCTTGTAGTTTCTTGTAAATTGTAATGAATAGGGTTTGGTTTCAGTTTGATATGAGGAAAATGTTTATATGGTTTTTCCTTGATCCTTTTTTGTTAAAGATGGATCTATGTCTGCAAACCGGTTAAAACTTTATAGAAGTGACTAATTTTTGGTTTTGTGTGAATTCATTTGTTCCTTTTTGTATAGCTGGGAATGATGTTGAAATTAAAAGTTTTAACAGTTTTTTTTAAATCTAAAGTTTTAAAATAAAAGACTTCAGAAAGTTATAAATTCTGTTTTAGGTATTGATCTTGTCAATTATGAGTAAGGGATATGCCTATCACAAAGAAAATTTTGTGTTGTCTTACCTTCTGAATTTGGGTTATTACCTGTAAATCAACCTCATATCATGTTGATTATCGTGTATTTTTATAGGTTGTCAAGGGTTTCTACGTAAGAAACTTTGTAATAAAGTAAATCTGTTAAATATCTTATTTTTACAATTAACTAAAAGTTGAAATGTTAAAATAAGTTGGTAAAATGTGGTTCAAGTTAATTGTAAGTGTGGTTGTGTTCGTGGTTAAAAGTTTGTTGTTGTTTGGTTCAAGTTAGTAGTTATGAAAGTGGCCTTATAATGGGCTATCATTGTTATGTTCAATGTTGGTTAAATGTGGTTCAAGAAAATTGTTTGTTAAATCAAATGTTTTGATGGTAAAAGTTTCAACTATGTGGTTTTAGTCGGTCCCAATGTTGAGGGCTTGTTTCAATTAATCAATAGTGATCAAATGTTTTTCTGTTAGTTTTTTGTTAATAAATCAACTAAAATTTAATTCGTCAAAAGTGAGTCTGCTAATAATGTTGTTAGTTTTTCCTCTAAAAGTCTCTCTGTCCAAACGTTGTGAATAATTAAGTGATCTCTTGAGATTGATGATTTTTTATCAATTACCTTGAGACTTTGAGAGGGAGGTTAACAATATAAATAATTCTTGCTGATTCTGTTAACTTTGGCATTGTGCAAGTTATTGTGACAGGTGGTGGCTACTTGGTATAAAAATTGAATAGTATTGTTGAGTTTCATTAGCTGCTGGCTTGTTTTTCAACATGTTGTGGTGTTATATAGCCCTGTTTTGTTTTTTTTATTGCATGCCTTCGACGGGAAACCAGGAGTGCATTCTTGGTCTTGTCTCAAGGTTATGAGGCAGTCTTAATTTTTGCTGCTAAAGAAAAATTTCCATTACTCTGTTATCACACCTAACTTGAAGTTGTTGGTTGAAATAATATGTCTAGTTAAGTGTGATAGTTGTTGGGCTATGCCTTGGGGCTTGTTATTTCTCCTTCATGCTATGCACAAACCAAGATATTCTCACTTAAAGTGTGCATTAATAAGAGTTCTAAGATTCTTAAAAGATACTTTTGGAAAAGGAATTATGGTTTCTAAATTTAAGTCAAAAAAAAAATGTCTTAATTGTCTTTGTTGATGCAGATTGGGCTAAGGCGGTCGTGATAAGAAAATCTGTAACTGGGTTCTGGTTAGTTTAAATGTTTCAGTAATATTAGAAATAATTTGAGTCTTGAAAGTTTTTTTTTAAAGAACTTAGTAGAGCTGTTTTTAATTGCTGCAAATCCCAATTTTCATGAGCAAACCAAACAGTTTGAAGTAGATTTATTCTTGTTGTGAAAAGGTAAGTGCAGGTGTTGTTCAACCTGTCAAAAGTGTTATGGATAGTAGTGTTGTAATTCAAATTGCGGTTAATCTTGATGTTGAAGTCTGTCTCTATGTTGTTGGAGAGAATGTTTTGGAAGGGGTTATTGAAGTAAGGTTGCTGTCCTTGCTGATAATATAGCAAAAGGTGAAGCTGTCAAATATGTTAAAATAAGTTGGTTAGTATATGTTCAAGATAGTTGTTAGTTGAAAGTTATTGGTTGGTTTGTAGTTGTAATAACCTTTGGTTTAGTTCTCCCTCTTCTAAAAGATTGTTAGGGATTTTTTTGTAAATGTGTTGTTATAAGTTCTTGATTGCACAACATGTGGTCTTGAAATATCAAAATCAGTTTGTTTTAAAAATAAATTGGTAAAGTGTGGTACAACTTCGTTGTGGTTAATTGTTGTTATGTTTTCTGTTGGCAAAAGTGGTTAAAGTTCATTGTTTGTTAAATCCAATGTTCTTTGATAGTTTGTTAGAAAGTCAACCAGAAAATCTAATTTTCCAAAAAGAATTTATGTTTATGTGGTTGAAGTGAAAGATAAGTGTGTACTGGAAAAGGTTGTGAGTTACTCTTAATTGTCTTCGTTTGGTCTCAGCCTTTTATAGAAGTGATATCTGAGTGTCAGTTGATTTACCAATAGATAGAAACTCTATCGGTTGTAAGTGGATATAGAAAGTTAAATGCAAGTCTACGGAGACATAGACATGTACAAGACAAGGTTGTTGTCGAGGTGTATCGTCAAAAGGAATGGGTTGTCAAAAGGAATGGGTTGGTTTCGATGAAACTTTCACACCTATTATCCAATTGTTGTGAAAAGTATAGTGATGGCTGGAAATAATATTTGTGAGATTGAAATTTTTAAACAAAATTTGAATTCCAAGTTTCTAGTTAATGGTTTGGAAACTAAAGTGTTAATGTTCAATGTGGCATGTTACTGTCAGTATTAAGGAAAAAATGATCTCTTGGAAGTTGGTGTTGTACTTGTGCAATAGTGTTCTGTGTTTTTTTTTATTAAAGTAGTGTTTGATCTCCTAGTGGACTTTGGTTGCTTTACAGCATGGCTGGGACAGTAAAATAGGGTGCTCCATGAGAGCATTTTTGGTTTGGTTTTTTTTTCTCATGACATCTATATATAATCTCATTGTTGCATTGAAATGAAAGGGGTGTTAAAATGTTAACATGTAAATATGTGTGCAAGTTAATTGTGTTTATGCTGGTTTGGGCTTGGTGAGTTTAACTGGACATTGATTCACAAACTTCTGGGTTTCTAAGGTTTACTGGCTTTATAAAAGAATAAAGCCTAGAGGTTCATTTTTGCTAATGTTTGCGGTGCAGTGGTTTGGTTTCCATGTTTTCTACAGGTCAAAGCTGCAGTCTTGTGACATTGTAGCTAATGTTTTCACCAAGTGTTTATCTGTTCCTTCTCATTCAAGTTTGTGTGAGAAGTTAAATTTGATTAATCACTTCCACACTTAACTTGAAGGGGGGTGTTAAAAGGAATGGGCTGCTGCTGATCTGTGGGCAAGTTAAGTGTGGGCTGCTGCTGATCTGCTTCAGTTCCTCAGGCCCCAGGTTCTCAAGTTAAGGTTCTCTGCTCCAGGTGTTGAGCGAACTTGTCTCATTGGTGCATAGGTTCGGATTGTTCAACCAATAAAAGTTGAGTCTACAGCCACAATTAACTTGAGGGGGGATGTTAAAAATATGTGCTTCAGGTTTATTTGGAACCCAACCCAAGTTAATTGTGGGTCTTTTATTCTCTGGGCTTTTTATATTGTCTGGGCTCCTAAAGGTCTACCACTGACAGATCTATCTAGACGCGGACCCGTTAACGAGTGCGGAATCCTCGTTGACGGTTAGACGGACAACTCTCAACCAACGGAAACACGGAGACTATTAGACGCTGAACGAACGACACACGAACGATCCTACGTACTAATTCTCTCCGAAACGGGACTCACCTAGCTGATAAACTCGAGATCGCCTATTGCTTAATTCCTCACGAATTCTGCCAAAGGTCTTCTAATGATTCGAGTCTATCCCTAATTATAGACCCTGATTCGAGTCTGTTGTGGGCCAACCTCGAATCTGGCCTAAGGCCTCATTCGAATCTGTCCATCTGACAGATTCGAATCTAACCTATTCGAATCTAAGGATACATTCGAATCTATCACAGATTCGAATGTCTTCCTTTACATATTTGAATCTAACCAATACACTTAAACACTTAAGTGATGAAACTTATAATATTACCTTATGATTGATTTTATCTTTGAGTTTTATGTTTGAACTTCTTGTAATACGTTACATCAAGTTCAAACATACAAACACTGATAAACATCAATCATATATAATATATATATATACCAAACATATGCAAAATCACAATGTAAGACAACTTAGACTGCTATCGTCACACGGGATGTACCAACAGACTCCCCCTTGACGATAGCTTCTAATAATTCACACATTTGATTTAAGAACATGGTTTATTATTGATTCAAAATACTACCAGCATACAGACCTTTTTCTACACATACCTTGACTACATTTTCATATTTACTCGCTTCAGCATCCATATGTGCGTCACTGGAAATCTTACAGTTATACAAGATCTGCAGGTCTTCTTTAGATAAGTTCACCAGGTGAAGCGGGTCATAGACTCTAAGAATAACCTTTTCTTCTAAGTCTTCCATAACCGCTTCCCCAGTTTCTGTGTCAGCATACCACCACTTCAGATTCTTCAGAATGTTTTGTGGCATTGGCTTGAGAGGTACCTTCCTAAGACACCTGGCTGGCTTATAATGAATCCTCATCCAAGGTCTACCAGTTAGAGGGTCGATACGTGATGGATCCTCAACTCTTTTCCCAACTCTTGGACTCAGGCGCTCAAATTTCCTCGATCTTCCCTCCTTTCTTATTATTCTTGCGATAACGTCCGCATAGGGATCATTGCCAATATTTATCAGATCTTTCCATGCTAAATCTGCAATTTCAATCTTTGGCAGGGAGTTGAACGCCTTTAAGGTTCGCCTCATGTACTGAAGCCCGTCTTTTCTCTTTATTATGAATAGCTGCAGTTCTCTGTCAAAGAACCAGCTTAAAATTCGCTCAGACAGCTTCCCCGTACCTGGCACTCTCATTGTCCTTTTAATTGCAGCTTCCTTCTCTTCAGCCCTGAACCATAGGTTTCGTTTTTCTTCATTGGTTAGCTCTCTTGCAGGTTCCTCTGTCGATGGCTGAGGATTTAAAGCAACATTCACTATATCTGCATCGACAATGTTATGTCCATCAATCATATAAGTATCTATGATAGGATTCTGCTGCACAATTATCTCGTCAGCTTCATCATCCTCATCAGCAAGTACTTCATCATCTGATCGCCAGTCGACTATCTCCTCTGGCGCAATCTCCCCTTCTTCAAGCTCTTCATCTTCGTTATCAAATCCTACATCCAGTGGATCATCATCAAGATCCATGAGCGCGTCAATCATCTCACTGATTTCAAAGTCTGTAGGCTCCTTAGACGAACTAGCTTCACCCCTGTGTCCTTCTCCTTGACTAGGCTCCCCCTGAATTTGAGTAACTTGAGCTGCAGGAAAATCTACAGACTCAATCTCTTTATTTGCACTCGGATCATTGCCTTCATCATCATCATCTTCTCGCTGAACTTCCTGATCTTTACAACTCGTCTCCCCCTGAGTTTGAAGATTTTTCATAAGCTGCTCTAGGAGGGACCGCATTGCTCGGATCTCAGACGATTGATCAGCAACAAATGATTTAATTTCCGTGTTCTCGTCTCTAACATTTTCAACAATCGTTCTCAGTTCGGCATTCTCCTTATCAAGATTAGAGTTATGCTGTTGGAGTTCACCGACTGCTTTTGTGAGAGATATGATTTGAATGTTCTGAAAGTCGACACGGCTTTTGAGTTGCATGATTTGTTGATTTTCGTTATAGGCGTCTGATGTAGAAGGGATGGACTGAATGGGAGCAGGGTTGAATGGATGGGGAATGTAAGGTTCATGTTGCTGAGGTGGAGGTGATGGTGGAGCTGTGGTTTGAGGGTGGGTGTGTGGAACTTCTGACTGACTGGCGGATGCCGAGGAAGACCCTTGCATGAACCGATGACGTTTGGCCCTTTGCCTCGTCAGTAGTGGAGCATCATCTTCTTCTTCAAAATCCGAATCTTCAGATTCCCTGGCCTCTCGCCTTCGCGAACCACCTTCATTGATGATCAAGTGTGAACCGTAAGTTCCAATTTGAACAGATTCTGGAGCTTCAACTTCAATCTCCTCCATCTCTTCTGATTCTGTAGCAGATGATGACTCATCATTGGCAGTCTGCTCAGGCTCATATTCGTCAACATCTCTGAAGACATCTTCTTCTCCCTCTGGAGGCTCAAGCAATTCTCCCACTAACGCAGCCGCTATATCTTCATTTGCATGTGGACCCGCCTCCCAAATTTCATTTAATGTTTGGCACAATTGATCAGCTTCATTTGGGACAGATGACGGCCCGGCTTCCTGCATTTCTGGTTGCTGACTCGAAGAAGGCCTAGACGCCTGAGACTGACTTGCAGTATCTCTTTGTCTTCGCCTTGGATCACGGGGACGAACACGAGTCTGATGCGGTTGCTGATGCGGTTGCTGTTGCTGTTGCTGTTGCTGTTGCTGTTGAACTTCTATTTCACATGCCCAGTTGGCATTATCAGGTGCCACAAAGTTCCTGTCTAAGATAGCTCCAAACAACGGACGAGCAGTAGGAACAGCCAATCTTCCTCGGTGTGAGGAACAATCAGCGAATATGCGTTTCTCCATTACATTCACGCTCAAGGAATCATTTGATTGTGGCAGACTTGGCAAAAAGTGGCGTATCAACATCATCACGAACCTCGGATACAAAAGGAACCTTTCTCTCTCAGGAGCCGTGATTTGATGAATAAATTCTGAGAAAATCAGCTGCGAGAAACTAAACTTCTTATTGTACACCATCGCGATCATTGCTGATTGGATTTTTGATACAATGTAATCAAATCCAGCTTTCTTCGGTGCAAAACAGACCATGAAGACATGGACCAAGAAACGCCATTGCCCAATCAGGCCACTCTTCATATATGACGACTTTGTTACATCTAGACTGTAACCCATTCGTTGAAAAGCCGCTTGCCTAATATTTAGTGGAAAATCAATAGGCCCAGACTCCTCTTCCTCAGATCCTAGCTGCAACACTTGACGCAGCATATCGGCAGAGAATACCAACGGTTGCCCTGCGATCCTTGTTCTCAGCACTGTCGGGGTGACAGAGCAGTCAACTTGTAAGTGATCATAGAATTGCCGCACATATGAGATTACAATCGGAATGTTCTGAAACAAAGCGTAGCTAATTCTGGATTCAGCTAAGAAGTCCAACACTTCACGAAAACCCTGCGCCTCAGGGATATGATTATCTGGATTAAGAACCATATTGTGCTTAGGGACGAAAGCACGAGCTGCCATATCTGCACAGTAAGTTAAAATGTTAGAGTCATTAAAAATCAATTAACTTGTTTAAATTTAAATTTGCTTTATTTTGTACTTTACAAAATCTAACACAATTAAATTTCCACAAGTTTTAATAAAATTTAAATTAAACAAATTAAACAAAGTACAGATTCGAAGTCTCTCTTTTCGAGTCTAGTGGACAGATTCGAGTATACCCTATTCGAGTCTGATGGACAGATTCGAATATCTGGTCATCTCGAATCTATTGATAGATTCGAGAAACCCATGATCAGAATCGAATGTCCACAATTTTAACAAAAACCCACCCGTCGGCCTTTATTTCAACAAAAACCCACAATTTTAACCATTTTGAACGTAGCAAATCACATACATTAGTTCAACTAGGTTCTAATTATAGATTTATGCTTTTAATTTGATCTTTTATTAGTCCAAACTTGGTAATTTTGCAAAAACCCTATTTTGACCAATAGAACATCAAAATGTGATGTTTAAGCCCAAATTTGTGTATTAAACCACCAAAATCTTGTACAATCATGTTGCTTATACCTAGATTTGAAAGTAGAATCGACCACAAAAGCTTTAGAATCGACGAAATGTCGTTTAGTGGAAATACGATAGACTCGAGATTAGATTCGAGATCGCCAGAACAGATTCGAGAAATCAGATTCGACAACAGTAAAGTAATAAATGACTTCACTATTGACCTATATATACTAACTACCTTCGAGTCTATGCAATTTCGAGACTACTGACAGATTCGAAGTATCTCACATTCGAGTCTGTCTTAGATTCGAAATTTCCAACACTTAGAAAAATTTCAGAAATTTTGAAATAATTTCAACTTTTTCCAACTATTTTCTACTGTGTAGTGTAACCAGATAAACTATGCCAAATCTTTTACCCTAAGCTCAGATATTTCACGCATTGTATATTTTATTCAACTTTGAATGCACCCTCGGTAACTTTTGACCTTTTACCTAAGTAAAAATTAAACTAAACTAAAATAAAATAAAATAAAATAAGCTAAGGTAAAAATAAAATTAAAATAAAATAAAATTTTGACTAAAAAATTTAATCTAGACTTAAGTTATAAAAGTAAATTTACAAGCTAAGCTAAATACCAAACAACATATTTTTGGTGAGTATAGTCTAAGAAAGGTTCAATCAGATAGCGATGTCCGATACTAACTTTCAGTACTTAAACTTTCACACTTAGGAATTTTTGATTCCTTTGATTGTTTGTTGTGACATACCCACTTAGCCGATCGTTGGTATTTTACCCTGTTAAACACTCTACATTTCGGAATATCCCTTGGCCTTTTTATTTATCAGGAAATTATCTTACGTGACTCAGACATAGACATACTTTTATGATCAAGGCACACAGACAAAATTCTAACTTGTTGGTATTTGCAAACTTTCTTTAAAAGACAAACATCGGACACAGGTCTGTATTCTCATACAACAAAGTGTCTTAGTTCGACTTAAGGTTTAACTTTAAAGTTAGCAGATAGCGGTGACAGGTCTGTACTGACGTACAACAAAGCGACATGTCTGCTAACCCGAATCTAAACAGAGACAACAGGTCTGTACTTACGTACAACAGAGTTGCATGTTTTCGACTCTCAGTTTTTCATGATATTTCTATTCTTTCCATTTTCAGACGTATTTGATGTTGCTATACATCCCCAGAAAGTTTGCATACCTCATTTAGACTCAATGTTTGTATGTCTTGTACATAAAAATTAAGACCTATTGGTCGTACATCTAGGTTAGTGACACGCTTGACTGTTTCTAGAACATTTTATTAGCCTTGAGATTCCCTATATGTATTATGCCTACCAACACATCAAACTAAATAAAGTATAACACTTAGGATTTAGTTGCATTATGTGTGAAAGCCTAAACACTTAGAGTCTGTAACGACGGTGCTAATTTTCGTCACTTTGAACCTATGTATCTAAGACTTAACTCCTTTTCTGATATTATCTTTTTTTTTATTTTTGTAATTTTCTCTCTTTTTTTTCTTTTGTTTTTCATAGCAAAACGCATTAAACTAAGCTAATCTACTAACTTACTAAAAATAGAAACTTACTAAAAATAGAAACTTTCCTAAATTAGAAACTTTCCTAAATTAGCAGACTACACTAAAAAGAAAGAAATATAACAACTATAAAAGGAAATAAAATACTACTAAGGTCAATTTACTCTGGGTTGCGCATTCCATTAAGTTGAATTAAATACTCAAAACGTGACTTATCAAACGCTTTGGTAAATAAATCAGCATTATTATCTTCAGTTGCCACCTTTACCAGTTTGATCAAATTCTTTTCAGCACAATCACGAATAAAATGATGCCTTATGTCAATGTGCTTTGTTTTACTGTGTTTAACTGGATTATTTGTTATCGCAATAGTAGATTGATTGTCTATCCTAATTGGAGTTTGAGTATAAGCCAAACCGTAATCCCGCAATTGTTGTTGTATCCACAGAACCTGTGAACAGCAACTACCAGCAGCAACATACTCGGCCTCGCACGTTGACACGGCTACCGATGTTTGTTTCTTGCATTGCCAGGATACCAGTCTCCCTCTGAGGAACTGACAACCTCCAGTCGTTGATTTGCGCGTCAAGCTGCATCCTCCGTAGTCTGAATCCGTGAACGCTTCCAACTCTAGATCTCCCTCCGCGTGATACCAAAGTCCCAGCTTCGGTTTCGACTTGAGGTATCGTAGAATCCGCTTCACAGCTTTCATATGCATCTCCTTCGGATTCGCTTGAAACCTAGCACAAATACAAACAGCAAACATAATGTCAGGTCTTGAAGCAGTTAAATACATAAGTGACCCAATCATGGCCCGATATAAAGTCGGATCCACATCGGAATCACTTTCAGTACCCGGCCCAAGATTGTGATTCACTTGAATCGGCGTGCTGAAATGGGCAGTCAACTTTTTTCCTTCCATCCCAAACCGTTCCAATATGTCATAGACATACTTGGTCTGATGGATAAACATGCCTTCCTTCTTCTGGTCAACTTGTAACCCCAAAAAGAAATTCAACTCCCCCATAGCACTCATCTCGAACTTCGACTTCATCACCTTCTCGAAATCTTTGCACATCTGTTCGTCTGATGATCCAAAAATGATATCATCTACGTACACTTGTACCAAGATAAAATGATCTCCCTTTCTCTTCACAAAAAGAGTACTATCTATCCTACCCCTCTCAAAGCCATTTTCTAAAAGATGGTTGGATAGAGTCTCATACCATGCCCTAGGTGCCTGATGTAATCCATAAGGAGCCTTATCTAATCGATATACTCTATCAGGATATTTAGGATCTGTAAACCCGGGCGGTTGTTCTACATACACCAACTCCTTCACTTTCCCATACAGGAAAGCACTCTTAACATCTAATTGATATACCTTAAAGCCCTTGAAGGAGGCAAAGGCTAAAAACAACCTAATTGCTTCTAACCTTGCTACTGGTGCAAAAACTTCGTTGTAATCGATTCCCTCCTCTTGGTTGAAACCCTTTACAACTAATCTCGCCTTGTTGCGCGTGACTATCCCCCGATCGTCTCTTTTGCACTTAAAAACCCATTTGGTTCCTATTGCAATCTCCCCTCGAGGTAACGGAACTAACTCCCACACTTCTAGTTTCCTAAATTGTGACAGTTCTTCCTGCATCGCTTCAACCCAGGAGTTGTCCTTAAGTGCCATTTGCACATTTTTGGGCTCTACTTGCGATATGAAACACGAATATAGACATGTATGATATGCTTCGGAGTCGTTTATCATCGACAACAACACAGTGTTGTTATTTACACTACTCCGAGTCCTCACACCCTCGTTAGGATTTCCTATGATGCTATCTATAGGATGGTTCTTGTTAATCCTAGAGGTCTCTATTTCGTCTACCCTTAGATTATCTCCTAAGTTGGATCCTATTTCACCTAAAGGGGGAACAGGCTCAGCTTCTATATTTTCTTCCTCACGGACGTTTTCCTCAGAGGCAGAACTTGATGCTTGAGTCTGATTCTCAGTATTAGGTGCCTCTTGATCAGCAACTTCTGGAGAACTATCTACAGTCGCAGTAGGCTCGGACGTAGATTCGAACGTGGTCCTCGGAAAAATATGGCCATCGTCATTTAGGTGCAACGTCGCCATGTCTTTTTCGATTGTACCTGCAGTATCATCCAAAGGAATGTTAAATGACTCAAATAACTTATCATAGTCAAATATCCATTCCGGACCAGTTTGGGGTTCATGTGTATAACTTGTGACTCCAATATTATACACAATCTCCACAGTACCACTCGTTTTGTTAAAAACCCGTTTGTTTGGTGAGTTTGGCACATAACCTAGGAAGTATCCTTCGTCAGCCTTTTCACCAAACTTCGGTTGATGTTTTGTCCTTAAAAGTGTGCATGGTACTCCAAACGGTTCGAATCCAGTTAAGTTAGGTGGCCTTTTATTCAAGATTTCATAACATGTTTTGTTCAATGATTTGACTGTAAGGACTCTATTTAAAATGTGGCACGCGGTATTCACTGCCTCCCCCCAAAACATGGTAGGAAGCTTTGAATCCGAAAGCATAGTCCTTGCAGCCTCAATCAATGTTCTGTTTTTACGTTCGGCCACCCCATTCTGTTGTGGTTCATATGGTGCACTGAATTGATGCACGATGCCCTTTGATAGGAAATATACACCAATTACAGAGTTTTTAAATCCAGTCCCATTATCACTACGAATATGTTTAACCCTTGTTCCGTAGGAGTTCTCCACTTGGTCTAAGAACCCGATGAGCTTTGCAGCCGTCTCGTCCTTCGTACCTAAAAAGAAAACCCAAGAAAAACGTGAGTAATCGTCAGTGAATAATGAAGCAAAACAACTACCCTCCAAATACTCCTTTGTTTTGATTGGGACCAAAAGGTCATTAATGAAACAAAATCGAGATCGTCGAGGTTCATGGATTCAGCTTCTTTTGGACTTGTGTGTCTTTTATGTTGCCTTGGGCCCCTTCATGCACGGTAAGACACTTGTCTTCAAATTGAAGCTCTTCAAAGGACAACCTTGCGCACAAACATTCTCGTATGTAGTTCATTTTCCTTAGGTGTAATGGCCATGCGTCTGTGCCACAAAACCGATTTCCGTCTCCGAAGCTTTTGAATTAGTAAAAGGCAGATGGACCCTCGAATTATCCTGGCTTGTTCAATTCAGCATGTACAAGTCAATTCTTCCTTGGAGCCCGCATCAATATCCATCTTCAGTTATCTTTGAATCCCGGCTTAGCATACTGCTCAAGTGTCAGTAAATACACCCGGTTTTTTCTATCAAACAGATTTGAGAATTACACTAATGAGATTATGAACCAGTTTATCAACGGTTGTTATAAATTGATTCCAATGTTATCGTCCATTAGTGATTCTCCAGTTCAGTGAATATTTCCTCCTTTGTTGCCGCGAATGATACAAATCCCCTATTACCCCGCTTGAAAGTCTGTGAGAAGCCTTCTTTCCCGTCATATGCTGAGCAACCACTGTCGGGAACCCACTTGTTGTTTGGACCGGTAGTTATCTCCTGCAATGAAAGAAAATAGGTTAGTTTATCACGGGGAACCAAGCCATGACTGAATTGGGTATACATTTCGTCAGTACTTGAACACTTTCAAGTACCATTCTCGGCCTTTCAGGTGACTTGGGGCCTTTGAACTGATTCTGTTGTGGTGCCGAGTGATTAGATTCACTCTTTCTTTGAGTAAGGCATTTTGTTTTGTGATGCTCTGAATAAGTTTTATTATAATGCAATTTCAAGACTGTGATCCCTGAGCTTTTACCGGAACATATTGTCTAACAGGAGTATGTGACCTAACTGGAGTGTGTGACCTGCTAGGTGTTGTGCTCCTATAGACTTGTTGAGGTGCTGACCTAGATTGATTAAAGACACGATTCGGTGAATTTGTCCTAACCACTTCTTTTGGTCCAACCTTAACCGGTGTTTGTTTCACAACAGGTTTTGGTGCGGCATGCACAGTTTTCTCGGTACTCTGAGAACTACTAGTGCTCGCCACACTTGGTGAGGGCTTAACTGGTGTTGGGTTCACTGTCTTAGGGGTAAGTTCTGCTTTCCTATTTGGACAGTGAGAAGCAACATGCCCTTTCTCGTGACATCTAAAGCAAGACATCTTATCCATGGACTTTTTGGTTGGTCCCTTAGATCTAGGTGTCTCACTAGTGTCTATTGCCTTTGGTACATCTACAGTGTCTGTCTCTTCGACCTGGTCAGCCCATGAAATTTTCTGTTTTCCTGCAGGTGTTTCACTGGAGGAAGACACAAATTTCACTTTCTTGACCTTGACCGTAGAGTCATCCACCTTAGGTGTATTTTCAACTTTAGGCTCAGGTGTCGGTTCAGGTAGGTCCCTCTAAAACTACTGACTTGTCAGTTTTCTCCTGAGGCTGAGGCACATAGTTATCATTGAAAGGTGGAGGAATTTCGCGAAAACCTAGACCTACAGGCTTCTTAGACTGTCTTTGGGCATCTAAGACTTTCCCTAGGTTTAGGCTCGAATTCCTAAACTTTTCCAGTTTGCTATTTGCCTCTGCTACCTTTACCTTGGTCTCGGCTAGCTCTATGTCCTTGTCTTTCAGACTTTTGGTCAAGGCCTCTACGTGCTCATACATAAGTTCTATCCTAACACACTGCTCACTCAGTTTGTCTTTTAGAACGATTACATCTTGAGCATCAGCCTTAAGCTTTTCTTTTAAATCTTGTTTTATGTCATTTAGGCTAG
>JAANYP010003470.1:0-20546 GCA_020465985.1 Centrapalus pauciflorus | reverse complement strand
AATAGGTTAAAATTCAAATAAAAGGATGGAAAACCCTTCATTTCAACAAACACACTCTCTCACTACTCTCTCTCTCTAAACCGATTTCTCTCTCTACTCTCTCTCTCTCGGCTTCAATCCAAAAACACAGAAGAATCAACAATTTCAAGTGCAAAAAGTTGGATTCAAGTGGCAATTTAGGATCTAACTGCTACAATAAACGATTTGAGGTAAGAATCACTCAAGATTATAATATTTTAATGTTTGGGTTCGGTTTTTATAAGAATCTGATTCATGGGTTTTGATCTCAAATGTTATTGCATGTTGGAAGTTATTGTTAAAATGTTAAAATCGAGCATATATGTTGTAGTATACCAAATTTCAGAATCAGATTCACACCCTAAGTATGATTTTTGGAATTATGTGTGTGTTTTAGTGTGTGTTCTTCGAAGACTTGTAGAAAATGGACACGAATGTGGGATTTTTGGTACATTATGACATGTTATAAGTTGATATAGTACATTTTAAGTTCATATTTACAATTGTAGTTGCTGAAACATGCAAAAATGGTCCAAAAGTAATTTCTGGAAAAATGTTGGAAATTTACCAAGTATGAACTCGGTCCGGATCCATCCGAATTCGGATCCGTATCCAGTTCGGACCATGCTCAGTTCGGACCATCAACCTATTTCGGACCAAAGACCCAAATTCGGACCCTTACCTATTTCGGACCATTACCCAATCCGGATCACCCCCAATTCGGACCAGAGAACCATCCGGACTTCGGATCCATCCGAATTCGGATGTGGTCCAAAATCAGTTCCAATTTCACTTAGTTTTTAGAATATAAGTTTTAAGCAATTACTGACATTAATTCACTATTACACTTACTTGACAGATCATTGTGGTGTTATCAAAACACACATTGATTCAGAGACAAATCACACTGTACCAATCACTGTGAGTAACAAATTGTCATTCTAACATTATTGTTTTTGCATTCATGTTTATATATTCAATGGCATGTTCACATTGTTCATATACATCATTTGGCACTCATGATTGATTTGTTGTTATGATGCACACTCGTACTTGACATGTAACACACATGTAGCCAGCGTTCATTTGAAAGTGCATCTATTTACATCATGCTTGCACTGCATGATCATTACTTCACAATCTGATGTGACCTGGACTGGGGCTGACAGCAGGCCACTGTCGGGGACTGATCATCCCACTCGTTATCCCGTCAGGTTCGGCACATCCCCGATCAGCATTTGAACTGCCAACCCCATGCTAGCACTGCATGGTTTTCACATACACTGAGGCTTACACTGCCTGTTTTCACATACATGGGGCTTACACTGCCCATGGTTAAGCATTGCTTGTAAAGAAATATTTGTTGTTTGTATAATCTGTTATCTCACTAAGCAATTAGCTTACTGTTGACTCACCATGTTTTCAGGCAAAGGCAAAAGTGTAGCTGGACCTTCCACTTAAGCATATCAAATCAATATCCCGGAGACTATAGAAGCTATTGGTACTTGAATGTAATAGCTATGGGCTGGGATTCATTACTTCTAAAACAATTATGTTGATGTAATAGTTAGACTTTTATCACTGTAGACATGTATTCTATTGCTTTAGTGTGGATGTGCTTAATTCTAATTTAAGTATTCAATTTCAATTATTATGATACTCATTGAGTTGTTAGTCGATCCTGGAGATTACAATTATATCATTAATTTAACAAGGACGTCACATAAAATGTTATATTTGGATAATTAATTTATAAAAAGAAAGATATACTAAATATATATATATATATATATATATATATATATATATATATATATATATATATATATATATATATAGGTGGTGGTTCAATGGAGAACCTACATGCATCGAATAACCTTGAAGAACCTCTACGCACCACCACAAATGCATAACAATTCTCCCGTGATGCATCATTATTTTCACATGATGCATCAAATTCTCGCGTGATGCATCGATTTCTACGTGATGCATTACGATTTTCTAGCGATGTATTGTGGTTCTCCAAGGTTTTTCGATGCATAGAGGTTTTCCATTGAACCCACTCCTATATATATATATAGGGTCGAGATCCATGGAAAACTATATTAGACTGGAAAACTGGAAAACCATATCAAATGCACATGTTCATTATAATAAAATGTTAAATTTCATGTAAAATTATAATATACATATGTTCAAAATTGCATTATGATTAACTAATTCATATCATCTACATGTTCGTTAAGACAAAATGTTTAATTTCATGCAAAAATGCGTAATATACACATATTCATGCATATTGCACATTTGAACATGTGCATATTGTTATTTTGCATGAAATGAAACATTTTATCCTAATGAACATGTAAATTATGTGAACTAGTCAATAATAATGCACATTTGAACATATGTATATTGTAGTTGTGCATTAAATTTAACATTTTACCGTAATGAACATGTGCATTTAATATGGTTTTCCAGTAATCCAGTCAAAGATGGTTTTCCATAGATTTTGAACCTATATATATATATATATATATATATATATATATATATATATATATATATATATATATATATATATATATATATATATATATATATATATATATATATATATATATATATATATATATATATATATATATATATATATATATATATATATTACACGTTGCATATTGGGCCCGTTTGGTACTAGGTCGAGTACATTCAGGTCAAAATGGGCAACATTGGGTCAGGCTGGCGGGACACCACTTTTTATCCCTTAACTCCTTTAATATCTTTTTATATAATAATAATTATTGTATCAATATGATTACAAAAACTACACTGCTAACTCATATAATTATTGACATAAATGGTTTATATTGAAAAACCCAATGTAGTTTAAAAGTTTTACTGATTCGGTCCCCCATAAGTTTTTAATTTTTTTCATCATTTTAGTACCTATGCTTTTCTTGTCGTATTCATTTTGGTCCTCCTTAGGACGGAAGACCAAATTGATAAAAATATAAAAGCATGATGGCTTTATTCAAATAATATAAGCAATAAAAACCATTATACTTCTAACTTTTAATCGGTGTGGTTCTTACGACCCTTATTTTGATATAAACGCTGATATAAATGATTTAGAACATCAATAGCATTTGAATACATGCTTCGGGACTTTTGAGCTGATTCAAATTTAGCTAAGTTTTTGTATTTGAGCCATTTCCATATTAAATGGGTTGAAATGACCATCTCAAAACATGACTATGTAGTATGTGGTACTTACTGATATTCAATATTAAACAATCACAATTAAGATCAATCAAATAATAACAATCAAGAACAACACTAACCAAATGATTAAATTGATCAGATGGGATACTTTACAATACGAAGCTTGAATGCACAAATCCCAACAATGACCTAGCCGTACAAGACAAAATATTCTGTGCAAATTCTATACTCATTCGTAAAACTACAGTACCATATTCTTATATTTATATACATCACACACTATTGAAATATTACAAAACAACCCCTAGACTTGATACATTCATAAACTATATTAATTCCCAACACTTACCCCAAGTTACGACGCCTTCCTCCCCCTTCCTCTATTTTTCATGCAGAAAGAAGAAATTAATTCTGATGCACCTATCCACAAATGGCCATAAATAGATCCCACAACCTCACGTCAATACAACATAACAATATGGGATGCTTTAAAAACAACAGGAATACTTACATTCAAGTGCTTGATGATTTAAAATTTGATAGTTAACATTATTGTGCTCGACTGCTCGTTATGTAATGATAGTGTCAAAAGACTTGAAAGGAGAGTTTCTTAATTGTTATATACATTTACTTATACTTTAAGAAGTTAATTCAGAGGAAGAATATACACACACATTCAGTTTGTATATAACCATTTAGTTTAACTATTATGTATTTGGCCAAAAACTCGACTAAACTGCAACCCAAAAATACAACTAACTGAATCCAAAACGGGACCGTAGTCCCTTACTAAACCTGTTGGGTATTGGTCCAATTCTAGTTTTTAACTAGTTCAGTTCCATGACCAACAACGAATTTTGAATTTTATTGTTAAAATTTTTTAAAAGGAAAACTATTTGCGATTCCTGATTGGACTGAATGCAACCAAGAATCAGTTACTAAAAACATCGGAACTGAAAACTAGTTTCACTAAAAAAAGTGTAGAACAGAAAACAAAACCGAACATCGCATGTTTTAGTCTAGACCAGTCCGGTCACAGCTTAGTTTTCTGTTATATTGGTCCCGAGTCCAAAACTAACTTTGCACACCCCTATTAATTATGCATTGGAAAACACTTCTTTGATCTAAATTTCAAAGGACCATTTATCCATGATTACATTTGAATACCAGAATTTCTATACTCGCATGCTCCTCTTTATTAAAGTTATGAAGCCCTAAAATTACTTTTACATGGAAATTGATGAACTTAACATTATAATTTGATCTTTATTTGGGAATCTTTTTACATGCCTTTGAATGGTTGTACAGCCAACCCATATTAACCATTCAGAGTTTTAAAATCAATTTATCTGCAATTATAAGAGATAATATACCATGTAATATACTAATCTAACATAGATTTGATCAAACTTTACTAACCTTTGATTCTTCTTCTTTGGGAATCTCAATTTCTAACTCGGCAAAGAATGCCTCCAACACAAACGCGACGGTCTACAGAATTACACAAGTTTAACATAATATTGTAATTCAAATACTTAAAACATGAGCATAGAAAAGCTAAATGTTGGTTCTAAAAACCAGTCACGATGATTCACCAAGTTGAGGAGCAGAAAAACTGTTACTATACAGAAGCTGACGTTACATAATCCTGTAAATGTTAAATGATAGTTTGAGTGATGAACCAATTATAGCCATTAGGTAAAAATCATGCAATGAACATATTACATGATTTTTAATGAATAATGAACAAGTAGATAAAGGCACAGTTTAGCCCGGAAAATATGTTGTATCCAAATATAATATAGTACTCCCGTATCTTGAATAATCTTATTGTCCAAAATTAACACTTCTCTTGTGGATTCTTATCGGTTATCATATATATAAGGGAACACTGTAAAGAAAGGCAACGTATGTACTTCATACAAACAGGATTAGCAGGATCTAAAATTATATA
This sequence comes from Centrapalus pauciflorus, assembly GCA_020465985.1. Lineage (NCBI taxonomy): Eukaryota > Viridiplantae > Streptophyta > Magnoliopsida > Asterales > Asteraceae > Centrapalus > Centrapalus pauciflorus. Next base: position 15,349 of record JAANYP010003470.1, on the reverse strand, counting down.
TTTGGACACACCATTTAAAAATCTTAATAAACTAAATATATAAAAATCAGAATAGTAGATTATAAAATATGTTTAATAAAAACACCAATATTTTCAGTTTTATTGGAAACTGTAAATAAAAACATGCAGCAACATAATGCAACCTAATAATCTAAACAAGCAAATTGAAACACCCCTTATGCATATCCATGTTATGTGTTAATCAGACGCATCTATTTAAATAGAGGCCAAGTAAAACATTTAATTAATTTGAAAGTGGCTTTTCTAAAAATAATGCTGATATGAAGGGTGTTAGGTGAAAATTATAAAAAAAAAGATTCTAATCAATGAAATGATGTCACGTTACCCTATCTCATTGGCCAATATCATTTGCAGATTTATGTAATAACAATTTCTGTTTTGGGCAATGTAAATTGTGTAGAAAGATAATGCACATTTAAAATTTTGTTTAAAAAGCTAATATGCGGTTGAATTTAAATAATGATAATCATTTTGGTGCATCAGTGATATCTAGTATGCATATGGCAAATTACAAAGAAATATATGATACATTATGTCAATTTCTATTCTGGGTAACATACTTTTATTGTTGTGTGGAAAGGGAACATACTTTTTAACTTCCTGTGTAGAATTTAAACATACTTTTAAGAATTTTTTAGAAGTATAATTTATAGTCATTAGTGAGTCACTCATACGAGTTGCCTCGTTTTAGGTAGCTGACTCGACTCGTGAGTCGTACGAGTCTAAAAAGTATCTCAGTGACATTGTTAACACTTTTAATGACACCTTTTTAGTGACGTCTTACCATTAAAAATTGATGAAATACAAATACTATACCTTTGTTGAAGAACATTTAAAAGAATGTTACCTTTTCCCATAACCTTAAAAGTAAGTTGCCCAAAATAGAAATCAACACAAAGTACATCACTTTACTTTTTACAATATCCCCATATGCATATTACTTGCAAAAGAGGGTGGAAATGAAAATAAAAAACAAAATAATACCATGAGTCGATCATACCTGCATCCAGACTTGCGAGGATCCCATCACAAGCAAATTGAATGGTGTCACCATACCGTTGGGGTAGTCATTAAAGTTAAATAACAAGTAACTGACAAGTAACTGATTAAGTGAATGAATGTTTACTGAAAAACTGATGCATGTGTAACAAACATGACACATGAGCAACTAATAATATAGAACCTAAATCATCAACTTCATTTAATATGTTTAAGTGACTATTAAATGAAAGTGCTTAGTAATAGAAAAGCGTTCTAGACAATGATGTAGGATACTTGCTATCAGCAAGATCTGTACTAGGTAGATCTGAGTTCCCAGCATTGACTATGCCACCCCACCGAAGACTTAATACCATAAGGAAAAAAGGTAAGCTCCAATATTACATATAAATTTTAGAAGTTCCATATTTATATTAAGAAAGTAAAAGGGAAGGGGCCTCTGTTGCACATAGATTTAGATTTGGTAAATGGGCAGATCAGATGGGTTTGGTGAAGGGTTAAACGGTTTTGAGTAAAAAGGGGTAATTCTTTGTACAAGGTCAAAATAAGTCGCATTGGATTAAGTTGGCTTGTAACATTTTCCCCCCTATTAATAAGGTTTTTAAAAATAATAATAAGGGTGTTAGATATGTTTACAATATTATTTATTACAATAATAATCTAATATTTTAAATAAAGCAATTTAGAAGGTTGTACGCATTAAAAATACACTTTAGCCAAATTTTGGCGTGTTCAACCTGATTCCCTTTTTTTTTTTTTTTTGCCAAACTCTTTGATTTTATTCATTTGACATGTTTGATGACATAACTTAATTCAAAGCATTTTTATAAATAAATAGCTCAAAATGCCATATGCAGTTGTGCATTCTATCATACATAAGATCAATCTATTCGATAAAAATGTAAAAAGCCCATGAAAAAGATTATGTATATGCCAAAAGTAATCAACCTATAACACCCGTGAATTGAGAAAGGTATGTGTGATTTCTTTATTCGTTAGTTATCTTAATATTACCGAATTGGACTGTTTACGGTTTCACACGTGGATTCAGGCAAGTGAAAAGACCGCATGAATTCGGGAAATCGACTTAAAGTTTAATAAAAGATTACCACCTTATTAGCTGTTGATTTAATTGGGTCTCGATATATTGTAATGAATAATTTTTGTATATTTTATTGAATTGACTAATGATGTATTTATACAAAAATAGGACACTAAGCTAGGAATGTAATGAAAGCTAAATCCCAACAATTAAGCGTGTCAATTTTATGTTTAGTAGTTTGACTTGCTTCTTGAATCAAAGAGTCTGTACTTGCATGGAGCTGACCAGATTCAAAGAGTTAATTTGTGTTCACTATTCTTATATATTTATTCTGTTAATTTGTGTAATTATGTCATGCCAAGTTAATTTCAGTTTGTGTTATGTTAAGTTGATTTCAATTTTTGTTATGTTAAGTTAATTTCAATTGCAAGTTTACAACATGTTTAAGCATGGAAGGTCAGTTTTCACATGCTTCTGTAAATCCAAATACTACTAATACATCGTCCGATGCCGGTACAAGATGCATAAATGGAGATATGACATGCGTATGGGGAGTGTGGAAAGATCTCATGAAAAAATAAAATATTTTGTGTACATTATGTGACAAGAAGGTATGTGGAGGGATCACTAGATTGAAACAACATTTAACACATACTGGAGGTAACTTATCTAGTTGTACGAAGGTTACTACATAGATAACCAAGAAAGTTCTTCTATCGATGCAAGAAAAAAAATAAGAAAAAAAGGGAAAAACAAAGAACAATAGAGATTTTAAAATCATGTAGGCTTGATGATACTATAGAAGACAAAAAGGTTGAGGTACTTGAGGAAGACGACGAGGATGAGGAAATACAAACACAAGTTAAGAGTAGTAGTAAGAAAATAAAGTTTGTAAGCGCTAGTAATGTACGTGGGCCTCTTGATACTATGTTTAAGACCGATCATGGAAAAGTAAAGCAAGCTACTTTGGATAAAAATAATCCAATAAAAGAGGAATAACTGAAGATGGTTGCTTGGAAAAATTTTGCAATTCGGGCTTATTCAGTTCGGTTACCTTTCAATGTTGTACATGAAGAGAGCTTCCAAGATGCAATTAATGCTATTGGAGACTATGGAAGAGGTAATTAACTATTAATTAGTATCTACTAATCTGTTTAATAATTTAATAATATTGATTAGTATTAGTTTTAATAATTTTAGGTATGCCAGCTCCAAGTTATCATAATATTCGTGTTACATTGTTAAAAGACGTTTTAGAGGATACAAAGAAGTTTCTGGATTCGTTTAGGTCGCAATGGCAGAAATACGGATGTAGTATCATGTCTGATTTTTAGACCGACGGTAAAGGAAGATATTTGATAAACTTTTTAGTTAATTGTCCTACGGGTACGATAGTTCTAAAGTCACTTGATGCATCGGAGCATGCAAAGGACGCTCAATTAATTGTGAAGATGATAAACAAAGTGATCGAAGATATGGGGGAGGAAAACATAGTTCAGGTATTCATAAAAATTATTTTTAACTTTTTATCTATTTTATTAATAAAATTGTTTTTATCTTATAGTTTATAACAGATAACGACTCAAACTTTAAATTTGCGTGAGAGATTTTATAAGAACAACATCCCAAGTTGTTTTGGACCCCATGTGCAGCACATTGTGTGAACCTTATGATAGGAGACAACAGGGAGAAAATACCAAAGATAAAAGTGCTTTGAGTGAAGCAAGAGCAGTTGTGGTTTACATTATAACCATCGAAAGATTTTGTAACAACCCTCCCGATCCCGGAAATGTCACGTCAATACAATATTATAAGTGGCAATATCGCAAGCGTGTTAATCTCGTCAACGGTAAGGCAATCCTCGAAAAGCTCTGGATAAAGCGTCGATAATACCCGGCGAGACCCAGAAAACTGCGAATCTCTGGCACTGACACCACTCGAACTGGCCCCCTGAACTGCCGGTCCCGGCTCCGGACAGTCTCTAACACGGTGCCCCGGCCTCCCACATCGAAAACACAGCAGCTCGGGGACTGTACACACACCTCGCTGACCGCATCTATAATATCGCGGCAGATCTGAAGAACACTGCACAGGATGACGTCGGTGACACTTCGGGCATTCCCGATCCCCATACGAACTCTCAACACGGCTACTGGATGGTTGGGACCCCTGTCCCACACTACTCTGACTCTGAGCCCCAGACCCCTGACTTTGGCCCTGCCTCCTCGATCTGCGGTCTCTGCCTCTGTCTCTATCACGTCTCTGCCCAGAACCCTGGCTCGAAAACTACCACTTATCCGGACGCTGATCACTAGGAGCGTCCCTGGAGGACCTCCACACACTAGTCGGCTGCTCGGATGTCCCAGTACGCTGCCTCTGTGAAGAGGGCTGCTCCCTCTGCTTAATGATCTCCCGCTCCCTCATGCGAGCCATCTCAAGAGCTTTGGCGACAGTAGGGGTATCATGCAGCCTCACAAACTCGCGAATATCAGACCGAAGACCATCGATAAAAGCATCTGCCTTTCGGCTCTCCGTGTCGACAAGCTGTGGCGCAAACTGTGAATAGTCGTTAAACCGATCAACATACTGCTGGACAGTCATACTACCCTGCTGCAAATGGAGAAATCAGCGCTCCATCTCTCGTCTCTCGTCCTGAGGAATATACTGCAACTCAAAAACCGCTCGGAACTGCTCCCACGTCATCGCATAAGCTGCAGACTGTGTCATTGACGACTAAATTGACTTCCACCACTGAGACGCCCCTCCCCGTAACTGATAGGCCACATATCCGACCATATCCCTCAGAATCACATGGGCTACCCGAAAGGCAGCCTCAATCTTTCGCTCGCAGGAAATAGCCGCCCCCGGCTCACCGTCACCCCTAAACAGCGGTGGGGCACCCATCATAAAATCCTTGAAAGATCCACCCCGCTAAGAAGACGACGCAGCACCACCCCCTAACTCAGCCCCAGTAGGCCGAACAACTGGCCCCACACCCTGACTCTGTTCCCGCTCTTGCTCTTTCTGCTGTCTGTAGAACTCTGTAAGGACCTCAAGTAGCTCTGATTTGTGGATATACTCGTCACCCGGAGGCTTACCCGCGCCGGAAGCCTCTCCGTGATCTTCCATACTAATCTGCACAAAACAAAACGATTAAGTACAATGGATAAATCACCCAGCGTTATACACTAAGCCAGGTCGGTTAATCCACTAATATAATCACAAACGATCCCCTCTTGGACCGGAACTAGGTTTAAGTTAAGCACCCACTAATGATACTCAAGCTTCAAACAGCAAGCTCTGATACCATGCTGTAACACCCCTCCCGATCCCGGAAATACCACGTCAATACAATATTATAAGTGGCAATATCACAGGCAATCTATGATACACATATCATAGGATAAAGCAGATTATGGATAATTTAAAATTTTAAACACGGCGGTTAACAACATATGATTACAACCCAGTACATTCGCAAATCCCGATTAAGCTAACACATATCCCAAAACAACTATCATAAACAGTTCTAGACATTTCACAAAACAGATATCAGATCTTCAAGTCGACCCCAGCTCTACCTCAGCGGCTGCTGAGATCCCTTCTGATTCCCTGAACATGTTAGACTCGAAGACGTGAGCTATAAAGCCCGTGAGCACGCGAGGGTTAGACACTTCATATAAACACATAGCACGTAGCATACTCATTCCCTGTCCCTATCCCTGTCTCTGTTTCCCAACACGCATCTCAGGTATAAAAGCACAAGTATGAGATCTGAATGCACGCACAGTCCCGGTGGGGACCCTACCCCGGCTGACACACCGCACGCAGTAGTGGTCAGCGATACCCTGTAGCACGGAAGCTACTCGGCTACAGGCCCTGCTGTATATATTCGCCCCAAGGACTGTTAGGGACAGTCAACCCGCTCGATCCCTTTCGCGACTCGCTATCCGTATGGAACTCATCACGGACCCCTGAAATCGATCTCATATCTCATACGTAACACGTATAAAGAATAGAAATATACATGTGGTTCATGTTCCTGTCCCCTATATATAACATGCACAAATATAGCTACACAGCTAAAGCACAAAAGATGGCGCGCGTTTTAGAAAAGAACTCGAGTACTCAGCTCACTAGTTTCCCGAACTCTGAACTCCCAGATCAAGCTCGGCCTGCTGTCTACGCGTCCCTGTAAACACACGGAGATCCCAAACGGTTAATCACTGTCCCAAATAGCACATACCACAAACTCATAATAGACTCTTAACCGCCCCGACCCAACCGAACCCACGAAACCCAAAACCCAACCGAGACCCGACCCGTCATCCCAACCGAATCCCAAAACCCAAACAAACTCAACTCGATACAATCCCGAAGGGACCCGACACAACTTGACCCCAAAACCCCTTTATGAAACTCAAATCGGATTCCCCTGCAGGTCCCTGCTCGCGCCGCGACGTAGCGGAAACCATAATCCCTCTTCTGCGATTTTAGGTCAGCCGAGGAGGTAAAACCTCCCAATGCACGATTTCAACTCCAGAATACACATAAAAAACCCATAGATACTTACCATTTATGACCCTTAACTCACTTATACAATTTCCATAACACACATCACCGAATTTAGGAATCCAATTCATAAACTCTCACCTTTGCACCTTAGAGCTCAAGACAAGTTGGTGGTGAAGATGAAATTAAGATTCCTGCAACCAATTTCCAAGCTTGGAGCTGGTTCTTGCTGGAGCTTCTCACAAAACACACACACATATATCTTTTAGGGTTCTCAATGAATAAGGAAGAAGGGAGTAAAGCACATATATACGTATATTTCTATTTCGGCCGGTCCCGAACCCATTAACCCGAACCCGATATCACTTTTTGAATATTTATACCCATTTAACCCATTTAATCCCGTGATCCCAAAAATATAATCCATCCGCTAAAATTGTAACCCGGTGACATGCAATCTCAATCCCGACACGTATCAAACTACGAAACGGGATATAACTGGACCAACCGAATAATAATTAAATATTTATCCACTAAAATAATTACACATACCAGGTCCGAAAGACGGATGTTACAAATCCTCAACTCTTAAAGAGATTTCGTCCCGGAATCTAACTTAAACTCTGAAACAGGTGAGGATATCTCGATCGTATCTCGGACTCGGGCTCCCAGGTGGCGTTGGTACCCTTATGGTGTCTCCACTGAACGAGTACCAAGGCAATCTCTTTATTCCTCAGCTTCTTGATCTTTCAATCGGTAATGGCCTCGGGCTGCTCCACATATCGTAGCTGATCATCGAGTGTAATTTCGGATAGGGGCCCGTACTAATCATCTTTAGCCAGACACTTCAACGCGTGACTCACATGAAAGGTATCGTGCATGTCGGCTAACTCTGGAGGCAATTGCAGTTGATAGGCCTGATCCCGGACCCTGTCAACAATTTCAAACGACCCGATATACCGTGGACTCAGCTTCCCACGATGTCTGAATCAGATGACCCCTTTCCACGGCGACACCTTAAGCAAAACTCGATCCCCAATGCTGAACTCTAGCTTTTTCAAACGACGATCGGCATAACTCTTCTGACGGCTCTGGGCGACCCTAATATGCTCCCTAATTACAACCACCTTGTCACTAGTCTCTTAGAGTAGCTCCGGCCCACTAATAGGTCACTCACGGACCTCGCCCCAACACACTGGGGTCAGGCACTTGCGCCCATACAGTGCCTCAAACGGAGCCATCTTGATCGTGGCGTGATAGCTGTTATTATAGGCGAATTCGACTAATGGCAAATGGACGTCCCAGTTAACACTGAAGTCGATAGCACACGCTCGCAACATATCCTTGAGGGTCTGATTGGTGCACTCGGTCTGCCCGTCGGTCTGCGGCCTGTATGCCGTGCTCAGCTGAACCCTGGTTCCCAATTCCCGCTAGAAACTCTGCTAGAATCGAGACGTAACCCGCGTATCTCTGTCTGAAGTAATCGACATCGGGATCCCATGCCATGATACAACCTCGTTAATATACAATCTCGCCAACTAATCCATGGTGATAGTGCCCCAGATGGCTAAGAAATGCGCACTCTTCGTTACTCGATCCACTATTACCCAGATCATATCGTTCCCGCGAATCGTGCATGGAAGTCTCACAATGAAATCCATCGTAATGTGGTATCACTTCCACTCGGGGATCTCTAATAGCTGTAGATGCCCATGCAGCTTCTGATGCTCGGCCTTGACCCTCATACAGGTCATACACTGCTCTACATATCGACCCACAACCCGTTTCATTCTCGGCCACCGGTAGAAGTCACGGAGATCACGGTAATCTTAGTACTCCCCGGATGAACAGATAACCTCGATTTGTGCGACTCATCGAGAATCAACTGTCGTAAATTCCCAACCTTCGGAACCCAGACCCTATTTTGAAACATATTCAGCCCACGATCGTCCCTGATCAATGTCTTAAGCTGCCCTGTCAGACGCTCTCGCTTCATATTATCCCCTCGCAGGCCCTCCTGCTGCGCTAATCTCAGCTGTCAGTCAATGTCGAGGTAATCTCAAGCCTCGAAGCCCTGGAAATCACGGTCTGGCCCCATGCCCTACGGCTCAGTGCATCAGCTACCACATTAGCCCGACCCGGGTGGTACTGAATCTCGCAATCGTAGTCTTTCAAAAGCTCAAGACTACGCCGCTGTCGCATGTTCAGATCCTTCTGGCTGAACAGATACTGAAGACTCTTATGATCGGTATACACAATAAACCGAGACCCAAACAAGTAATGCCGCCAAATTTTCAACGCGAACACGGTGGCGTCTAACTCTAAATCATGCACAGTATGGTTCTCCTCATAAGTCTTTAGCTGGCGCGAAGCATAGGCGATCACCTTCCCTCGCTGCATTAGAACACAGCCAAAACCCGACCCTGACGCGTCACAATAGACCACGAAGTCATCGGTACCCTCCTGGAAGGCCAACACTGGAGCCTGACACAACCGAGTCTTCAGCTCTCTAAACGCACGCTCTTGCTCCTAGGACCACTCGAACGGTATGGACTGCCGTGTTAATCTCGTCAACGACAAGGCAATCCTCGAAAAGTCTTGGATAAAGCGTCGATAATACCCGGCGAGACCCAGAAAACTGCGAATTTCTGGCACTGACTTCGGAGGCTCCCAGCTCATCACGGCCTCGATCTTAGCTGGATCCACTTTAATACCCTTGGCACTAACAACATGTCTCAAAAATTGTACCTCACGCAGCCAAAACTCGCATTTAGAGAACTTCGCGTATAATTTCTCCCTGCGCAGCACTGTCAAAACCTCTCGAAGGTGCTACTCGTGGTCCCCAGTGCTCCTCGAGTAGATCAAAATGTCATCGATGAACATGATCACGAATCTATCCAACATAGCTCTACACGCCCTGTTCATCAAATCCATGGAAGCGGCGGGTGCGTTAGTCAAACCGAATGGCATCACAAGAAACTCGTAGTGCCCATAACGACTCCGGAACGCTATCTTCGGCACATCCTCGTCCCTAACTCTCAACTTATGATACCCAGAACGCAAGTCAATCTTGGAGAAGAAGCTCGATCCCTGAAGCTGATCAAATAGATCATCGATACGTGGAAGCGGATAACGATTCTTCACGGTCACTTTATTCAACTCTCTGTAATCGATACACATCCGCATGCTGTCGTCCTTCTTTTTCACAAACAACACCGGTGCACCCCACGGTGACGAACTCGGATGGATAAATCCACGATCTAAAAGCTCCTCCAACTGAGACATTAACTCTCGCATCTCTGTCGGTGACAGCCTATAAGGTGTCTTCGCAATCGGCACCGCCCAGGAACAAGATCTATACAGAACTCCACATGGCGATCTGGCGGTAACCCAGGCAGCTCCTCTGGGAATACCTCAGGGAACTCACGAATCACCGGAATATCCTCTAAGGTTTTCTTTTCCTTCCTCGCGTCAACCACATAAGCTAGGAAGGTCTCGCACTCCTTAGAGACATACCTTGAGCCCTGGCCATAGACATAATTCCAATCTCCCCCTTACGACATTACTGGTATATTGTAACACTCTCATTGTCGAAATTGGGTATAAGGATGATCTTCTTTGCACACAGAATATCAGTCCGTCTGGCAGTCAACCAGTCCATGCCCATAATCACATCGAAGCTACTGATCTCAATCGGCAGCAAATCGATCATAAACCGATGGGAATCTATCTCTAAAACACAATCCCGATATACCCGACCCACTAACATAGAACTCCCATCAACCCTCTCGACAATCAAAGGAATTGTTAGGCACAAAAAGGCCTCAGTCAAACCTGTTCTATATCTGAGGGGGAGATTTTATAATCAAACCTGTTGATACATTTGAAGGTTGAATTTAAGGCCTGTTATATGCCTTATTGAAACCTGAAAATGATTTGCAATATCAGTCTAAAGCTGTTCTATACGTTGCATATGTTGCAACCAAGACAGTTTGTCCAAGCTGATCAGTCTTCTGATCAGGCTGGACATAAACTGTCTACGCTGCTCTACACTGTTGAGCAGCTTGGGCATTTTTAAAGTGTTCTGTTCTTTGTGAACAGAACCTGTTCTTTGTGAACAGGCTAAACACTTTATGGAATTTGTTTCCAAGTCATCATGTATTGTTTTTAACTACCAGATCAGTTTACACAGTTGAAGACAAAGTGGAAAGCAGAACCGCTCAGCCTGCCCAAGCTGTTCTGTTACATGAAGACAAACGGATATTTGAAAAAAGGGTGACAGACCTTTTTCTTATATCAAAATAGGCCTTTACAAGGAAGAAAGACGCAAAGTTGACATTCCTAAAATGGTTAAAGGCAATGCAACAGTAGAAAGTAAAAAGACAAAAGTTCTGCACAAGAGAAGGCAAGTCTGCTTTTCAGAAAAGTGCAGAAAAGTTATATTGTCTTTTCAAACAAGACTTCTCCTTTTCATTCTGCCCAATGAAGATGTTTCTCTTAGATCCTCTAAGTGAGTATAAAAGGAAGCTTCTAAGGTCAGAAAGAATGTGAAGAAAGCTAAGTGCTTAAACCAAGAGTGAACGTGCAAGTGTGATATTCATGCATGCAAATCTTCTGTAAACAAGCTACTGTGTGTCTAAGCTGTTTACCTAAGCTGTTCCTTAAAGTCTTGTAAAATACAGTGAGTGCATCTTAGTGAGTGTGTTCATTGTAATCTAGTTTGAGTGTGTCTTAGACTAGAAACCATACTGTTGTATTCTGTCATCTCAGCTTGAACAATTCCGCAGTCAAGCTTGTTTGTAATTAACATTTGTTGATAATACATACAAACATTGAGAAAAAGAGTGTGTAGTTTTTATATACTGTATTCACCCCCCCTCTACAGTTTATTACTATATTCTTTGGGAACCTTTCGGGACCTACAACTGGTATCAGAGCTGTTTAGAGTGTGTGTCATTCTAGATCTCTCATAATCCCAAGTTTCCATGGACAACAGTGCTGCAAACTCTTCTTACTATGACAATGGCTCTATGGGCAAGCCTCCAAAATTTAATCATCAAAACTTCTCTGTTTGGAAGTGCAGAATGATGCTCTATTTAGAGAATCTGGATGTACAACTGCCAGAGATAGTGATGGAGGGTCCCTATGTGCCAACCTCTGTTACTACAATAACTCCAGCGGTTGAAGGAGCTGCTCCTGAAATCAGGACCTTTGAGAAAGCAAAAGCTCAATGGTCTGATGAAGACAAGAGAATGGTAGCTCTGGATGCAAAGGCCAGAAACAACCTGGTCATTTCTCTTCCTGATGATGTGTTCAAGCAGGTTGAGAAGATGAAGACTGCAAAGGAGATGTGGGATACTCTGTGTACCGTCTATGATGGACCCACAATCACACTGGACAACAGGATTAACAATCTTGTTAGACAGTATGAACTCTTCTTTGCCAAACCAAAGGAGTCTCTTACAGAAACCTACACCAGGTTCACTGCTCTGGTGAATGATCTCAAAGCTGTTGGGATCACCAAGGACAGTCTTACTTTGGTGAACAAGTTTCTGGACATTTTACCTGAGGAGTGGAACTATTTCTCAACCATCCTAAGAAACTCAGGTACTATCAGAAGTATGGATCTGGTCAATCTGTATGGATCCTTACTAAATGATGAACAATCAAGGCAGCAAAAGAGGAATGCCTTGGAAATGTCCAGAAGAGGTACAGCCTTTGTGGCTAATGTGAGACAGTCTGTTAATCAAGTGAGTGATGTGTTCACTCAACCTGATCAACAGGATGATGATAAGGAGGAGGTGTCTGAAGAAGAAGAGGCTGCAGATCTTACTGAACAAGATGATGAGCAAATGATAGCCATGCTTGTCAAAAAGTTCAGCAAGAGAAGGTTTGGAAGAAATATGCTGCAAGGAGGTGCAAGTGCTGGCAAAAAGAAAGCATTTGACAAATCCAAGGCTGAGTGCTTCAAGTGTGGCAAAACTGGCCATATAGCTGCTGACTGTGTGTCAAAAGCTGTTGGTCAGTCATCCAAACCTATCAAGACTAACAGGGATGATGGCTATAGGGTTAAGTACCTTATGGCAATGGCTAAGCTGAGGAAATTGGAAAACTATGTGTCTTCCAATCGCCAGAAGGGACTCATGGCTGAGACATGTGACTGGGAGGAATCTGATTCATCATCTGATGAAGAAGATAATCAGTGTCTGATGTCCAACTCTGATGTTCCATCAACAAGCAGTTTCAAACAGGACATGGCTGAAGCTGAAGCCTTCAGCAGCTTGGAGAACTGGAATCCTACAATGATGTATAAGGTACAAAATTTTATGGCTTACAGTTCTGAAGAAAAAGTTAAAATGTTTGAATATATGCTAGTTGATTTGAAAGCTGCTGTTGAGAAGCATGATGCTTTATTATCTGAAATCTCTAAGCTTAAAACTGATCTTAAAACAAAATCCAGTAAACTGGACAGTTTCCATAAGTTGGAAACTGAGCTTGATGAATTAAAACACATCAACTCTATTTTACTGGAAGAAAAGAGAGAAACAGATATAAAGCATGCTAAGCTTCAAAATATAGTTGACTCTTGGTGCCAATCTGCACAAAAAGTCAGCCATTGTATCAGTCAACAGATTCCTGCTCAAATCCAAGCCTATCTTGGAGGGGATCTTGACACAGCAGCTTCCATTGTTGAAATAAGTAATTTGAAAGAAGACTTGTCCACTCTTGGTGAACTTCCAAATACATTCATCCAAAATGTGAATGGTAAACTTATTTCAACAAACAGGTTTGTCAGGCCTCAAAATACTGACAGCTTGTGTGAACTCAGCTCAAAAGCTGATGTTGGAGTTTGTTCTCCAAAACAGCCTGCTAAGTGCTCTGCTAGCTCACACAAGCAGAAGAAAGGAAAACATGCTCAAACTGAAGCTGTGGATGCTAAGCCTGTTGACAAAACAGGTTCAGAGTCCAAAGCTGTTGGTAGAAAGCATGTTAATCCTTTTGATGCTAAACATTTTGAAAATAAGTTTTCAAAAAGTAAGCAGCCTGTTTTCAACAAGGGTAAGTCTCAGGTTGAAAACAAAACTGCTGTGATTTCAAATAAGTTTTCAAATCATGGTGGTAAGTTGGTTTTAAATGAAAATAAGTTTTTCAAAACAAAACACAGTGAGTATGCTGATAGGCAGCATAAATCACAACTCAGTAGGGGCAAAGGCAAAGCCATTGCTCAAACTGAGACAACTGGGAATAAGTTTCCCAAACCTGTGGAAGCTCAAAGGCAAATCAAGCTTCCTGTCTTTGACATCTGTCCTCCCAAAAAGAGGAAAGAAGAGACAGTCAAAGCTGTGGCCTATGAACTTACCACACAAGCTGTTGATTCTGCAAAAATTGCTAAACCTGCTGAAAGAATCAACAAAAACAGTTCAGAATGTGTTTCTGAAGGACCTTCTTCCAAAAGCACCAAAAAGAGAAAATGTTATAAGTGTGGGAAGAAGACACATCTGCCCAAGGACTGTCCTGAATCTGAGGACATGAGGCCTGTTGGCTCTGCTGTTTCCCTCACAGCTGTTACAAGCAGTGGTGGAAATGACATAGTCACTGAGGATGGTATTCAAACTGATACCATTCAAATAGGGAATATTAGTGTGGACATTCAAAATCCATCAACAAGTGTTGATGAAGTAGGAGAACTCATCTGTGTGATGAGTTCCCCTAAAAATAACTAATAATTCTCTCCTCACTCTGCAGGAAAAACAACCTTCCCAGGTTTGGTACTTGGACAGTGGCTGCTCAAGGCACATGACAGGTTGTAAAGAACTGCTGAGTGATCTCAGGCCTGAAAAAGGGCCAAAAGTCACCTTTGGTGACAATGTGCAGGGATCCACTGAGGGATATGGAACTCTTAAAGCTGGTGCTGCAGTGTTCAAAAGGGTAGCCTATGTGGTTGGTCTAAAACATAACCTTGTTAGCATAAGCCAACTGTGTGATGCTGGCTACAAGGTTAACTTTGATGAGCACCTGGGTTACATATTGGATTCCCAAGGCAAAGTTGTGCTGTGTGCTCAACGAAAGAAAGGTGTATATGTTGTGGATATGCATTCTGCTGATCCCACAACTGAAACCTGTTTTCTCACAAGAACCAACGCTGATCTAAACTGGTTATGGCATAGAAGATTGTCACACCTGAACTTCAAGAACATCAATAAACTCTGTAAGAAAGAGTTGGTAACAGGTTTGCCTTCTATTACTTTTGCCAAAGATAGATTATGCACAGCTTGTGAGAAAGGCAAGCAGAGAAAAACATCTTTTAAATCCAAACATAATTTCTCTATTGATACTCCACTCTTCTTAATCCATATGGACTTGTTTGGACCTATTAATGTCCCAAGTCTACGAGAAAGAAGATACACTCTTGTAATGGTTGATGAGTTCTCCAGGTACACATGGGTGATCTTTTTGAAGAGCAAAGGAGAGGCTGCGAGAGAAATTATTGGATTTGTTAAAAAGATGGAAATGCTGAACTCTGCCCAAGTAAAGCAGCTTAGAAGTGATCATGGTACTGAATTCAGAAACAGTACTCTTGAAGACTTCTGTGAAGAGAAAGGTATCAATCAAAACTTTTCAGCAGTAAGAACTCATCAACAAAATGGAGTTGCTGAAAGGAGAAACCGAACTCTCATTGAAGCTGCCAGAACCATGCTGTGTGCATCAGGTTTGCCTTCATCATTTTGGGCTGAAGCTGTCAACACTGCCTGCTTCACTCAATACAGATCCTTA
>JAANYP010003469.1:70907-106454 GCA_020465985.1 Centrapalus pauciflorus | reverse complement strand
AAGTCTGAAGGCGGCAGTTGTCTCAGATCAAACCAAAACTTTGTAACAAAAAAAGTACAACAAACAGCTCTGGAGAGGGCTCTTCCTCTTTGGAAGCACGTCTTCTGAGTTAAAGGGGATCTACAAAAAATGCCCCCAGCTCAGTTCTTCAATATTTTTGCCATCCTCAAACTCTATTCCAATTGGCAGGCTAAGGATCAACTCCTTTTTTTTGTGGTCCCACAATTGTTCAATGGCATAGTCGCCCGTTCGATCAGTGTAAGGAGTAGTTTCCATCTCTGTGTCCTTCTTTGATATTCTCGTGGCCATTTTATTTTTTGGATGTGTCACAAAGACACCTCACTAATTTCCTTAGATACAGGCCAAGATCCTTTACTTTTACTTAAGTAACTTGTTGTACGAAACTTATACTCTTTTCCAGCAACTTCGTGACATATGCCCTGATCTGTTTTAGCAGTTTCAGACTTTGATTCACTCAGGCAACGGCCGCTCAATCCAATCCCTGTATCCCATCTGGCTACATCATGTGGTTCAGAAGTTTCCAATTCTGGGCCTTTGCACCCATCCTTGTTTTAGTTTTAAGCTTCAACTGACGGCCTTTTCCTTGATACAGGGACAGCTTTACAATTGCTTCCTTTGGCTATCAGCCTTCTTTCAGCAACATCATGAAACTTTTTCTTAGGCCAAGTTGGCAAAGTGGTATTGAGCTCTTGGCATGGGGTACTGTTTTTGGTCACAGGAGACCCAGAGTACCTGTTCTCTACGTCTCTCTGTCCGCCTCCCCTGCTATTGTCTGGCACTTTCTTATGTTTTTTGCACCTCCAAGGTAGACATTGTAATTTTCTTTGGCTTCTTGGAGAGCAAATGGATTTGCAGCTTAGCAGTCTTCTTCTTGTCTCAATTCATCCAGAGCTGAAGCTTTTCTTCTCTAAAAAAAAAACTCAAAGTACTTATTGCATGGAAGAACCCATCTCTTTAGCCCTGGCCTGTGAAATGGAATTATCTGCCTGTTACTGCTGTCGGTCTCACAATCAGCGGCCTTTATCTTTCCTTTAGCTGCTATTGTATGACAGCAGTCGCAGAATTTCCTCTTCTTCTTCTTCTTCAGTTAAAAGTTAAGTGCTCCTTTTACTGCTAGGCCTGTCCTACCGGAATGACTTCCTCCCCCTTAGCTGAGCAGGGTTTGGAAGACAGCCTGAGTAGGCATAGCGCTTGAGAGGCACCTTCGGTGTACCTGTTTCAAAGACATCTGCTGGCTGCCAATGTGAGTTGCAGACACTGGTAATCTCCTAGGAGAAGAAGTTTTCGCCCCTTAGACTTAGTCTTCGAGTGCAGATGACTTCTCCCCTTTGAAGGAGATGAAGCAGCGGCTTCAACACCTGGTCTGCCTGAAGACCAAAGTCAGCAGGCTTGCCACGGTTTTTAGTAGAAGGGTTCAGGACCAACAGGTAGTCACATAAGTAAGCCAAGTTATACTCACTCAGCAAGCGGAGAAAGACAGGTCTGAAGAGATGGAGTGGGAATCAGCAAGATGTGAGCTTAACATGTTTCCTCTGTCAGACCGGTGAAACAGCAGAAATTGGAAGCTGTGCAAGAGGAAGTTTCTAGAGAATCGCGCACAGCAGCAGATGGAGGACACAGAGTTAGAAAGGGAACCAATAATCGTTTGTAAGGCTAGCTAGAATTGGCTGGAAGGATAGAGGTTGCAGAATAAAGTGATGACCAGCTGTTGAGAAATAGCTGTCTTGAGGACACAGAGTCCTGCTGATGGAAAGAATAATAGGAAAGAGAAGTGACCAGTTTGCAGCGGAGCAGTGGTGCGAACAGCGGTGAGAGTGAGCAGGCTGGGAGTGGTAGAAAGAGGCCGTAACAAGCAAAGAAACCCTGAGCGTGCAGACACAGAGTCTGATATGGAGGGAGGGTAGAGAGTGCCATGGGGTTTCCAAAGAAACCACTTGTTGGTCACAAAGAAGCTGATCCTCAAAGGCAGTACTTTGGGAGATGAGAGTGTATGGGTAGATGTTTGGAAGTGGGTAGATGGAAAAGATGATGATGAAGCTGGTGTTTGAGGATTGCTGGCGAATGGAAGCGGGACTTTGGAACAGAAGCATCCATAGCCGGGCAAAGTCAGATGGCCCAGGTTGGAAGGGAATCAAGAGGTCCTTCAGCAGCGGCTGGTAGCTGCATCACCAGAGAAGGGGAATGATTGTTTGGGGGCCTTTCAGATGCTGCTTGTAGTTGCAACACCACTCATGAGAACAGGGGGGGTTCCCTCTGCAGGCCTTGGTCTAAAGGCAACCTCATCATTGGGGATTGGGATTGCATTTCAACATCAGCAGTGGTGAAACATGCTGATGGAGTTTGCATGAAGAAAGGCAGCCTCACCAGAGGGATGGTATGATCCTGAGGTTCAATCAGCTTGGGTTGTTGGTCCCTCAGAGCTGTTTGGTGTAGAACCATCCGTATCATGGGTAGCAGAAGTGTGGGCTGAGCTACTGATTGGTTTTATATCGCAAGCGTGGACACATCGTGCAAGACTCAGGGTGTGAGGAATATGAGTTGGGGGGAATATGGTGGACACATTAGGGGAGTGGAGAAGACTCCTGGCTTTCAATTCCTCACCTGTTTGGAGGCTGGGATAATTGATGTGGGTTCTCCGTTTGTACAACTGGTTTACTTTGGGAGGAACTCCGAGGTCTAGGGCTGACTCATGGGTAGACTCCAGATTGGAGTGAAGCAGGCTTTCCAAATGAGCCTGAACCTTGTTCCCAAAATAGGAGGAAGAGGCAGCAGGGATTGCTTCTTTTAGCAACTGAACCCTGTTGAGAGGAGACCAGAGGAAGTGGGTTCATTTGGGCTGGTTTTCTTTTTGGGAGAGAGATTTGCGTGGTATTGATGGATGAAGTGGGTGATTGTGAGAGGGGAGAGGTCTGTAGGGACAGGTGTGAAACTGGGTTTAGGAACAGGGGGGCTAAACCTGTTCCAGGTCTCTTGTGGCCACATGAGGCACACCAGCCACGAAGGCTTCAGGCTCAACAAATGAACAGGTGAGGAATCTGCTCCCCTCACCACAGAGGCTAAAGGAACAAACCTCAGACTGAGCTGTTTGGCCGTCGTTTTCCACAGCCCAGCTTCAAGCAAGTGCCAGGGGCTCTCCTTTACTACAAGTTTGCAGTTTCATTTAGGCAGTCTAGCAAATGGAGAGCAGCCATCTGGGATCAGCTCAGAGGCTTCTATGAAAGAGGAGAGCTCAATGATCCCAAGTTCATGATCATCAGAAGTGAAGTTGAGGAACTTGAGGATACAAGGGAAGAACTGGAAAAATGGTTCAGGATCCTTCTCCATTGTAATGAAGTCCATCTGCCATCTGGGCAGGTGAAGAATGGAAGCTGTCTATCAGTTGGACAGGCTTACCATTATTTGCTCCCAACAAAAACAGTCCAATGTACATTAGTTGTACTCTATGTTACATACGTTGTAATTCTCTTTTACATTAGTTGTAAAATACATTAGTACATTAGTTGTACTCTTGTAAAAACATGTGTTGTTGTATGAAATCAAGAATCAGTGTATATATAAACTGATCTTTTACTTTACTGTAATGTTGTAATTTATTTCAGCAAATGTACTGTAAAAATATTATAGCTGATTTTTGATAAGACCAGCTATAGACTGGTTATTGCAAAATAGGGGGAGATTGATTAGGCACAAAAAGGCCCGTCAAAAACCTGTTCTACATCTGAGGGGAGATTTATAATCCAAACCTGTTGATGCATTTGAAGGTGTGAATTTAGGCCTGTTATATGTCTTATTGAAACCTGAAAATGATTGCAATATCAGTCTAAAGCTGTTCGTATATGTTGCATGTTTGCAAACTAAGACAGTTTGTCCAAGCTGCTCTGTCTGCTGAACAGGCTGGACATAAACTGTCTACGCTGCTCTACACTGTTGAGCAGCTTGGGCAAGTTTAAAGTGTTCTGTTCGAACCTGTTCTTTGTGAACAGGCTAAACACTTTATGGAATATGTTTCCAAGTCATCATGTATTGTTTTTGACTACAAGATCAGTTTACAAAGTCGAAGACAAAGTGGAAAAACAGAACTGCTCAGCCTGCCCACGCTGTTCTGTAACATGAAGACAAAAGGTTATTTGAAAAAGGGTGACAGACCTTTTTCTTATATCAAAATAGGCCTTTACAAGGAAGAAAGACGCAAAGTTGACATTCCTAAATTAGTTAAAGGCAATGCAACAGTAGACAAAGTGAAAAGACAAAAGTTCTGCACATGTGAAGACAAGTCTGCTTTTCAGAAAAGTGCAGAAAAGGTTATGTTGTCTTTTCAACAAGACTTCTCCTTTTTCATTTCGTCCAATGAAGATGTTTCTCTTAGATCCTCTGAATGGGTATAAAAGGAAGCTTCTAAGGACAGAAAGAAGTGTGAAGAAAGCTTAGTGCTGAAACCAAGAGTGAACGTGCAAGTGTGATTTTCATGCATGCAAGCCTTCTGTGTAAATCAGTATCTGTGTGACTAAGCTGTTTTACATAAGCTGTTCCCTTAAGTCTTGTAAACACAGTGAGTGCTTCTTAGTGAGTGTATTCATTGTATACTAGTTTGAGTTTGTCATAGACTAGTGAACATACTGTTGTATCTGTCATCTCAGCTTGAACTATTCCGCATTCAAGCTTGTTTGTAATTAACAAATTGTTGATAATACATACAAACATTGAGAAAATAGTGTGTAGTTTTTAAATAGCTGTATTCACCCCCCTCTACAGCTTAAAGCTATATACTTTGGGAACCTCTCGGGACCTACACTAAGTAACACATTAGTTAGCGTAAATCATGTGTATCATGATTGTAATTTAGTGATTGAGGAGGTAGTACTCAATCCTGACTTGATTTCAATGGAGATCGGTGATTTGATGCGATAATTAGAAAGAACTTATTACATATATGTGACAAGACGCATGTAGTTTGCAATGAAGGAATAATAAAGATAACTACGCCGAAAGGAGGCGAGAGATTTGTATATATGAGTATTGGAGAAGTGGGGATCAATGTTTAATGATGACTGTTAGGTCCCGAAAGCTGATTGCTTAGGGCTGTGAGTTTTGTTTGGTATATGCTATTGATACCAAGACTGGAGAGAAAAACTGTGGCCGATGCGCCTGTTGTTCCAAATGTTTCCATATATGTTTCTGAAAGACTTGTCTGATGTGCCACTTGAAAGACAAGTGAAATTTTGTGTTGACTTGATCCCTGGAGTTTCTCCAATAGCTTGTTGTTCGTATCAGTATGCATCTACTGAAAGGTAAGAGATGATGAAACAAATTTAGGAGTTATCAGATAAGGGCTTCGTTAGATTGAGTTCTTTGTCATGGATAGCCTGATAGTGTTTATGAAACTAAGGATGTCATAATGAGAATGTGTATAGATTAACATGATTTGAACAAATTGACTATAACAAGTAAGTATTCGCTGCCAGGAATTGATGATTATTGATCAGTTGCAAGGGGTTGGTTATTATTCAAAGATTGATTTATGTTCAGGATATCACTAGTTGAAGGATTTGTAAGGATAAAATACTGAAAATGGATTTCAGGGATAGTTATGAGTTTTACGAGTATTTTGTTATGCCATTTGGGATAGCCAACACCCCAACTGTTTCATGGACATTATGAATAAAGAATTGTATATCAATGTTGGGGGAAATCTGTAATCATAATTATCGATGATATGTGGGTATAAGTTTAAAGTTGAATATGTCAAATCGTGAGTTTGATTGTAATAGATTATATTTTGGGATATGTGAATTCTGGAAGTGGATCTCGGAGGATTCTGCTAAAAAGGGGAGTGATTGAGAATTTGAAAGTTGTCTCGCAGTATTGCAAGAATTTAGAAGTTTTCTACGATTGGTAGATTGTAGACAACTTGATTAATTCGGTATATTATATATACGGACTCAATAAGGTTATTGCTAGAAAGAATTGCACAGATGTGCATGAGTAAGGTTATCATTATTTCTATGGTATTCTAGAATTGATTATGTCTTATTAGAGGAGTTGTTTCATGTTCAAATTTTGGTTTGCTTTACAAGTAGGATTATGCACTCATATAACTATGAGTACAGCTTACCGACCTCGACAAATGATCAAAATGAATGAACTATTTTCATATTTGAATACATGATGAGATCATGTATTTTGGATTTAAGTATCAACAAAAAGGAACAAGTTAGCACTATGGTGTATTGGTTCATTGAGAATAACAGAAAAGTTAGGAATCTGTTATCTCATTTGGAATTATTTAAGGAAATATCAAAATAGCACTTGGTGTTTTATTGGAAAAGCTTTATGTAATCTTCACAACTGGTAATGAAGATTGGGATGATTATACCGAATTGGAATTCATGAAAGGTTAGTATATGTAAAGAAGTCGGAGTATATTACAGATATGAAATTAATGAAGATAAGAAACAAAGACATTAAAATCGTATTGATATGTTGGAAGCATAACAAAGAAGTAAATCACATTTGGGAGACAAAAGTCGATACGTTGAAAAAGTATAAGTACGTATTCGAATCCAAATAAACTTCGAGGACGAAGTTTGAGCGTGGTGGAGCCCATGTTGTAACATCCTCGAATTCAATTACTGTAATTTGGATCTATTTAGGTGGAATAATTTATAATTAAGTTGAATTATGTGAAATTATCATGTATTTGGGATATTTAGAAAGTTTGTTGTTATTTTAAGAAAATTTGAACTCTGAATTATTGTTAGGAAGCAGTATGAATTATAAAAGCTAGTAATGATAAACTTAAGAATAAATCAGTATTTTATGGAACCGGTTAAGTTGAGGGGTGAAATGTGCAAAAATGAAGAAAGTTGAATAAAAAGGCTAAAAGCCTTTCATTATTCACATTTTCACACTCTCTCTAGAAGTTTTCTCTCTACATCTCTCTAAGATATCTCACAAACCGACCGGCCGATTATCGAGATTTATACGTCATCGGAAAGATCTCGAGGAGTACAACAACAATCTATGGTTGGATTTTTGATTTCGTACGGATTAAGGTAAGAATCGACTCTTTTAAGATTTTGTGTTTCGGTTTTGAAGAACATAAGTTCGAATCTGTCATTTTTATGCGATTTAAAGCCGATTTTGCTTTAGTTTTAGCTAGAATATGATAGTATATGTGTAATAGAATCAAACCTAGGTATAATACTTGATATATTCATGATTTTAGGCTTTGAAATGAAGGATTTAAGTTGTAAAGATGAACAAACTCGAAAATACCAAGAACACAGTCGAAATGCAAGAACAAACTCGATTTTTGTACTAAATTCGAGCAGGAATTCGAGTTTGACACCATAGATTCGAATCTAAGGCCCTAGATTCGAATATGGTTCAAATCTATCATTAGGATTTCTGTTAGGCACAAAAAGGCCTCAGTCAAACATGTTCTATATCTGAGGGGGAGATTTATAATCAAACCTGTTGATGCATTTGAAGGTTGAATTTAAGGCCTGTTATATGTCTTATTGAAACCTGAAAATGATATGCAATATCAGTCTAAAGCTGTTCTATATGTTGCATGTGTTGCAACTAAGACAGTTTGTCCAAGCTGCTCTGTCTGCTGAACAGGCTGGACATAAACTGTCTACGCTGCTCTACACTGTTGAGCAGCTTGGGCAATTTTAAAGTATTCTGTTCTTTGTGAACAGAACCTGTTCTTTGTGAACAGGCTAAACACTTTATGGAATATGTTTCCAAGTCATCATGTATTGTTTTTGACTACAAGATCAGTTTACAAAGTCGAAGACAAAGTGGAAAACAGAACTGCTCAGCCTGCCCACGCTGTTCTGTAACATGAAGACAAAAGGTTATTTGAAAAAGGGTGACAGACCTTTTTCTTATATCAAAATAGGCCTTTACAAGGAAGAAAGACGCAAAGTTGACATTCCTAAATTAGTTAAAGGCAATGCAACAGTAGACAAAGTGAAAAGACAAAAGTTCTGCACATGTGAAGACAAGTCTGCTTTTCAGAAAAGTGCAGAAAAGGTTATGTTGTCTTTTCAACAAGACTTCTCCTTTTTCATTTCGTCCAATGAAGATGTTTCTCTTAGATCCTCTGAATGGGTATAAAAGGAAGCTTCTAAGGACAGAAAGAAGTGTGAAGAAAGCTAAGTGCTGAAACCAAGAGTGAACGTGCAAGTGTGATTTTCATGCATGCAAGCCTTCTGTGTAAATCAGTATCTGTGTGTCTAAGCTGTTTTACATAAGCTGTTCCCTTAAGTCTTGTAAACACAGTGAGTGCTTCTTAGTGAGTGTATTCATTGTATACTAGTTTGAGTTTGTCTTAGACTAGTGAACATACTGTTGTATCTGTCATCTCAGCTTGAACTATTCCGCATTCAAGCTTGTTTGTAATTAACAAATTGTTGATAATACATACAAACATTGAGAAAATAGTGTGTAGTTTTTAAATAGCTGTATTCACCCCCCCTCTACAGCTTAAAGCTATATACTTTGGGAACCTCTCGGGACCTACAATTTCGAGTTTAGTCATTAAATTCGAAGGAAATTCGAATTTAACCCCCGAAATTCGAATTTGATGCCTAAAAATTGAAAACCACTCTCTAAACTCGAGTATTTTGAATAAAACTTATAAATAACACATAAAATGACAAGAGTTATTCAAAGGACAAGGTGTGAACTTGAAATGGGTTCAAACTTAGTTGTAGTTTAAATTTGGACATAGACCCGAAATGGGGAAAAATATTGCAAAACTTACGAAACTTGGTTTTATGGATTTAAACGGTTATTGACACAAGGTATTGTTGTAACTAACTTAACAGGTCCATTGTGGTGTTGTTTAACCCACAGTGGGGTACTTGGTGGATCCGGTTGAAAGCCCGAGGAGAAATAATATCGTTTAACGTGTAAATTACGCACCCACTGTGAGTACAGTAGATTTCGCATGTTTATATCTGTTTTATGTTAAGCTTTGCCTGCTGAGACCTGTTGCTTCATTTATTTGTTTGGAATTCTACTAACTTGCGTAGATTTAGATGAACATTCATACTTGTTGCATGTCCTTTCGATTGTTGTGCATCTAGTGATGGACCGGTGGGTCGCATCGATTACTCTGATGTTACTGCTCTATATGACGCTGGAGCTGATCCCTCTAGGTCCGGTAGGCAGTATGTCATCCCTGATGTTATGTTTGTCTCAGATGGTATGTTTTAAATGCCGAGTTTTGGGCTCGAAGGGGCTGCGGCTCTGGTCCGTACTTTGTGTACGAAGAGGATATCCGATGTTGGTCATCTGTGTTATCCTTGGGCTTCATAAAGATTTATAAAATGCGTAATCTTTGTATTCACTAAGCCTTTGCTTATACCTCAGTTGTTGTATTTTTATAGGAAAGGGAAAGTCTACTGCCGGACCCTCTAGTTAGGTCATTTGGGAAGATTTGGAAGACTTGGTATTATTCAATCGATAATTATGTTATGAGACAATGTTGTAATATATTCTGGATGATTGTAATAAATGTAATGGGTGTGTAGACTTAGACTGGGTACCTTATAGCACTGTAGGGTGTTTGACACTATTGCACTACTTTATTCATGTATTTTAATGCTTCCGCACTTAAAATAGGGTATCAGATCATTATTGTAATTGAGTTTGATGATTAATCCTGGGTGTTATGTAAATGGTGGTTGTTGTGGCAAGGGTGTCACAAACCCGTATGTTGGTCATCCAAGAAACAATATTGTGTTTCATTGTCTACAGCTGAAGCAGAGTACGTTGCTGTATCGTCTTGCTGTTCTCAGGTGTTGTGGATGAAGAGCCAACTACGCGATTACGGGTTTACACCAAAGAAAATTCCAATATATTGTGATTCTCAGAGCGCAATAGCTATTGCATCAAATCCGGTGCAACATTCAAAAACAAAACACATTGACATTCGGTATCATTTCATAAAAGATCATGTTGAAAATGGAAATATAGAATTATATTTTGTACCTACTGAATATCAACTAGCTGATTTATTTACCAAAGCGTTAGATGAAAAGCAGTTTAATTTTTTGGTATACAAATTAGGTATGTTGAATCGTTAAGATGTAATAATTCAGTAGTTTCAAAATATAATTTTAAAATTTTCAATTTTTTTAAGTGAGTTTTATCTGATGTTAAATTCATGAATCATAAAAAGTTTATATTCTTTAGAATTTAACAAGATCTGGATTGTCATTTGCAGGGGGAGCAGAAAAGAAATTTATCTGATTTTTAGTAAATCTGATAAAAATTATCTGTTATTTTGTAGGGGGAGCAGAGCTGAGAAAATAAATATCCAGTTGAGGGGGAGCAACTTTCAGAAATTCAAGGGGGAACAAAAATGAGTATTGTTAATATTTTTAAGTTTTTTTGTGTGTTTTCAATTTTTGTGTGTGATGTTTTATGTGCAAAATTTTTTTTTCGAGTATGAATATTTTTTTAAGTCCATTTTAAAATTTTTTTTGTTTTGTTTTGTGTGCTGTTAAATTTTTTTTTGAAATTCAAATTTTATCTTGATATTTTTTTTAGTCACAATTTTTGATTAAAAAGTTAGTGTGTGGGCTAATTTGGTTTAGATGATGGGCCGAGTGTTTGAAAATTTGAAAAATATAGTGGGCCGGTTAGTGGGACTATAAATTTGAATTTTCAATTTCAAATCATTTTTTCGAAAATCTAATTCTTCATCTTCTCCAACAAGATTTCTTCACTTCAAAGAAAGCTCAAACCCACAACCGACAATTTTTCATCAATATTGTGAGTAAAAGTTTTTATTTCAGTTTGTTTCTTTATATGTTTAGTGTATATGCTTAGTATGTGATGTTTGCATCTACCTGTTCATATAGTTTTTTTTTGTGTTCTTGACCGTTAATGGCAAATACTGTTATTTGTTCATAAAGTTGAAATTAAATGTGTGATGAGGCTCGTATTGGTATTATGACTATGAATCTGATATTTCATAAGTCATTTTTACATCACACAAACAGAATCACTGATTTTTCTAATAAAACAGTTTCGAGTTCATAAATAAACTGAAATTTGAATTTTTAACAACTTTAAAGTTGTTTTTGTTCAAAGTTCAGTAAATCAAATGTGTTTAAAATACATTTTCGAAGGGGGTACAAGTTTTAAAACACTGAAAAAGATCTCTGAACTTAAATTCATAAAATCAGTGAGTTTTAGACTTGTGGTAAAATAAAAAGACATTTCTCGAATAAAGCATCATTCGAGTTGCAATAAAAGTCATTCGAGTTGCATTGTAAGTCATTTGAGTTGCATTGTAGGTCATTCGAGTTGCATTGTAACTCATTCGAGTTGCATTGTAAGTCATTCGAGTTGCATCAGTGAGTCATGAGAGTTGCATCATGAGACATTCGAGTTGATTCATATAAAACTCAGAGTTAATCGAGTTTAGTACACATAATATTAGAGAAACATTTGTGTTTCATGCGAGTTGACAAGTGTGTGTGTAACACTTAGAAAATTTTCAGAACATAAGTGCTTAAAGCTTATTGGAGTTGGGACAATGGTCTTATCGAGAAAATGACTTAGTCATTCGAGTTGAGTGTTGGATCCCATGTTCCATTCGAGTTTAGTACATATTCTATTCGAGTTTCATGTATATGTCATTCGAGTTTTGTAGAGACTTATTCGAGTTTCATATATACATCATTCGAGTTGTTTATAGGCTTATTCGAGTTTCATGTATACATCATTCGAGTTGTGTATAGACTTATTCGAGTTGTTTCATGTGTCACTCGACATTGATCAAGAGTCATTCGAGAAACTTATAGTTTTATTCGAGTTTCAACAGAAAATTTTTCTAAGTGTGGAATTTTTTTATGATTTAAGAAAAATGTCACATTTTTTAAGAAATTGTTATAAATTTGTGTTTTTCTAACATTGGTCTCTAAACGATTGACTCTGGAGTCCATTCAATAATTAACTATTATTGTCTGGAAACCCGATGCCTTAAAAAGAAAATCACAAGTTTTGACAATTTCTGATAAAATGTTACAATTTTTCTACATTTTGAAGGATGTCATTTGTGTACATGATCTGACTAACATGATGTTCTTGTTTTTACAGGTGTTCAAATGACATCTCCAGTACAATCTCAGAACTCAAATTCCTCTGACTCACATTCATCATCAAATCATACCCTTGTATCTACCCCTGTTAGGTCTACCTCAGTTGCCCAACCATCACAATCAAACATTATCCCAGATAACCAGCTAGTAAAACCTAAACATTGCCTTCCTTTCCGAGATAATAACCATCGTCTAGATACCAAGGTTATTAAAGTGAGTCATCCTATCATTGTGGACATTTTAAAAGGCCATCCACTCGGTTATCTGCTTCAATACAAACCGTCTATTCCACAAGTGTATTTACAACAATTTTGGCACATTGTCAAATTTGTTCCTGCTGACGGAAATCATCACTTTAAAGTGACAATAGACCAGTTCAAGACAAAAATCACTCTCGCAAGACTTCGTCATAATCTATTTCTTCCGAGACGTATAGACACCGTAAACTTCCCAGAGTTGGCAGACTTTGAAGACTTTGTTTCAGATGAGGAGCTGGTACATGATTTAATCTGCTTGGGCTACTCAAAGCCACTACCGAAGAGCTCAAAGTTTCATAGGAATGGTTTAAATGGAGAATGGTATACACTCTTTGGAATTATAAATAGGTGTATGACTTCAAAACACACAGGCATTGACAGATGCAGTATTCACTGTTTGAGGATATTTCATGGCATAGCATTCAACAAGCATTACGATTATGCTCAGTGCATATGGGAAGATTTGAAAGAGATTGTGCTTGCAAAAACAACAAATAGAGCAAGAAAATTTGTGCCACTTCAGAGATTCATACAGATTCTTATCCGAGGGATCCTTCGTGCTAATGAGAATATTCCGAAGCGAGCCAATTCTCAGAGATGTCCGGATTATGTTATGATGAGCTTACACGAAGTGCCGGACTCTCCAAATGCAAACATTATGCCAATTCCAGAGTCTTTGCTTAAATATGCGGATCAAGAGAGTGAGAATGTGAGGTTATATAGAATAGATCATGCTCCGATAGAGACCCAGGAACCGGGATCTCTTAGCCCAGGAGCCTTAAGAGTAGAGGAACCTCAGCAAGGGGCTGAAGTTCAGGTTGCCCATTCTGAGAGTGAGGGAGATGTTAGTGTAAGGGGTGGTGAGGAAGAAGCTGAAAAGTCAGATTCTGAGAGGACGTTGTTAGATATACAAGAAGAAGAAGGAGAAGGAGATGATGATGATGATGGTGATGATGGAGGTGATCATCATGAGGAGGAGGAATGATGATAGATATTGTACAAATCGCTACAGAGAGTGTGAGGGATACCATGACCCTAGAAAGCCGGGAATTAACCACGTCTACTGTTAGCTCTCCTATGAGAGTTAGCATTGAACAAGTCAGTATCTCACTGACAATTGCACACCCATCTACCCACTCAGTCTCCTCTCAACAGGAGACTGTTTCAATTGAACACAGGGATGAACCATACAATCTCTCCGAAAGTCATTTGGACTTAATGGATATTGAAACAAGTGCACAACTGCCCGTGTGTACGACTTCTTTTCAATCACCGAGTCTAGCTCCTATACAGTCTAGGACACTTGAGTCATCTTCATTTGTTGAAGTTAGTGTGGTTGAACTTCGTGTTCCCACTGGAACACCCTCAGTAACGGAAGCATTTGTTGCTTCGTCACTTGAAGAGGGTGGAAGTCCAGTCAGAGAAACAACACTACCAACTCTGAGTACTGGCCACACAGAAGTACTTTATACAAGTTCGACTGCTGTGACAACTGGAAGTCTACGTGACCCAGTGGTGACATTATCCCCATTTGTTACTGAATTCACTTTGACAAAAGCATTGAATGAAGCTGTGTCTGGAGTAAATACGCATGTTTCTAATCAATTAGCTGAGGTAATGGCCCAAATGACAAACATTCAGAAGTTTTTAAAGGGAAAGGATATTGCAGAGCAGTCTGTTAAGCAATCTGAATCAAAACAAGCCATAGAAGAATTAAAGGAAGATTTGAAGGATTTTGTTTTTGAACAATTTGACGAGATGAGAGAACGCATGATTAGCTTAGAAAGTACTGTGATAACTGCGTTAGGTAATCTCTCAGAAAGAGTGGCTGCAGTTGAAGAAACTTGCAAGGCTCAAGCTTCCTCGTCCAAGAGGAAACATGATGAGCATGACGAAGACTCCGATGATGCTCCTCATGAGGGGGAGAAGAGGAGAAAGCTTGATGAACCAACGCCTGGGATATTAATGATTACATATCCAGAAAAGGAGCCGGAAGTTCAGGAGAAAGAAGCTGGGGGATCTAAAGAATCGGCTGGTGAACAAAGAGAGCTGGGATTGATTCTTCATGAAGATGTTCCAGTTCCTTTGAACATTCAGTCTGATATTTATCACTTTGTTGAGTATATTGATTCAGATGAAGATGTTCAAGAGAAAAGTTATGAGCTAAGTATTCAAGGGACAGGAGAAGAGAGAGAGGAGTATATTCAAGTATCTGAAGATGATGACATAATCGCTTTGACTGATGTAGATTTTAGAGCTGAAAGAATTGAGGAGGAGGAAGTGTTAGTTGAGGAAATTTTGAAGGATGTTGAATCGACACTGGTTGTACAAATTAAAGAGGAATTTGAAGAGTTTCAAGTTGAGAGCAGTGTGGCTCAATAAAAAGTTGTATTGAATGAAGTTGAAGTGATGGATAGGTTTTTCAACGAGTATGTGCTTGCCGATGAATCTAAGAAACAACATAGACTTAGGTTTGAAGCACAACAAGTGGTTCAGAGGGAGATACAAGATATGCTGACTTTGTTAAATAAGGATGAGATTAGCAAGAAGAAGGTGAAAAAGCTTGAGCTTCCAGAGAATAGATCTGCGGAATTTATCAGAAAAAGGAACAAGATGCCTTATATTGAAGATATTCTGGAGAAACGGATCTTTTGCAAGAAACAAGCTCCATGTTCATTCCACAAGTTGTTTAGAGTACTATAGCCTAACATGCCTAATCTGGTTAACTATGCCAGTTTTCTGAGAAACAAAACACAGGAGGTTGAGAAGGTTAAGAGCGAATTCAGAATAGTGGACCTGGTGAAGATTGAAAAAGAAAGATTTGTCAAGATTTTTTATCCAAAGTTCACAGTCACTAGATCAGATGGAAATACTTATGTGTTCACAGAAGCTGATATGTTTAACATGCACTTGGTAGATATTGAAGATCTTTTTGATGAATTGTGCAGAAACAAAAGAAATGAACACTGTAGATTTGCACTTAAGACACTGTTTCACTTCATGCATACCAAGTTGGTATTGATGTCAGTGCAAGATCTACAGATAGGGGTTGAAAGAGGCATGAGGAAGATCAACATGACAGCGCCTCACAGAGATATCAAATTTGCTGGTGAGCTGAAAGAATTTCAAGTGATCATGGTGAAGCATTCAGCAGTCATGTATAAAGATCGGAATAAGAAGTTGAGAGCAATGAGGAGTGTGGAGCTGAACAAGTTTTCAGATGGTACTTTGATTAAAGTTTTAAGTGGTTTGAAAGGTAAGCTTGCAGCAGACCAGAAAAGAAAAACAAAGAAAGGAGCCTTATCTGTTAACGACCGAAGACTCATGGTTGAGTTTATTTCAAAGATTGAATGGAGGCTTTCGGATCGTAAAAGTATCAGAAGGTTTGAACAAAAGCTGGGCTTATCGGTTTAACGACTTTGCTATTTTTATCAAAGGGGGAGAATGTTAGGATATGTTAGTTGATGAAAACAAAGTCTAGGGACTAGTTTTGTATTTCCTTAATAGTTAGTTAATTTGTATAAATAGCATCTTTGACTTTCTATTTTAGTAGATCCGACAATTAATATTTTGTACGCATTCAAATCAGAGATAGAAGCGACTCTACACGAATATCCTCAATCATCATTTTGTAATCATCAGTTCATCAATCTAATCATTCGGTCAGTGTTTAATTCCTTTTATTGTTCTTGATTAATTCATATTGTTGATTGATTGGTAGAAACTATATTTCACAATAATTTTTGAATGTAATTTTAGTGTTAGATTATGATATTTATAAATATTTAAGACTAATAATGGTTGTAAGTAAAACTTTTAATTTTTAAATTTGTGCATTTGATGTACAAATTTGTTCATTTTGGAGTGGTTCTCACGTTCTCACGGTAAGGAGGGTTCTTACCGGAACCCAACCCTATATATATATATATATATATATATATATATATATATATGTATATATATATATATATATATATATAATAATAATAATAATAATAATAATAATAATAATAATAATAATAATAATAATAATAAAGGAGAGCACAAAACATCACATGACGTCACCACGTTACATCTAAAAAGATAAATACATTTTAATATTTTATAATAAAAAAAGATAAATACAATTTATTATTTCTAATATATATAAACATAAATAAATAATTCATTCTATACAATTTGACATCATCTAATAATATTGTTTACCATACTTATCTGTTTGACATTTGTTAATGTTTATTTAATCTAAATCTAAACTCTAAAAAAAATAAAGAAAAACTTAAATTATGTAACTTATCCATAAACTTCAAATAAAATATTAATATAAACAAGATTATACTATAAATGAAAATATACAATATTATTAAATAACATCTAGAAAAGATAATGCACTATATTATTTTTAATATAAAATAAAAATAATTAACTATATGTTATCCAATAATATTATTTGTCATTATTATCTATTTAACATTTGTTAAGCTTTAGTTGATCTAAATATTAAATTTAAAAAAATCTTAAATTATATAATCTATCCATAAATTTATAAAGTTAAAAATCTTAAACTATATCAATTAAAAATATATAAATATAAAATAAAATATTAAAATAAATAGAGTTTATTACGAAAGAAACCAACATGCTTTCATTTTTTTTACGATTTCATCCCTCATTGTTATCATTTTCCAAAAAATCCTCAAGTTCTGATTTTTTTTAGTTTTGTTAAAATTGACTATTAGAACCTGGTTATAATTTATACACTGAATTTTTAAAAACTGAAAAACCGTGTTTTAATATCCAAATTTCACTAAACCAAAAATAAAATATTAACATGAGGACTTTTGTGAAAAAAATTAACATGCAGGGATGAAAATGCAAAAAAACGTGAAAAATGTTGTATTTTTTCATAATAAATTCAAATAAATAAGATTATATTTGAAAAGAAAAAAATAATATTAATAAAAAACATATTTGATAACATGTTTTTTATTGTAGTAAAATATATAAGTAATATATATCAAATATGTCAATTAAAAATATAAAGATTGTCACGTGACGCTATTGTAATAAATCATATTTTTATTTGCATAAATTTTTTAAATCTTTTTTAATCTAAATTAATTACAGACAAAGTTAAATCTAAATTAATATTTATTATATACACACACACAAACACAAATTTAGAAATAATTTTTTTTTGTAATAACAACTATCGTATATTTAGAAATATAGATATATAATATTTTTGACAAATAATTGTACATTTATTGTATTTTTTAATAAAAATTAATGTTTATATGCTTTAATTTTATATTTACATAGATTTTATATAACCAATTATTTTTTAAAAGTTATCCACGTAATTCATGGGTTCATAAACTAGTTAGTGATATATTGTCACATTTAAAACGCGTTAATTCAAGACTCGATGGTTGCCTTGCTCTACTTTCTTCATTCATCATTTGTCTTCTTTTACATATCATTCCAAATCGATAAGCTTGTTATAAAAGGACAATTATGGATGATGAATTCTCTTCTTCTTTTACCAAGTGAACAAGCAACATCCAAATAGTAATTTCATTAAATAGGGAATAGTGATTTTTTGTATATAAATAGTGTTGGAATATGTTTTAGTTGATGAAATACCAAAGTCTAGGGACTTAATGTGTAATTTCCTTATAGTTTGTAATTTTGTATAAATAGTCATGTTGACTTTCTAGAATGGGTCAGATCTGTCAGATATCACTTTTTGTACGCATTCAATTTAGAGAACAGCTCTGTACGAAGAAGAATATTCAGTTCATCATTTTGTAATCATCAAGTTCTTCAATCAAATCATTCGGTCAGTATTGATTAAATTCTTTGTTCTTATTAATTGCATCTAGTTGATTGAATTGGTAGAAACTAATTTTCACAATTGGTATCAGAGACTTAGGAATGAATTATTCTGTTTGAGATTGAAACTGTTCTTCGTGTTCTTGAGTATTTTTCGGAAAAACCCTAAAATCACTAGGGGTTTTGATTTTGTTGATCATTCAAAGTGTTAATTGGATCGAAGGTTCAGGCTTCAAAGACGAATCCACTGGATACAAACTTGATTTGATTTTCAAAACACAGAAAAAGATCTGAGCAATTTTCTGAAATTTTGAAAAGTTTAAAACCCGGTACTGTTTCATTGAAAAACTCTGGCTTAGATCCATTTTTGCATCAAAGTGCTTTACAAAAAGTGTGTGTATTCAAAAACCTTACCTTCGATTACAATTTGAATGAAATTGGGTAAAATTTGGATTTAATCTGAATTTAAGACTTGAAAAGCTGAAAATTCTAAGAAACTCGAATTATACACATCTTGTGTGTAAATCGAGTTGAATATAACAGTTAATCGAGTTTCTTAGCTGTGTTATTCGAGTTGTGTCTTAATAATACTCGAGTTGCCAAACTGTAATATTCGAGTTGTGTCTTAATATTACTCGAGTTGCCAACCTGTAATATTCGAGTTGACAACTAGAATTTCAGAACAATTCGAGTTTTATATAAGACTCATTCGAGTTTTATATAAGACCAATTCGTGTTTTATATAAGACTCATTCGAGTTTTATAAAAGACCAATTCGAGTTTTATACAAGACTCATTCGAGTTTTATAAAAGACCAATTCAAGTTTTGTACAAGACCCATTCAAGTTGTATTCACTCGAGTTTTACAAAACAGACATTCGAGTTTTGTATAACATTGATTCGAGTTTTACAACACACTCATTCGAGTTTTGTATCACATTGATTCGAGTTTTACAACACACACATTCGAGTTTTGTATCACATTGATTCGAGTTTTACAACACATTCATTCGAGTTTAACAGAAGACTCATTCGAGAGTGTGAATTTCATATACTTGATTCAAGTTTGATCAAACACACATTCGAATAGCTGTCTATGTTGATACACAAACAATCAAATATGTCCATGTGTGTTTATAAAGAAGACAAAGGTTGGATATGTTATCATAGCTGTCTATGTTGATGATCTAAATATTATTGGCACAATTAATGAGATAAATGAGGTAATTGTGTTATTAAAGAAAGAATTTGAAATGAAAGACCTTGGAAAAACCAAATATTGTCTTGGTTTACAGATAGAGCACATGCACAATGGCATACTTGTGCATCAATCAAATTATACGGAAAATGTCTTAAAACGTTTCAACATGGACAAAGCAAATCCTTTAAGCACACCAATGGTTGTTAGATCACTTAATGTTGATAAGGATCCATTTCTTCCTCAAGAAGAGAATGAATATTTACTTGGTCCAGAAGTACCATATCTTAGTGCAATTGGAGCTTTAATGTATCTTACAAACTGTACAAGACCGGACATTTCTTTTGCAGTAAATCTGTTAAGATTTAGTTCAGCTCCCACCAAACGACATTGGATAGGAGTCAAACACATTTTCCGATACCTTCGAGGAACCACTAATTTGGGATTATTTTATTCTAACAATTCAAAAGAAGGTTTACTTGGATATGTAGATGCAGGTTACTTATCTGATCCACACAAAGCAAAATCTCAAACAGGATACGTGTTTTTAAATGGTGGTACTGCAATTTCCTGGCGTTCTCAGAAGCAAACACTTGTTACAACATCCTCAAATCATGCTGAAGTTATTGCACTACACGAAGCTAGTAGAGAAAGTGTATGGCTGAAATCTGTGACAGAACTTATTTTGTCTTCTTGTGGACTAGAGATGAGCAAAAGTCCAACTTTGATTTATGAAGACAATGCAGCTTGCGTGTCGCAGATGAAAGAAGGATATATCAAGAGTGACAGAACCAAACATATTCCACCAAGATTTTTCGCTTACACGCAAGATCTCATAAAGGACAATCAGATTGAAATGAAATACATTCAGTCTAGTAACAATTCAGCAGATCTCTTTACAAAGGCAATTCCCAAAGCGATTTTCAGAAAACACGTCCACAACATTGGAATGCGACATGTACAAAACATGTGATGATTTTCAGATGACAATATGAGGGGGAGTCAACCAATCGCTGTACTCTTTTTCCCTTGACTAAAGTTTTTTCCCACTGGGTTTTCTTTAGCAAGGTTTTTAATGAGGCAGCATTTCGTGGTTGAACTCTTACCAAAATTATCATCCAAGGGGGAGTGTTATAAAAGGACAATTATGGATGATGAATTCTCTTCTTCTTTTACCAAGTGAACAAGCAACATCCAAATAGTAATTTCATTATATAAGGAATAGTGATTTTTTTGTATATAAATAGATTCATCAAGATTTATCAAAGGTATGAATTTGTAGAGAAAAATATATGCATCAAAATGGTTTTCACAACTCTTGGTGATTTCTTAATATCTGAGTTTCTGTTAGATTATAACAAAGCTTTATTAATTGTCGGGTCATTTTTCTTCAGAAACATTACTTCTTTTTATAAGAACTAGTTTAATAACCCATGTGATATATGAGAATATTTAATAAATAAATACTTTTAAAATATATAAAAGCTTTTAATAAAAAATTTAGTAGCAATCTAAATAAATTCTTTGTTATGATATATATATTTTTTAAAATTTTATATTAGTTCGTAAAATTTTAATCAAAATTATAAAAGTTAAGTAGCAATCCAAATTTTGTTTTTTTGTCTTTATTCATTTAAACATAATCATTTAGAAAATAATAAATTTATTTAAGGAAAAAGGCAGGAAATCTTCTCGACTTAGTTCTTGTTTTTTTCCTGGCTCCATGGATGTGTGTATGTGTTTAGATGGTTTGTTGTATTGATTTCTTTCACGCCGAGCTTTCTTATATACTACTAGCTTGAATAAACTTAAGCGTATCTCGTACGCCAAATAGAATAAAAAGGTTCTAATATTTATTTGTGATAATACCAATTCGCATTAAGCCAACAAGTTATCATACTTTCTCCCCATACGAAATGATATTTGGTCAAGAATCAAATATATCACATCTATTTTTTATTAAATAGTAAATATTCTGAATTGCTCCACCAAACCGCATAAAGATGGATACTCAAAAGAATGTTGGGAAATTATGTTGGGTATGAAATCCCCTTTATTATAAAATAAAATGAATCACTAACAGTTGATGTCACTACGACACATTGTGCTAGTTGCCATTTTAAAAGGGCAATATTTCCAACATCAGGGGGAAAGAATAAACAAATTTATAAGCTGTAATGAATTATCATATTGATCCTCGTAATAAAAGGTACTGGGATAATTCATTTACATATTTTTGGCAAATCTGTTGGGAGATACATTTACTGATTTAAAGAAAGTAACCAAGTCGCATATTTGGTTATTAATGCTTCAGTAAATATTGATATTTTTAGAAATGAAGATTATTATTGATTAACGAGCCTAAGACATGCCAGAAGCATGATAGGCAGTCGATTCCAAAGAAAAGTATTCTAAAATAATAATAATAATAATAATAATAATAATAATAATAATAATAATAATAATAATAATAATAATAATAATAATAATAATAATAATAATAATAATAATAATAATAATAATAATAGACATGATGGTTCTAGAAGAACCTCAGTTGCCTGAATGAAAATAAGGAGATCTCAATAAAATTATATCATGTCTAAAAACTATATGGAATCGAAATAAAATCGACGTCGATGATATTTATCTATTAGCACTATATTTAAAAAACGATGATTATGAATAATAGTCTGCAGACATGTTCTCTTAGAGAAAAGGAGACTACTAGATGTGTAGGATGTACGCATAAAGTTATGGATGAAAATTTCATAAAACTCCATATTTTCCAAATCTATACGTAAAGCAAATAGTATAGATGATTAGAGTGATTTGACCACACATATCAAACATACTATACTTGGTCTTCACTTGTAGTATAAATACAATATATTGATGTATCAATGATGGTGCAAATAATATGAAATTTTTCTCTCTAAATCTACTACTTTTACACATATCATATAGTAGTCTGTACACATGAAGTTGTGCAAATATAGAAATTAATTTAGTGCATATATAATGCACACAAATATTTAAGGAAATATTCTCCTATGGTGGATACAGTTATAACAAATATATTAATCTATCAATAAAGATAGATTTGATATGCGTCTATTTTATTTTAAAAGT
Source organism: Centrapalus pauciflorus (assembly GCA_020465985.1). NCBI lineage: Eukaryota > Viridiplantae > Streptophyta > Magnoliopsida > Asterales > Asteraceae > Centrapalus > Centrapalus pauciflorus. The sequence continues at coordinate 83,889 of JAANYP010003469.1, read as the reverse complement.
CCTACTTATACAGAGATTCCTTGAAGGATATAAAATTTTTGAAACATGTCTCGAGATTTAACCTATGAGCTCATAGTTACAATGCAATAAGCATGTATTATGATTACATTGCTAAAAGACAGAAGTATGCTACATAATTATACAATATGTCATGAATATAGTTATGGTCTATTTATAAGACTAACTTGACATATACAATTTTATGAAATCCTCGAAGGATTTATTTAAAAATGCCAGAAGCATTAAAAGTAAAACCCAAAGAAATGTATTCAAAGATCTTTAGAAATAATCTACGTTGATGATCTAAACACAAGGAAATTGAAGAAGTAATTGTGTTTTCTAAAGAAAGAATTCGAAATAAAAGACCTTGGAAGACCAAATATTGTCTTGGTTTACAAATTGAACATATACATAATGGTATAATTGTGCATCAATCAAATTATACGGAGAAGGTCTTAAAGTGTTTCAATATTGACAAAGCGAATTCTTTAAGCACACCTATGGTGGTTAGATCGCTTAAACGTTGAATAAAATCCATATCATCCTTGTGAAGAAAATGAGGAATTGCTTGGTCCAGAAGTACCATATCTTAGTGCAACTGGAGCTTTAATGTGTCTTACAAACTGTACAAGACCTGACATTTCTTTTGCAGTAAATCTGTTGGCAAGATTTAGTTCAGCTCCCACCAAACGACATTGGATAGGAGTCAAACACATTTTCCGATGCCTTCAAGGAACCACTAATTTGGGATTATTTTATTCTAACAATTCAAAAGAAGGTTTACTTGGATATGTAGATGCAGGTTACTTATCTGATCCACACAAAGCAAAATCTCAAACAGGATACGTGTTTTTAAATGGTGGTACTGCAATTTCCTGGCGTTCTCAGAAACAAACACTTGTTACAACATCCTCAAATCATGCTGAAATTATTGCACTACACGAAGCTAGTAGAGAAAGTATGAAAGAAGGATATATCAAGAGTGACAGAACCAAACATATTCCACCAAGATTTTTCGCTTACACGCAAGATCTCATAAAGGACAATCAGATCAGTCTAGTAACAATTCAGCAGATCTCTTTACAAATGCACTTCACAAAGCGATTTTCAGAAAACACGTCCACAACATTGGAATGCGACATGTACAAAACATGTGATGATTTTCAGATGACAATATGAGGGGGAGTCAACCAATCGCTGTACTCTTTTTCCCTTGACTAAAGTTTTTTCCCACTGGGTTTTTCTTTAGCAAGGTTTTTAATGAGGCAGCATTTCGTGGTTGAACTCTTACTAAAATTATCATCCAAGGGGGAGTGTTATAAAAGGACAATAATTATGGATGATGAATTCTTTTCTTCTTTTACCAAGTGTACAAGCAACATCAAATAGTAATTTCATTAAATAGGAAATAGTGATTTTTTGTATATAAATAGGTTCATCAAGATTTATCAAATGTATGATTTTGTAGAGAAGAAGAGTAGAAATCACATATATATCAAAATTTGCAAGTGTTGTAGATTTCCTAATATCTGAATTCTGTTAAGATTATAACAAAATCATTATTGTTTTGTAATTTTATATATTTTGCAAACTTCGAGAAAATGAAAGAAAATAGAGACAGGCCCCACCGACCCACTGATTTGAACAGCTCGTAGAATCTCACAACTTGAAGTTTTTCTAAGAATAATTTCTATAAAGGTGTTTTTTAATTTAAATTTTAATGATATTATGTCTTAATCCTTTCATATTATTTTTTATTAAAAAATATAAGATTATTTATATTTAAGAAATTTAAATTTACGTATTATAATTTGGTTTTTTTGATTTTTAAAAAATCCGATTATCTATTACAACGGGGTTATAATAAGTAAATTTTCAAAAAAAAAAAAGGAAAAAACTAAATATTTAATTGGTAAAATATAACACGGATGGAGTAAACCATAGAAACGTAAAAAAATATATTGGTTTTCTTCGTAATAAATCCTTTTAAAACAATGAATAATATTTGAGTATAGAGAAAATAAAAATAAGAATGATTTTTAAAAATAACATGTAACATGCCTATATTTGTAGGGGTTTATATTAAAGGTAGGATCTGTTCAGTTGCTATGTTTTAGGTGAATATTTTCACTGAAAACAACGAATTTTTTAAAAAACGCTCATATCTTAACTTTTTGATGTTTTCAATTTTCAATTTTTACGTTTTAGTTTTCGAGTTTAACACTAGACTTTAAAAACTACATTATGACTTATGAGGTTTTCAGACTTGACTTTTCTTTTAAAAAGACCATGTCCATCGCTGGAGAGAGACATTTTTTTTTATAAATGAATATTAAAAATACAGTTAATAGCCATCTAAAGTTTGAACATATATTAATTCTTAAAATGTATTTTTTGAAGGATATATTGTTTTTAGTTTTATAAAAAATTCAAACGGAAATTTTTCGTCAACTGAATAGACCCTAACATTCTTTTATATTTTTATTAGTTTGAACCATCTGTCAATTTTTCCTCACTTTGGTTTCTATACTTATTTTGTCGTATTGATTTTGATCCTATTGTCAGGAAAAAATGTCATATGAATCAAACCAATGGAAAATGGAATTGGAAACAATTCCCTTGTTTGTTTAAGGCTGAGAATTAATCAGTGAGAAAATAAATCAATTCTATTTCTCTATTTTCATTTCTCCTCCACATGCCAAAAAATGGTAGGAAACGAGATTTTCAATTCTCTCCAAAAAAAAAAAAAAACGGAGAGTTGTTCCCTCTCAACTCCCCCCACCCAAACCAAAAGTCATGTCTCATTTGCAAAAAAGTAGATTTTGCTGCTCTCGCTCTCTCTCAACAAGAAACCCTTGCAACCTCGCTACCTGAAACCTTAACCGCGGTGACCTCCATACCGACGAGGACATAACGGTGGCAGCGGCCGCATAACCCTAGCGGCAGCGGCAGAACGAAGACGATGACAAAACCCTAGCGACACTCCTATCTCTTTCTCTTTCTATCTCTAGGGGCGGCATCGACAGAAACATGGCAACGACGCGACGTAACCGTAGCGACAGTGGCAGAACGACGACGACGACGAAACCCTAGTGATGCTCCTCTCTCTCTCTCTATATATATATATATATACATATATATATATATATATATATATATATATATATATATATATATATATATATATATATATATATATATATATATATATATATATATATATATCGTACCTCTCTCTGGTAGCGGCGACGGCGGACCCTAGTGGTTGTCTCTCTCTCTCTCCCCCGCTTTCAGCAGCGGCGACGACGAAAGACAAAGTTTGTTTCCCTCACCGGAGGCGACACGCACACACACCGAAAGGCAAAGTTTGTGTTTCTTGCCATCAATGGTTCCCGATCGAAGTTGTAGGTTTGTGTTTCTTCATTTCTCATTCTCCCTATTTCAGATCTGTCACATAAAACTCAAAAATTTATTTCCTGTTTAATGTTAATTTCAGATTTGCTACTCATATACTCATGAAAGTTTGAAATGTCATAATGTTAAATCTTATTTCTTGTTATATTTGCATCCTTCTTTTTTGCTGTATCCACATTATATTCGTGCAATTATTGATCTAATTGTGAAGCTATGTTATGTATGATCAATTGTGCAGCTATGTTAGATGCATTTGTATGTGTAACTCATGATCAACAACAGCTAAAAGACATCTTGAGTATTGCCATTATCCCAATGTCTCATCAGTTTGGATGGAGCTCATCGGTAGCAGGCATAGTGCAATCATCATTCTTTTGGGGTTATGCAATGAGTCAATTGCCTGGTGGTTGCCTTTCGGAAATCTTTGGTGGGAGGTTAGTATTTTGAAGTAGTTATTCATAGTTCATTGGTTGAAGCACATTAGATGTATAACACTGGTTTGCTATGGTTATGATGTGACAAAATGCCTGAATTAGGAGTTTTTATGGTGATTAATTATGTCTAGAATTATCAGTGTTAGTCGTTTTATATGTCGTGTGTGACTTCATGCAGGGTAATTCTTCAGTTTGGTGTCCTAGCGCGGTCACTTGCCACTGCACTCGTTCCCGTTGTTGGTGGCTTTATGCCTGGACTTGTATTTTCAAGGATTCTTGTATGTTGCTTTCTTCGATGTTATGATGCTTTTTTCATGCTTATTTGGGTTAGTAGGCTTGTTATCATTTTAATTTATGAGTTTATTCTTAGGTTTGGTGTTTTGTGTGGTTGGAGTTTACTTTTCTCTTTAATTTGAGAATAAGAAAGAAATTTTGATATTAAACCAAGTCCCTTGTCTTACAATTCCATATGTAGGAGTTTTTGCTATTGTTGATGATATACATATAGATCCATTAGCTCGATAGGTAAGAGTGCCCGTATGGGAGGATGGTGGTTCGATTCCATTTGGATCTTTGATTTTCGTTCTACAGTCAAATATTTGCATAGGCATTGAATCATGCTATGTTTTAGCATCAAGATTTACATTTCATGATCTTGGTATGATCTTTTTGTTTGATTTATATAGACCTTGGTATGAATTTTTTTTTAAGTTTTTTTTTTACTTGTATATGTAGATGACAAGAACACCGTTAAGAGAACGAATGTTATGTAGAAAGTAAATTGTAGACATGCATTTACATCATGTCTTGGGTTAACATGGGAAGAGAAGATTGGGTTAAATTATGTTGGTAATTTTTTTTAGGGTTTGAATAATGAATTGTTATGAAAAAAATTATGATTGAGATTAATAAAATTTATTATAGAACTCTATGTTGAATTCTCTGTTATACCAAACAAGAAAATTGATTCTCTGTTACATTTCTCTGCTGAATTCTCTATTCTACCAAAGATATGAATCAATTCTCTTTCTCCAGACTAATTTCCTTTCGCAGTAATTTCATTCTGTGTTGTCATTTCTCTGCAATTCCATTCTCTGTACCAAACACAGCCTAAACTTTAAAAACTACATTATGACTTATGAGGTTTTCAGACTTTGTTTATTTTTTTAAAAGACCATGTCCATCACTCGTGTGAGGAGAGAGACATTTTTTTATAAATGAATATTTAAAATACAATTAATAGCCATCTAAAGTTTGAACATATTGTCATTCTTAAAATGTATTTTTTAAAGAACGATATTGTTTTTAGTTTAATTAAAAATTCAAACTGAAAATTTTCGTAAACTAAACAACCCTAACATTCTTTTATATATTTATTAGTTTGAATCATCTGTCAATTCTTCCTCACCTTAGTTTCTATACTTATTTTGTCGTATTGATTTTGATCCTATTGTCTGGAAAAAAATGTCATATGAATCAAACCAATGAAAAAATAAAAGTATAATGATTTTTATTTCTTATATGATATATGAGAAGTAAATACATATAAACATTTTTATTAATCATCAGTTCAAAATTTTTTTATCAATAATAAAAAGTTGAAATATTGATAAATAAATTCAATTAGTGGTTTAAATAATATGTGTGTGAGACCGTGTCTGTCCATGAAAATTTACAATATATCCATATTTTTATTTATTTTTACTCAAAGTTGAAAAAAAAAAGTTATCATCCTTCCTTTCTTAGAAATTTGCCTATCTATTACCCATGAAGGAGAGAGAAACTTCACTCCATGGGTGTTATCAGCCGTTAGATCTTCCTACTTTCACTCCTGACCGTCTTAATTGATGTATTTCTGACAATGCATGCGTACAAGCTTTCACTGCATAGATACAATTGTTTATCACAACTGTTGTCCACTATCTCCATAATTTATGCACACGTATGCTACCTATCCGGATTCCATTTAATATAATACAAATTCTCTTTTTCCAACACACATTAAGTCGGCTGCTGAAATTATTATCAGGTTCATACAAAAAATCAAATATCTTCAAATATTTATCTTCAAAGCTTCATAATGGCTCCCCAGGTACAGAAACATCACACCATTGCTACGCCATTTTATTGTCGAATTCTGTTACACAATCCCTTATTATTTCATTTTTTTCAGCAACAGTTTACATCTGACGTTTAGATAAAAATCGAAGAAGACAACAATGTATAACAAAATTAGTAATGATCTTACATCTTTTAAGTTTCGTAGAACGCAATCATACATTTCAATCTCTTACAGACCAAAATGTTGCCGGACATGAAAGTTAAAGCATCACTGGACGAAGACGAGATCAAGGTAAAACACAGTTACATACAAAATTAGTCATGATCTTAATTTTTATTTTTGGTTTTACGATAGGGATTCACACGTCCCATTCTTTTACAGTCTAGTAAGTTGCCGTGAAATTCATCAACAGAAATTAAAGCATCAGTGGATACAAAAGTTAAACTCGAGCCAACTGACAACCCAACGTTACCGGTAAAGGTTTTCTTTATATTACGCCACATTCAAGTTATTTGTTTTACATAATGAGTTTCTCAATGCAGCAGACGACGCATGTGAAAGTCCCGTTTTTTTGACGTAGCAGATGAGGTGATATAATTATTGTGCACTGCCATCATGTATTGTTAAAACTTATTATTATCTACACAATCTCACACTTACAACATACAGGTAGACATGGAATGAGAAGAAGAGGTGATACGTTACGTTGAACTTTTGAAACAATGCATGGAGAAGAAAAGAATGGCAGACGCAGAGGTAAACACTGACCTCCTACCATATAAAAGTACTATGCCTCTAAGATACAATCCTGATTTATTACATTATCGTGATACGGTTTTCGAGAAAGAAGTTACTAATGTAGACTCTGTGGATGAAGAAAAGGTTTCCTCCAAAGTATGTAAAATTACATGTCATGAAATCTTTTAATATGTTACACATGACGTTTGATAGTTCACATTATTTAGGAAGGTGGCCCGGTAAAAGATGTCAACACATATACTATCATCGTTAAGGTTGAAGAAGATGCTGAGGTACACACTTATGTTTAACTGTATCACAAATGTTTCTGTAACAATGAAAATCTATCATGCATGTGTTTTAATGTTCACCATTTATCAGGAAGGGTGCATGCAACGAATTAAACGCCGTAAGAGTCAACGAGCAAGAAAAAAAATTTACAAAATAATTGAAGAAACCAGTGACAACGAGCCTTGATGTGCAGACCGAAGGCATCAAGGCATTTAATATATTAGCATCTGCTTATTGGACAGCTTTAGTTGTGTGAGGTTACAAGATTTATAACTTTTATCTAAATTTTTATGCATGTCTTTGTAATATCAGGAAAATTGTTTGCTGTTTATCTTATGTTTTTAATAGAAAACCTTTCCACAATGTCAAATTGTAAAGTCAATAATTTTAATAATATCATCTTAACAAATACTTCACGTGGCAAGTTCAACAAACTATAATACACTAAACCTTTAAGCACCGACTTAATTAAAGAACGACTGTTTCAATTTCATTGTATCCCTAATATTTCTGTAACAATATAGAAACATGCTATTATTATTTTTTGGGTAAACTAAATAAATTTTTTAATTTTTTTTAGAAAACACTTTTAATTTTATTTGACATGCCAATGCCAGTAAAACAAACACGTTTGTTGAATATAAAAACCACACAATTATAACATAGTCATGAAACCATCTAACGATACGAGTTTAATAAGCTATCAAAGACATAACAATATTACTACATAAAACAAAAATTACTTCATTCACAATTATAGAAAACATAAATTCCATCATTCACAAATTACTATTTTTTAAATCATAACTCATTATGATATATTACGTTACATTACTTCATGTTACTCCATAATAACTCATTTAATTTTGCAAAAAATTATTATATCTTATATATATAAATACTAATGCATTTTTTTATAATATCAGTATAATTGTTCATTAATTGGTTGTTCTTCGATTGGAACTTTTCCACATTAGTAAACTTTAAAGTAAATCAACGTAACAAGTAGCATGAGTAGCTTATTCAACATACTAAAAAAACACTTAAGTAAGAACATGCATCATGTAACAATCCATAATTAAATGTTTTATCCCATCAACATGTTGTAACTACTCTTTTACCATTGGATTAATAAATATATGACTGACTAATATATCAACACGTACGCTATCTTTATAATTTCGCAAACCATATTTGAAAAATTATAATATTATCAACAAAAGACAATAACAAAAGGGATAATTACTAAAATAACCAAATCTCACATCTTTATTCACTTTTTAGCCATTTTATTTACATTTTACCAAAATAGCCACAATTTACGTGACCACATTTACGTGATAGCCACACTTTACGTGATTTGTACTTTTTTTCATTTTTCTAATGCATTACGTTACAAAAGGTGTTTGGTCACGTAAATTGTTGTACTTGGTCACGTAAAGTGTGACAAGACATCCCACCTAACATTCATGGGGAAGGAGCAAAAATGGTCACGTAAAGTACAACAATTTACGTGACCAGACACCTTTTGTAACGTAATGCATTAAAATATGAAAAAAGTACAAATCACGTAAATTGTGGCTATCACGTAAATGTGGTAACGTAAAGTGTGGCTATTTTGGTAAAATGTATATAAAGTGGCTAAAAAGTGAATAAAGGTGTGAGATTTGACTATTTTAGTAATTATCCCTTAACAAAAACATGTTCCTTTGCGATAAAATCCACACAATTATAGCACAGTTATAAATACCATCAAACCATACAAATTTAATGGAACATCAAAGACGTGTCAATATTACATAAAACATAACTTCCATATGATGTATTAGGTTAAATTTCCTCCAAGTAAATCCATATTACTTTGTTAAACAACACTTACCAAACAATAGTCGGATATTACTGAAAATAGAGTAATCAAGAAAATTATTTTCAATTTTTATAATTAAAACTTCCTTAGATTTAGGCCTCATACATGCCCACTAATGCAAGATAATGGGGAAGGTAGAATACGATTACTGTTAGGCACAAAAAGGCCTCAGTCAAACCTGTTCTACATCTGAGGGGGAGATTGCTAATCAAACCTGTTGATGCATTTGAAGGTTGAATTTAAGGCCTGTTATATGCCTTATTGAAACCTGAAAATGATTTGTTCTTTGTGAACAGAACCTGTTCTTTGTGAACAGCTTGGGCACTTTTCAAGTGTTCTGTTCTTTGTGAACAGAACCTGTTCTTTGTGAACAGGCTAAACACTTTATGGAATACGTTTCCAAGTTATCATGTATTGTTTTTGACTGCAAGATCAGTTTACAAAGTCGAAGACAAAGTGGAAAACAGAACTGCTCAGCCTGTCCAAGCTGTTCTGTAACATGAAGACAAAAGGTTATTTGAAAAAGGGTGACAGACCTTTTTCTTATATCAAAATAGGCCTTTACAAGGAAGAAAAACGCAAAGTTGACATTCCTAAATTAGTTAAAGGCAATGCAACAGTAAACAAAGTAAAAAGACAAAAGTTCTGCACATGTAAAGGCAAGTCTGCTTTTCAGAAAAGTGCAGAAAAGGTTATGTTGTCTTTTCAACAAGACTTCTCCTTTTCATTCCGTCCAATGAAGATGTTTCTCTTAGATCCTCTGAGTGAGTATAAAAGGAAGCTTCTAAGGACAGAAAGATGTGAAGAAAGCTAAGTGCTGAAATCAAGAGTGAACGTGCAAGTGTGTTTTTCATGCATGCAAGTCTGATTGTGTAATACAGTTTCTTTGTGTCTAAGCTGTTCTACATAAGCTGTTCATCTGAGTCTTGTAAACACAGTGAGTGCTTCTTAGTGAGTATAGTCATTGTATACTAGTTTGAGTCTGTCTTAGACTAGTGAACATACTGTTGTATCTGTCATCTCAGCTTGAACTATTCCGCATTCAAGCTTGTTTGTAATTAACAAATTGTTGATAATACATACAAACATTGAGAAAATAGTGTGTAGTTTTTAAATTGTTGTATTCACCCCCCCTCTACAGCTTAAAGCTATACACTTTGGGAACCTCTCGGGACCTACAACTGGTATCAGAGCAGGTCAGAGTGTGTGTCATTCTAGATCTCTCATTCTCCCTAGTTTCCATGGACAACAGTGCTGCAAATTCTTCTTACTATGACAATGGCTCTATGGGCAAACCCTCAAAATTTAATCATCAAAACTTCTCTGGTTGGAAGTGCAGAATGATGCTCTATTTAGAAAATCTGGATGTACAACTACCAGAGATAGTGATGGAGGGTCCCTATGTGCCAACCTCTGTTACTACCATAACTCCAGCGGTTGAAGGAGCTGCTCCTGAAATCAGGACCTTTGAGAAAGCCAAAGCTCAATGGTCTGATGAAGACAAGAGACTGGTGGCTCTGGATGCAAAGGCCAGAAACAACCTGGTTATTTCTCTTCCTGATGATGTGTTCAAACAGGTTGAGAAAATGAAGACATCAAAAGAGATGTGGGATACTTTGTGTACCGTCTATGATGGACCCACAATCACACTAGACAACAGGATCAACAATCTTGTTAGACAGTATGAACTCTTCTTTGCTAAATCAAAGGAGACTCTCACTGAAACCTACACCAGGTTTACTGCTCTAGTGAATGATCTCAAGGCTGTTGGGATCACTAAGGATAGTCTTACCCTGGTGAATAAATTTCTGGACATTCTACCTGAAGAGTGGAATTACTTCTCAACAATTCTAAGGAACTCAGGTACTATCGGAAGTATGGATTTGGTCAACTTTTATGGATCCTTACTGAATGATGAACAGTCAAGGCAACAAAAGAGAAATGCCTTGGAAATGTCCAAAAGAGGTGCAGCCTTTGTGGCTAATGTGAGACAGCCTGTATATCAGGTGAGTGATGTGTTCACTCAACCTGATCAACAGGATGATGACAAGGAGGAGATGTCAGATGAAGAAGATACTACAGATCTTGTTGAACAAGATGATGAGCAAATGATAGCTATGCTTGTCAAAAGGTTCAACAAGAAAAGGTTTGGAAGAAACATGCTGCAAGGAAATTCAGGTGCTGGCAAAAAGAAGGCATTTGATAAATCCAAGGCTGAGTGCTTCAAATGTGGCAAAACTGGCCATATAGCTGCTGACTGTGTGTCAAAAGCTGTTGGTCAGTCATCCAAACCATACAACACAAACAAGGATGATGGTTATAGGGTTAAGTACCTTATGGCCATGGCTAAGCTGAGGAAGTTGGAAAACTCAGTGGGTTCTAACCGCCAAAAGGGACTCATGGCAGAGACTTGTGATTGGGAGGAATCTGATTCATCATCTGATGAAGAAGATAATCAATGTCTGATGGCCAACACTGATGTCCCATCAACAAGCAGCTTCAAACAAGATATGGCTGAAGCTGAAGCCTTCAGCAGCTTAGAGAACTGGAATCCTACTATGATGTATAAGGTACAAAATTTTATGGCTTACAGTTCTGAAGAAAAAGTTAAAATGTTTGAATATATGCTTGTTGATCTAAAAGCTGCTGTTGAGAAGCATGATGCTTTATTATCTGAAATCTCTAAACTTAAAACTGATCTTAAAATTAAATCCAGTAAACTGGACAGTTTCCATAAGTTGGAAACTGAGCTTGATGAATTAAAACACATCAACTCTATTTTACTAGAAGAAAAGAGAGAAACAGATATAAAGAATGCTAAGCTTCAAAAGATAGTTGACTCTTGGTGCCAATCTGCACAAAAAGTCAGCCATTGTATAAGTCAACAGATCCCTGCACAAATCCAAGCCTATCTTGGAGGGGATCTTGACACAGCAGCTTCCATTGTTGAGATCAATAATCTGAAAGAAGATTTATCCACTCTTGGTGAACTTCCAAACACATTCATTCAAAATGTGAATGGTAAAGTAATCTCAACAAATAGGTTTGTCAGGCCTCAAAACACTGACAGCTTGTGTGAATTGAACTCAAAAGCTGATGTTGGAATTTGTTCTCCATCAAGTCAGTCTGCTAAGTGCTCTGCTGGTTCACACAAGCAAAAGAAAGGAAAACATGTCCAAACTGAAGTTGTGGATACTAAACCTGTTGACAAAACAGGTTCTGAGTCCAAAGCTGATGGTAAAAAGCATGTTAATCCTTTTGATGCTAAACACTTTGAAAACAAGTTTTCAAAAGGTAAGCAGTCTGTTTTCAACAAGGGCAAGTCTCATGTTGAAAACAAAACTGCTGTGATTTCAAATAAGTTTTCAAATCATAGTGGTAAACTGGTTTTAAATAAGAATAAGCCTTTCAAAACCAGACACAATGAGTATGCTGATAGGCAGCATAAATCAAAATCCAGTACGGGCAAAGACAAAGCCATTGCTCAAACTGAGATAATTGGGAATAAGTTTCCCAAACCTGTGGAAGCTCAAAAGCCAATCAAGCTCCCTGTCTTTGACATCTGTCCTCCTAAAAAGAGGAAAGAAGAGGCAGCCAAAGCTGTGGTTATTGAACTATCCACTCAAGCTGTTGATTCATCAAAAAATAATAAAATTGCTAAATCTGCTGATAGAATCAACAAAAATAGCTCAGAATGTGTTTCTGAAAGATCTTCTTCCAAAAATCCTAAAAAGAGAAAATGTTACAAATGTGGAAAGAAGACACATCTGGCCAAGGATTGTCCTGAATCTGAGGGCATGAGGCCTGTTGACTCTGTTGTTTCCATAACAACTGTTACAAGCAATGTTGGAAATGTCACAGTCACTGAGAGTGGTATTCAAGCTGATACCATTCAAATAGGGAATATTAGTGTGGATATTTCAAGTCCATCAACAAATGTTGATGAAGTAGGAGAACTCATCTCTGTGATGAGTTCCCCTAAAAATGACTAATAATTCTCTTATCACTCTGCAGGAAAAACAACCTACCCAGGTTTGGTACTTGGACAGTGGCTGCTCAGGGCACACCGCATACAGGTTGTAAAAATTGCTGTGTGATCTCAGGCCTGAAAAGGGCCAAAGTCACTTTGGTGACAAATGTATAGGGATCCAATGAGGGATATGGATCGCTTAAAGC
>JAANYP010003469.1:0-69068 GCA_020465985.1 Centrapalus pauciflorus | reverse complement strand
AATCAGTTTGAGAGAAACAATGTATGGAAGCTGGTCCCTGCTCCTAAAGGTAAAACTATAATTGGCACTAAATGGGTTTTCAGGAATAAGATGGATGAGCAAGGTCATGTCATTAGAAATAAGGCCAGACTGGTTGCTCAGGGCTACAGACAGGAGGAAGGAATTGATTATGATGAAACATTTGCTCCTGTGGCCAGGCTAGAAGCAATTCGTTTGTATCTAGCCTACGCTGCTCATAAGAGCATTAAGGTATTTCAAATGGATGTGAAGAGTGCATTTTTTAATGGGAAGCTGCAAGAAATGGGAAGCTGCAAGAAGAAGTTTATGTCAAGCAGCCTCCAGGTTTTGAAAATGAACAACATCCAGGTTTTGTCTATAAGTTGGACAAAGTTCTCTATGGTCTCAAACAAGCCCCTAGAGCCTGGTATGACACTCTTACAGAGTTCCTTATGAGCAATGGGTATTCCAGAGGTAAAGTGGATACTACACTGTTCATAAAGAAGGTGAAGTCTGACATTATGCTTGTTCAAATTTATGTGGATGACATAATATTTGGTTCTACTAATGAGCAGCCATGCAAGAATTTCTCATTACTCATGAAATCTAAGTATGAAATGAGTATGATGGGAGAACTAACTTTCTTTTTAGGATTACAGGTTAAACAAACCTCAACTGGAATTTTTATAAATCAAAGAAAGTACACTTTAGATCTATTGAAAAAGTTCAAATTTGATCAAAGTTCTCCTATTAAAACCCCAATGGCAACCAATGTAAAATTGGATGCTGATGCCAGCGGCAAAGCTGTTTCAGTAACAGCTTACAGAGGCATGATTGGGAGCTTGCTATACTTAACTGCTAGTAGACCTGATATTATGTTTGCAACCTGTCTGTGTGCTAGGTTCCAAGCTGATCCAAAGGAATCTCATCTAGCTGCTGTTAAAAGAATCTTCAGATACCTGAAGGGTACACCAGGTTTAGGTCTTTGGTATCCCAAAGACTCAAGCCTTGAACTAACAGGCTATTCAGATTCTGATTTTGCAGGCTGCAGGTTAGATAGGAAAAGCACAACAGGTGGATGTCAACTTCTTGGTGGAAAGTTAATCAGTTGGAGTAGCAAGAAGCAGAACTCAGTATCCACTTCTACTGCTGAAGCTGAGTACATTGCTGCTGGAAGCTGCTGTGGGCAGATTCTGTGGATGCAGCATCAGCTTGAAGATTATGGCCTTGTGTATAGGAAAACTCCTATTCTGTGTGATAATACAAGTGCCATAGCCATCTCCAACAATCCAGTATTTCATTCAAGAACAAAGCATATTGAAGTCAGACATCACTTCATCAGAGATCACATTCAGAAAGGTAATGTGGAGGTAAGTTTTATTTCCACAAATGAACAGCTTGCAGACATTTTCACCAAACCTCTGGATGAAACAAGGTTTAATTACCTTGTCAGCAAGCTGGGCATGTTAAACAAGAGTGACTAAGTGTTTCTCAAAGGTCTAAGAATTTGTGTGTTTCACACTGCTCAAGTTTCTCTGAACAGCTTAGGCAGAACAGGTTATACATGTTCTGTACTTAGTCATTTGTCTGAAAAACTTGAACAGCTTGAGCATACAACAGGCTGAACAAAATCAGTTTATTCGTCCAGCCTGCTCTGATGGTCCAATCTTCACCCTGTTCACTTCTTCACACTGTCTTACAAGCCATTGTCTTGTAACCTGTTCAACTATTGAACACAACCTGCTCTTACAAAAGAGAGCAGGCTGAAGGCAAAATTTGAGGAATGAATAGCTTGAAGACTGAACAGCGTGTGTTGACCCAACTTATCACAGGTTTGACCAACAGCTTGGACCAACAGTTTTAATTACCTTTCTTCAAACTTAAGTTACTTAATTCATGTATTATTTAACTTTATTACTGCGGATAATGTGGGTTACGTGTGTTAGTGATTAAAAAGGTCAAGTGGTCTGACAAATGTTTCTGACATGGACAACCGTTCCGTTTTCCGTTAACTAACATTTCAAATCGAACCGCCCAAACCTTCTCTCTCATACACACTCACATTCAAATCCTATAAATACCAAACCACTGTTTCATCTTCGTCTTCCTCATCATTTCCAGAAATCCTCAAGAACCCTAAAAATCGACTAAGTGTCCTCTGCTTCTCCAAACCTTAACAATTCCCAAATGGCTCACAGACCTAACCCCTTTCTTCGAGTGTTTGTTGGTGATGATGTTGTCAAACATTCATCAGTCACCACAATGCTGACCATCAAACCCACAAACTACGTAGCAAACCTCACTATTCCCAAAAACTATGTGGGAAAAGGCTACGATCAGATGGTGGAATTTCTGCAAGTTCATCCGTTGAACTATGCAATGACTGCAACTCCTGGTGTCCTGTACCAGGAGATGGTGTATGAGTTCTGGTACACCTGTTCCTACAACCCCAACACCAAAGTCATCAAGGGGACAATTCTCAATGGGACTCAGACCATTGAGATAACTGCTGATCTGCTCAGAGAGGTGCTTCATCTACCAATTGCTGAGACCTATGACAAGTTCCAAGCTGAGGATGCACAAATGGGCAATCTGCTACGCTTCTGTGGTGTAGCAGAACCCAAACTTGGAGCAACACTGTTTAGGAAGGACCTCTCTCCTACCTATAGCTTTCTATTCGCCTCAGTGGTGATGTGCTTTGGAAGCAAAGTTGGTTCATTTGACCAACTCAGCAGAGATGAAGTTCCAATAGCCTTACAGCTAGTGGATGGGACTACCCTTGATATGGGTAAGTGGATTTTTGTGAACTTGAGGAACCTGGTGCAGCAAGAGTCAAGACTAGCTGCTGTCCGTTATCCCAGGTTTCTGAGCCTCATTTTCAGACATGTTTGTGGTGAGCAATTATACAACTCTCAGCCTTTACTTAAGTCTGCTGCATTCCCTGTCATAGGGAATAGAGTTTTCTATACCCCAGTTCTACCTAATGAGCCTCCTCTATCTACACCAATGAGGAGGTTGTTAGGTTTGGTGGAAGGACCCTCTGCTGTGAGGGTGGATCAAGAAGCTGTTGCTCCCGCCAGAAAATCCAAAGCCAGGTCCAAACTTGTAAAGAGGACCCTGGCAACTGCTGAAGCTGGGCCTGTGCAAAAGAAGGCCAAATCAGCTCAGTCTGAGTCTGCACCTTTAGCCTCTGTGGCAGAGGAGGAGCAGACTCCTCACCCTGGTTCATTTGTTGAGCCTGAAGCCTTAGTGGCTGGTGCCTCTGTGGCAAATGAGACCATGGAACAGGTCAGCCCCACTGTCCCTAACCCAGTCTCACACCCTGTCCATACAGATCCTCTCCCCTCTCCACAATCACCCACTTCATCCATTCACTACCAACGCACCAAAAAGAAACCAGCCCAAAGAACCACTTCCTCTGTTCCCTCTCAACAGGGTTCAGTTGAAAAAGAAGCAACCCCAGCTGCCTCTCCTATTTTGGGAGCAGGTTCAGCTCATTTGGAGCCTGCTTCACTCCAATCTGAGTCTACCCAGAGTCAGCCTAGACCCTCTGGTTCCTCCCAACAGGAACCAGTTGTACAAACGGAGATACCCACATCAACTATCCCAGCCTCCCAACAGGCTGAGGATATTGAAAGACAGGAGTCCTCTCCACTCCATACTGTGTCCACACTGTCCCCCACTCATATCTCCTCACACCCTGAGTCTGCACGAGGTGTCCACGCTGCTGATATAGACCAATCAGCAGCTCAGCCTCAAACTTCTGCTCCCCATGATACAGCTGTTCTACACCAAACAGCTGCTGAGGGACCAACAACCCAAGCTGATGAACCTCAGGGATCATACCATCCCTCTGGTGAGGCTGCTCCCTTCATGCAAATTCCATCAGCAGGTTTCACCACTGCTGATGTTGAAATGCATATCCCATCTCCCAATGATGAGGTGCCTTTAGACCAAGGCACTGCAGAGGGAACCACCACTGGTCTTCATGAGGGTGTTGCAACACAAGCAGCATCTGAAAGGCCCCAAACATCATCCCCTTCTCCTGGTGATGCAGCTACAGCCGCTGCTGAAGGACCTCTTGATCCCTCCAACCTGGGTCATCTTACTTTTGCCCAGGCTATGGAGCTTCTGTCCAAAGTCCCTCTTCCCTCTCCATCACATCCTCAAACACCAGCTTCATCATCATCTTCTCCATCTACCCACTCAAAACAATCTACCCATACACCTCCATCTCCCAAAGACCTGCCTTTGAAGGATCAACTTTCTTTGCTGACCAACAAAGTTGGTTCTTTGGAAAACACCATGCACTCTCTACCCTCCATCATATCAGACTCTGTGTCTGCACAGCTTCAGGGGTTCTTTGATTCGTTCAAGAACTCTTTCCCTACCGCCTCACAACCTGATCATTCTCCACAGCTGTTAGCACTCACTGCTCAGCTGCAAACTGTGTCCACCTCCCTCTCCTCTATTCTTTCCATTCAGCAGGACTCTGTGTCCTCAATGACAGCTATTTCCCAACAGCTGTCGTCACTAATTACTTCTTGCACTTCTACTCTTCCTGCCACTCTGGCCAGTCTGACCACCTTAATTGGCTCCCTATCTAATACTGTGTCTTCAAACCTTGGTGATGTGCAAGATTCTCTCGAAGTACATCTAGCACAGCTTCAAAGTTTGCTGTTCACAGCATCTGATAGGGAAAACATAGTTAAGCTGACCTCCTTAGCTGATTCTCACTCCTCTTCTCTTCAGACCTGTCTTTCCCAGATTACTGAGGTGAAGGATAACTTGGCTTACTTAGTGACTAGCCTTGTTGGTCCTAAACCTTCTACTAAACCTGCTGGCAAGCCTGCTGACTTTGTGTCTTCAGGCAGACCAGGTGTTGAAGTCGCTGCTTCATCTCCTTCAAAGGGGGAGAAGTCATCTGCCTCGAAGACTAAGTCTAAGGGGGAGAAAACTTCTTCTCCTAAGGAGATACCAGTGTCTGCAACTCACACTGGTCAGCCAGCAGATGTCTTTGAAACAGGTATAGCTGAAGGTGCCTCTCAAGCTGCTATGCCTACTCAGGCTGTCTCTCCAAACCCTGCTCAGTCTAAGGGGGAGGAAGTCATTCCTGAGGACAGGCCTAGCAGTAAAAGGAGGCACTTAATTCTAACTGAAGAAGAAGAAGAAGAGAAATTCCTGAGGCTGCTGTCACTACAGCAGCAGCTAAAGGAAAAGAAAAGGCAGCTGATGATCCCATACAGCAGAAACAGGCAGAAATTCAATTTCACAAGGCCAAGGCTAAAGAGATGGGTCTTCCTATGCACAAGTACTTTGAGTTTAGAGAAGAACAGCTTCAAGCTCTGGAGGAATTAAGAAAAGAAGAAGAATCTGCTAAAGCCGCTAAATCCTTTGCACTCCAAGAAGCAAAGAAAATTAAAATGTCTACCTTGGAGGTGCAAAAGAAAATAATGGAAGCTGCCAGACAATCAGCAGGGGAGAAAGAGAAGGAAGTAGAGAAAGGTACTCAGGTCTCTGTGACCAAATCAACAGTACCCCATGCAAGAGCTCAATACCACTTTGACAACTTGGCAAAGAAAAAGTTTCATGATGTTGCTGAAAGAAGGCTAGCCAAGGAAGCAATTGTCAAAGCTGTCCCTATATGAAGGAAAGGCAGTCAGTGGAAGCTTAAAATAACAAGGATGGGTGCAACAGACCCAGAATTGGAAACTTATGACCACACTGATGTAGCTCAGATGGGATACAGGGAGTGGATTGAGCTGGCAGTTGCCCTGAGTGAATCAAAGTCTGAAACTGCTAAACAGATCAGGGCATATGTCAAGAAGTTGATGGAAAGAGTAAAGGATCTTGGCCTGATATCTAAGGAAGTTAGTGAAGGTGTCTTTGTGACACATCCAAAAATAAAGGCCAGGAGAACAAAGAAGGACACAGAGATGGAGCTACTCCTTACACTGATCGAACAGGGCGACTATGCCATTGAAATGAAAGGAGTTGATTATAGCCTGCCAAGTGGAATAGAGTTTGAGGATGGAAAAATTATTGAAGAACCTGAGGATGGAAAAATTATTGAAGAACCTGAGCTAGTGAACATACTGTTGTATCTGTCATCTCAGCTTGAACTATTCCGCATTCAAGCTTGTTTGTAATTAACAAATTGTTGATAATACATACAAACATTGAGAAAATAGTGTGTAGTTTGTAAATAGCTGTATTCACCCCCCCTCTACAGCTTAAAGCTATATACTTTGGGAACCTCTCGGGACCTACAAAACCCACTCACCAAGAAAAAGAAAAATCTTTAAAGTCTAAGTCTTCCATGCGTACTGACTCTCGTTGTTTTGTTCCTACAAATCATGTGAGAAGAGTGCTAAAAACAACCATGCAAGATTTTACAAGTTTTTTTGTGAAGAAGGCTGTTATGCCAAATGATTTTGTTTCTAGAGATAGGTTGCATGTAATCTCTGAAAACAATGATTGTAATGATGTAATGAATTCTAATTCTTGTTTGAAGTATTCTTTTAGTGACTTGTTTATATTATGTCCAACTCGTTTTAGATGTCAAGTACCTGAAATGAATGCTTTTGTGCCTTCTCCTGCTAAGAGAATTCGAAAAAAGAAAATAAAAAATGTTGCATCATCGGCCATCACAAAAAATGAGACTTGTACTTTGCCTAGGCCCAAAACCAAAGCAAAAGTCAAACAAGTCTCAAAAAGTCAAAAACCGAAGGTAACTTCATCGACTAAGGTTCCAAAGCCTGATAAATCCAATTATCAATGGATTCCAAAACGCTATGCATCTGGTGCACACTTAACTGCAAAATGGGTTCCTAAAACTGCAAACGTGTCATATTCACATGGAACTCCTAACCCGTAAGGACCCATATTAATATGGGTACCCAAAGTTGTGTGCTCTTAATGCAGATGGTTCTTGGTTACTTCAGATCAAGACACGTACTTCAATGAATTGGCTTCTAGTTATCATAGGCTAGGACCCGTTCTTCTACTTGTCAGTTGTGCTTAAAACAACACGTTTGGATTTTGTGCACACAGCTCAGGACCCGGTCTAATATCATCATGTTTTCTAAACATCTCGGTTCAGAACACGGTTTGATTGTTAATTTAAGATGGATCTGTTTGAATATTTATAGATTTTCATTATACGTATTTATTTGTTTTTCATGCAAAATCCATCTGGTATATGGATTCCGGTTGCTCCAAGCACATGACTGGGAGAAGAGAATTGTTGTCCAATATAGTAGAACGATACCGTGGGACAGTCAAATTCGGGAACAGTCACCATGCTCACAGAAAAGGATACTGGGATTTAGTCTTAATAAACCTAGTCATCAAGGATGTTGACTATGTTGAGAGATTATCACATAATCTGTTTAGTATAGGTCAGCTTTGCGATAAAGGGTTAGAAGTAACGTTTGGGGCTAAGAACTGTAGTGTTAAGAGTATGTATGGTAAAGAGACTCTATCCGGTTCCCGTAACTCTAACCTTTACACCATAGATGTAGCTAAGCTTATGGTTAAGGATAGCATCTGCCTTCTGTCAAAAGCCTCGTCAAAAGACTCTTGGTTGTGGCATCGAAGGCTATCCCACTTAAACTTTGAAAACAACAACAAGCTGGTTGCTAAACAACTGGTGAAATGACTCCCTGAACTAAGATATGAAAAAGACCATCTGTGTGGAGCATGTGAGAAGGGAAAGATGAAATGATCATCTCACAAACCAAAACCCAAACCATAGTCGAAGAGAGTATTGGAGTTACTACATATGGACTTATGCGGACCAATGAGGACCCAAAGCATAAATGGAAAGCGATATGTGTTGGTTATCGTTGACGATTACTCACGATATACCATGGTTAAATTCTTGTGATCCAAGGATGAGACAGCTCAAGAAATCATCGATTTTATAAAGAGTGTCGAAACCCAACAGCAACTGTCCTTTCAAGAATTCGGTAGTAGAGGGCTTCCTTCAATCCAAAGGTATTCAACATCAATATTCTGCTGCTAGAACACCTCAACAAAATGGAGTCGTAGAAAGGCGTAACCGTACCCTTGTGGAAGCTGCACGAACAATGCTGACTTATTCAAAGCTGCCTCCGTTCTTGTGGGCCGAAGCTGTGTCAACAGCTTGCCACACGCAGAATGCTCTATAATCCATATGCGTTTCAATAAAACTCCATATCAACTCTTCTTGAATAAAGTACCTTTTATCAAGTACTTACATGTATTTGGTTGCAGGTTCTATGTGCTTAATGACAAAGACAACCTCGGGAAATTCCACGAGAAAGCGATGAAGCGATATTCATTGGATACTCATCCAACTCGAAGGCATATCGTGCATTCAACACTCGAACCAGGAAAGTCAATGAAAGTGTGCATGTCACATTTGATGAATTGGCTGAACTGGCACTAAAAGTTGATCATTCAGGACCTCACATTACACCGATGCCTGGAGACTCTTATTCTCAATTTACTTCTTTTTCACCTTCTGATTTAGTTAATTTATTTGATCCTTATTAAGTAGATTCTTTGGTCCTACTTCTAATGTTTCTAATGTTTCTTTTTCTATAGGCAACACATCCAACATTTCAACTGCACCACAAATTCTATCTGATCCATCTTCATTCACTTCATACCCACATCCATCAACATCATCCACTGATACATCTGCAGTTGAATCTACTCCAGAAATTCCCTTGCACATCATGCCAAACATCCTTCCTTCACCTGAACCGGAACCAGTGGTACCTTCACTAGAAATCATTGACCATGAATAATCCTCCATTCCCACTCTCACCACTGAGATTCCATCTCGTTCACCCCTTCCACACGAGAAAAAATGGACCCTAAGTCACCCAACCGATCAAATCATTGGTGATGTCTAAACCGGTGTCCAAACCCGAAGGGCGTCTACTAATGAATGTCTTTTTGCATCATTCCTTAGTATGATAGAGCCTGCTCGTGTGGATGAAGCCTTAAAAGATCCGGACTGGATTGTTTCAATGCAAGAAGTGCTCAACCACTTTGAACAGCTCCGAGTATGGCGGTTAGTTCCCAAGCCCAAAGACCGAACAATTTTCGGAACGAAGTGGATCTACAAGAACAAACGAGACAAAAACGACATCATGATAAGAAATAAAGCGAGACTTGTCGCCAAAGGCTACCGACAACAAGAATGGATAGATTATGATGAGACCTTCGCTCCAGTTGCACGGATTGAAGCTATCTAAATCTTTTTGGCGTACGCGGCACACAACGACTTCAAATTGTACCAGATGGACGTCAAGACAGCCATTCTTAATGGTGAAATTAATGAAGAGGTGTACGTTGAACAACCACAAGGATTTGTTGATGCACAAAACCTGACCATGTTTATGTACTAGACAAAGCCCTCTATGGTTTGAAACAAGCACCTCGCGCATGGTATGATAGTCTCTCTAACTTTCTTATCTTTGCTGGTTTCAACAAAGGTGTGGTGGACACAACACCATTCAAAAAAAAGGAAGGCCCGCACATAATGCTAGTTCAAATATATGTCGACGACATTATATTTGGATCTACTAAAAGTAATTTTTGTAAGGATTTTTCATCTCTAATGGAGTCCAGGTTCGAGATGAGTATGATGGGGGAAATTAATTTTTTCCTCGGATTACAAGTCAAACAACTTGAAAATGGGATTATTGTGAACCAGTCGAAATATACTCATGACATTCTCAAGAAGTATAAGTTAAGCTCTTGCACGAGTATCACAACTCCCATGGCTTCCAACTGTAAGTTAGACACCAATCCTTCTGGGAAAAGTGTCGATAATACAACTTACAGAGGGATGATAGGATCGTTATTGTATCTGACTGCTAGTAGACCTGATATAATGTTTTCAACATGTCTTTGTGCTCGTTTTCAGGCCGACCCGAAAGAATCACACCTAACGGCGGTAAAAAACATTTTTTGTTATCTTAAGGGTACACCCGATCTTGGTCTCTGGTATCCAAAGGGAACCGATTTTGATCTTACTGTCTTTTCAGCTGCTGATTTTGCAGGTTGTAGAGTTGACATGAAAAGCACATCAGGCGGAATACAGTTCTTGGGAGACAGACCGGTGAGTTGGTCCTCCAAAAAGCAGAATTGTGTTTCAACATCCACAGCTGAAGTTGAGTATGTAGCAGCTGCAAGCTGTTGCTCTCAAGTGCTGTGGATGAGAACACAATTACGTGATTATGGATTCTTGCTCACCAACATCCCAATCTACTGTGATTCTCGAAGTGCGATTGCTATCTCTTGCAATCCCGTGCAGCACTCACGAACGAAACATATAGATATCAGGTATCATTTTATTAAAGATCATGTAGAAAAGGGAACAATTGAGTTATATTGTGTAGGCACGAAATATCAACTTGCTGATATTTTTACTAAAGCTTTAGACGAACCTCGTTTTCTATTTTTAGTATCACATATCGGTATGTTAAATCCACCTACTAGTTAAATATCAGACATTGTCTAAAATAATTCTATTTCAAACATGATGTTGAAATTTCTTTATTTTAGAAAAATTCTGTTATTTAAATTTAAGGGGTGTGTCGCAAAATTAAATTTCAGTATTTCCTTATCTATGTACATCGTTAATAACTAATGATCCCGACAATTTTCTATATGAATTGTTCATCACTGAGTGGGACGCAAATTTATCCAGGTTTGTCTGTATCTTAAAAGTCTTTAAAGGTTTGAAGAAATTTATCAGAAAAAGAAATGAAAAAAGGATAGGTGTTTATTTGAGGGGGGGTATAATTAGGATGTTAGTTTATATTTTTTTGTAGTTTTTAACTTCTCTATAATTTTAATTTTAAGTTGTTTAATTTTTAAATTTTAAGTTTAACATAATATGTCAGAAAATCACAAAAAGATTTTATTTGTTTTAAATACATCAAAAAGTCAAAAAAATATTTTTATTTTCTATTTTACTTTTGTGTTAAATTAATTTATAAACAAAATCACAAAAATATTTTTTTATTGTTCATTTTTTTTGTTCAATCTAGTTGTTAGGCACAAAAAGGCCTCAGTCAAACCTGTTCTGCATCTGAGGGGGAGATTATTAATCAAACCTGTTGATGCACTTGATGGGTAAAAGTTAAGGCCTGTTTATGCCTTAATAATACCTAAAAAGTCATTTGCAATATCAGTCCAAAGTTGTTCTATATGTTGCATGTGTTGCAACTAAGACAGTTTGTCCAAGCTGCTCTGTCTGCTAAACAGGCTGGACACAAACTGTCTACGCTGCTCTACGCTGGTGAGCAGCTTGGGCATCTTACAAGTGTTCTGTTCTTTGTGAACAGAACCTGTTCTTTGTGAACAGGCTAAACACTTTATGGAATGTGTTTTCAAGTCCTCATGTATTGTTTTTGACTACAAGATCAGTTTACAAAGTCGAAGACAAAGTGGAAATCAGAACTGCTCAGCCTGCCCAAGCTGTTCTGTTACATGAAGACAAAAGGTTATTTGAAAAAGGGTGACAGACCTTTTTCTTATATCAAAATAGGCCTTTACAAGGAAGAAAGACGCAAAGTTGACATTCCTTATTTGGTTAAAGGCAATGCAACAGTAGACAAAGTGAAAAGACAAAAGTTCTGCACATGTGAAGACAAGTCTGCTTTTCAGAAAAGTGCAGAAAAGTTATGTGGTCTTCTAAAACAAGACTTCTCCTTTTTCATTCCGTCCAATGAAGAAGTTTCTCTTAGATCATCTGAGTGAGTATAAAAGGAAGCTTCTAAGGTCAGAAAGAATAAGCCAAAAAGCTATGTGCTGAAGCCAAGAGTGAACGTGCAAGTGTGTTCTTTTCATGCATGCAAGCCTGCCTATGTAATATTGTTTACTTGTGTCTAACCTGTTCTACATAAGCTGTCCCTCTAAGTCTTGTAAACACAGTGAGTGCTTCTTAGTGAGTGTATTCATTGTAAGCTAGTTTGAGTTTGTATTAGACTAGTGAACATACTGTTGTATCTGTCATCTCAGCTTGAACCTTTCCGCATTCAAGTTTGTTTGTAATTAACAATTTGTTGATAATACATACAAACATTGAGAAAATAGTCAGTAGTCTTTAAATTGCTGTATTCACCCCCCCTCTACAGCTTAAAGCTATATACTTTGGGAACCTCTCGGGACCTACAACTGGTATCAGAGCAGTTTAGCGTGTGTGTCATTCTAGATCTCTCATTCTCCCAAGTTTCCATGGACAACAGTGCTGCAAATTCCTCATTTTATGACAATGGCTCAATGGGTAAACCTCCAAAGTTCAATCATCAGAACTTTTCTGGTTGGAAGTGCAGAATGATGCTCTACCTAGAGAATCTGGATGTACAACTACCAGAAATTGTAATGGAGGGTCCCTATGTGCCAACCTCTGTTACAACAATAACTCCTGCTGTTGAAGGAGCTGCTCCTGAGATCAGAACATTTGAGAAAGCAAAAGCTTAATGGTCTGATGAAGACAAAAGATTGGTGGCTCTTGATGCAAAGGCCAGAAACAATCTGGTCATCTCTCTACCTGATGATGTGTTCAAACAGGTTGAGAAGATGAAGACTGCCAAGGAGATGTGGGATACTTTGTGTACCGTCTATGATGGACCCACAATCACACTGGATAACAGGATTAACAATCTTGTTAGACAGTATGAACTCTTCTTTGCAAAACCAAAGGAGACTCTCACAGAAACCTACACCAGGTTTACTGCTCTTGTGAATGATCTCAAAGCTGTTGGGATCACTAAGGACAGCCTTACTCTGGTGAACAAGTTTTTGGACATCCTCCCTGAAGAATGGAATTACTTTTCAACAATTTTAAGAAATTCAGGTACAATCAGAAGTATGGATCTTGTCAACTTGTATGGATCTTTACTAAATGATGAACAGTCAAGGCAACAGAAGAGAAATGCCTTGGAGATGTCTAAAAGAGGTGCAGCCTTTGTGGCTAATGTGAGACAGTCTGTGAGTCAGGTGAGTGATGTGTTCACTCAACCTGATCAACAGGATGATGACAAGGAGGAGGTGTCAGATGAGGAAGATAATGCAGATCTTGCTGAACAGGATGATGAGCAAATGATAGCTATGCTTGTCAAAAGGTTCAACAAGAAAAGGTTTGGAAGAAACATGCTGCAAGGAAGTTCAGGTGCTGGCAAAAAGAAGGCATTTGATAAATCCAAGGCTGAGTGCTTCAAATGTGGCAAAACTGGCCATATAGCTGCCGACTGTGTGTCAAAAGCTGTTGGTCAGTCATCCAAACCATACAAGACAAACAAGGATGATAGTTATAGGGTTAAGTACCTTATGGCCATGGCTAAGATGAGGAAGTTGGAAAACTCAGTGGGTTCCAACCGCCAAAAGGGACTCATGGCAGAGACTTATGACTGGGAGGAATCTGATTCATCATCTGATGAAGAAGACAATCAATGTCTGATGGCCAACACTGATGTCCCATCAACAAGCAGTTTCAAACAGGATATGGCTGAAGCTGAAGCTTTCAGCAGCTTAGAGAACTGGAATCCTACAATGATGTATAAGGTACAAAATTTTATGGCTTACAGTTCTGAAGAAAAGATTAAGATGTTTGAATATATGCTAGTTGATTTGAAAGCTGCTGTTGAGAAGCATGATGCTTTATTATCTGAAATCTCCAAGCTTAAAACTGATCTTAAAACAAACTCCAGTAAACTGGACAGTTTCCATAAGTTGGAAACTGAGCTTGATGAATTAAAACACATCAACTCTATTTTACTGGAAGAAAAGAGAGAAACAGATATAAAGCATGCTAAGCTTCAAAAGATAGTTGACTCTTGGTGCCAATCTGCACAAAAAGTCAGCCATTGTATAAGTCAACAGATCCCTGCACAAATTCAAGCCTATCTTGGAGGGGATCTTGATACAGCAGCTTCCATTGTTGAGATTAATAATCTGAAAGAAGATTTATCCACTCTTGGTGAGCTTCCAAACACTTTTGTTCAAAAAGTGAATGGTAAACTAATCTCAACAAACAGGTTTGTCAGGCCTCAAAATACTGACAGCTCGTGTGAACCTAGCTCAAAAGCTGGTGTTGGAATATGTTCTCCATCAATCCAGTCTGCTAAGTGCTCTGCTGATTCACACAAGCAAAAGAAAGGAAAACATGTCCAAACTACAGTTGTGGATACTAAACCTGTTGACAAAACAGGTTCTGGGTCCAAAGCTGATGGTAAAAGGCAGAATAATCCTTTTGATGCTAAACATTTTGAAAATAAGTTTTCAAAAGTTAAGCAGTCTGTTTTCAACAAGGGCAAGACTCATGTTGAAAGCAAACCTGCTGTGATTTTTAATAAGTCTTCTAATCATAGTGGTAAACTGGTGATTAATGAAAATAAGTCTTTCAAAGCCAGAAAAAGTGATTATGCTGATAGGCAGCATAAATCACATCTCAGTAGGGGCAAAGGCAAAGTCATTGCTCAGCCTGAGAAAATTAGGAATAAGTTTCCCAAACCTGTGGAAGTTCAAAAGCCAATTAAGCTTCCTATCTTTGACATTTGTCCTCCTAAAAAGAGGAAAGAAGAGACAGACAAAGCTGTGGCTATTGAATCCTCCACTCAAGCTGTTGATTCATCAAATAGCAATAAGCTTGCTAAACCTGCAAATAGAATCAACAAAAATAATTCAGAATGTGTTTCTGGAAGTTCTTCTTCCAAGAACTCTAAAAAGAGAAAATGTTATAAATGTGGGAAGAAGACACATCTGGCCAAGGACTGTCCTGAATCTGAGGACATGAGGCATGTTGACTCTGATGGTTCTCTCACTGCTGTTACAAGCAGTGTTGGAAACATATCAGTCAATGAAAGTGGTATCCAAGCTGATACCATTCAAATTGGAAATATTAGTGTGGATATTATAAGTCCATCAACAAATGTTGATGAAGTAGGAGAACTCATCTCTGTGATGAGTTCCCCTAAAAATGACTAATATTTCTCTTATCACTCTGCAGGAAAAACAACCTTCCCAGGTTTGGTACTTGGACAGTGGCTGCTCAGGGCACATGACAGGTTGTAAAGAATTGCTGAGTGATCTCAGGCCTGAAAAAGGGCCAAAAGTCACATTTGGTGACAATGTACAGGGATCCACTGAGGGATATGGAACTCTTAAAGCTGGTGCTGCAGTATTCAAAAGAGTAGCCTATGTGGTTGGGCTAAAACATAACCTTGTTAGCATAAGCCAACTGTGTGATGCTGGCTACAAGGTTAATTTTGATGAACACCAGGGTTACATATTGGATCCCCAAGGTAAAGTTGTGCTATGTGCTCAACGAAAGAAAGGTGTGTATGTTGTGGACATGCAATCTGCTGATCCCACAACTGAAACCTGTTTTCTCACAAGAACAAATGCAGACTTAAACTGGTTATGGCACAAAAGGCTGTCACATCTGAACTTCAAGAACATCAATAAACTCTGTAAGAAAGAGTTGGTGACAGGTTTGCCTTCTATAACCTTTGTTAAAGATAAACTGTGACACCCTTGCCACAACAACCACCAATTACAATACACCCAGGATTAATCATCAACATGCAATAACATAATGATCTGATAACCTAAATTAAGTGCGGAAGCATTTAAAACATAAATACGTAGTGCAACAAGTGTTAAACACCCTACGGTGCTATCAGGTACCAAGTCTAGGTCTACACACCCATACATTTATTACAATCATCCAGAATATATTACAACATTTGTCCCACAATATAATTACCGATTAAGTAGCAGATATCTTCCAAATCTTCCAAATCGACCTAACTAGAAGGTCCAGCAGTAGATTTTCCTTTGCCTGTAAAAATACAACAACTAAAACGTAAGCGAATGCTTAGTGAATACAAAGATTGCGCATATTATAAATATTTATGAAGCCCAAGAGTAACCCCAACGACAAACGTCGTATACTCTCTTCGTACACCAAGTACGGACCAGAGCCACAGCCCCTTCGAGCCCAAGGCTCGGCATTTACACATACCATCTGAGACAAACGAACGATCGGGGATGACATACTGCCTACCGGACCTGGAGGGATCAGCTCCAGCGTCATATAGCACAGTAACATCAGAGTTAACGATGCGACCCACCGGTCCATCACTAGATGCACAACAATCGAACGGACATGCAACAAGTAAGAATGTGCATCTAAATCAACGCAAGTTAGTAGAAATCCAACCAAACAAGTGAAACAACAGGTCTCAGCAGGCAAAGCTTAACATAAATCAGATATAATCATGCAAAATCTACTGTACTCACAGTGGGTGCGTATTATCTTTAAACCGATATTATTTCTCTACGGGCTTTCAACCGGATTCCACCAAGTACCCCACTGTGGGTTAAACAACACCACAAGGGACCTGTTATATCAATTACAACAAATTCCTCATATCATTATCCGTTTAATTCATAAAAATCAAGTCTCGTAAGTTTTGCAACGTTTTCCCCCATTTCGGGTCTACATTCAAATTTAACCCATAACTAAGTTTGAAACCCATTTCAAGTTCACAACTTGTCCTTTGAATAATTCTTGCAAATTTTATGTGTTGTTTATAAGTTCCATTCAAATTATACAAGTTTAGAGAGTACATTTCTCAATTTCAGGCATTAAACTCGAATTTAATGGGTTAGATTCGAAATTAATCATCAGATTCGAACCTCATGGTCAGATTCGAACCATACTTCGAATCTATGGGTAGATTCGAACTCATACCCTTCGAGTCTATCATCAGATTCGAACCCCCCTTAGAATCTGATGGTACACCTTCGAATCTAGCACCAAACTCGAGTCTGTTCTTACATTTCGACTCTGTTCTTGACATATTCGAGTCTGTTCATCATTTCAACTTAAATCCTTCATTTCTAAGGCCTAAATTCAGTGTTATATCATGTATGATGCATATATTCGATTCTACTATGCATATAGTATCATAATCCAGCAACATTTCAAGCAAAACAAACTTAAATTTGCATAAAATGATAGATTCGAATTCTTAGTTACTTTAAAACCGAAACCATAACTTAAAAAGGATCGATTCTTACCTCAATTCGCACGAAATCTGAAATCCGTTTGTAGATTACTGTTGTACTCCTCGATACCTTTCCGATGACGTATAATTCTCGAAAATCCGACGGTCGGTCTGTGATTTATCTTAGAGAGATGTAGAGAGAAAATTTCTAGAGAGATAGAGTAGAGAGAGAGTGTAAACTAGAAAATGAAGCCTATTGCCCTTTATATACTACTTTCGTCATTTTGCACATTTCATCACCCGACTTAACCGGTTCCATAAAATACCGATTTAATCTTAAATTTATCATAAGTAACTTTTAAATTCATAATAATCCACAAAATTGATTCTGAGTTCAATTTTCTTAAAAATAACAACAAACTTTGCTAAATATCCAAATACATAATAATCACCCAAATTCAACTTTAAATATAAATTTTCCACTTAATTAGTCAAAATACATCAAATTGAATCTGTGGATGTTAGATAAACTCTGCACAGCTTGTGAGAAAGGCAAGCAGAGGAAAACATCTTTTAAATCCAAACATAATTTCTCTATTGATACTCCACTCTTCTTAATCCACATGGACTTGTTTGGACCTGTAAATGTCCCAAGTCTAGGAGGAAGAAGATACACTCTAGTAATGGTTGATGAGTTCTCTAGGTACACATGGGTGATCTTTCTGAAGAGCAAAGGAGAGGCTGCTAGAGAAATTATTGGATTTGTGAAAAAGATGGAGATGCTGAACTCTGCCCAAGTGAAGCAGCTAAGAAGTGATCATGGTACTGAATTCAGAAACAGTACTCTTGAAGACTTCTGTGAAAAGAAAGGAATCACTCAAAATTTTTCAGTGTAAGGACTCCACAACAAAATGGAGTTGCTGAAAGGAGAAACAGAACTCTCATTGAAGCTGCTAGAACCATGCTGTGTGCATCAGGTTTACCTTCATCATTCTGGGCTGAAGCTGTCAACACTGCCTGCTTCACCCAAAACAGATCCTTAGTGGTGAAAAGGTTGAACAAGACTCCTTATGAGCTGCTCAAAGGGAGGAAGCCAAATATCAGTTACTTCCATGTGTTTGGGTGTCCCTGCTTCATTCTGAATCAGAGGGACCAACTTACAAAGTTTGAACCTAAAGCTGATGAAGGTGTGTTTGTTGGCTACTCTGCTATCTCCAAAGCCTACAGAGTATACAACAACAAAAGAAAGGTGATAGATGAATCTATAAATGTCACCTTTGAAGAGTCCAAGAATGCTTCCCCCAAAGCTGTTCCTGAATCAGTTTCAGGAGAACTTAACTTTGACTCAAAAGCTTCCACTACACCCAGTGTGGAACCTGTTAATCATGATGGGCATGATGATGACTATGTCAATACATCCTGTGTGAATAAGAGTACTGACTTAATTACAACTGCATGTCCTGAACCTATCAATGCTGATTTTCCTAGTTCTTCTGCTGATATGTTCAACAGTGGGCAGACATGTTCAACAAGTGAACAGACTCAAGGCAATAGTGTGTCTGAAAATCTTGAGAACTGTTCAACAGGACCTACTGAAGATGATAACAACTCAGGTGAATCATATATGAAAAATGATCCTAAGTGGATCAGGTGTCACCCCAATGATCAAATAATTGGTGACATCAACAAAGGGATACAAACACGTTGGGACAGCTTAGGGAACTTCTGTATGTTCTCTAGCTTTGTTTCACTAATGGAGCCAAAGAAGGTTGATGAAGCACTAAAAGATGCTAATTGGATCACTGCCATGCAAGAAGAGCTCAATCAGTTTGAGAGAAACAATGTATGGAAGCTGGTCCCTGCTCCTAAAGGTAAAACCATAATTGGAACTAAATGGGTTTTCAGGAATAAGATGGATGAGCAAGGTCATGTCATTAGAAATAAGGCAAGACTGGTTGCTCAGGGCTACAGACAGGAGGAAGGAATTGATTATGATGAAACATTTGCTCCTGTGGCCAGGCAAGAAGCAATCTAGCTACGCTGCTGCATGTAAGAGCATCAAGGTATTTCAAAGTAGATGTGATATGAGTGCATTTTGGAATGGGAAGCTGCAATGAAGAAGTTTTTATGTCCAAGTCAGCCTCACAGGTTGTTGAAAATTGAACAACATCCAGGGTTTTGTCTATAATTGGACAAAGCTCTCTATGGGTCTCAAAACAGCCCCTAGAGCCTGGTATGACACTCTTACTGAGTTCCTTATGAGCAGTGGGTATTCCAGAGGTAAAGTGGATACTACACTGTTCATAAAGAAAGTGAAATCTGACATTATGCTTGTTCAAATTTATGTGGATGATATAATATTTGGTTCTACAAATGAGCAGTTGTGCAAGAATTTTTCATTACTCATGAAGTCCAAGTATGAAATGAGTATGATGGGAGAACTTACTTTCTTTTTAGGATTGCAGGTTAAACAAACCTCAACTGGAATTTTTATAAATCAAAGAAAGTACACTTTAGATCTATTGAAAAAGTTCAATTTGATCAAAGTTCTCCTATTAAAACCCCAATGGCAACCAATGTAAAATTGGATGCTGATGCAAGTGGCAAAGCTGTTTCAGTAACAGCTTACAGAGGCATGATTGGGAGCTTGCTATACTTGACTGCTAGTATACCTGATATTATGTTTGCTACCTGTTTGTGTGCTAGGTTCCAAGCTGATCCAAAGGAGTCTCATCTAGCTTCTGTTAAAAGAATCTTCAGATACCTGAAGGGTACACCAGGTTTTGGGTCTTTGGTATCCCAAAGACTCCAGCCTTGAACTAACAGGTTATTCAGATTCTTATTTTGCAGGCTGCAGGCTAGACAGGAAAAGCACAACAGGTGGATGTCAACTCCTTGGTGGTAATTTGATAAGTTGGTGTAGCAAGAAGCAGAACTCTGTGTCTACTTCTACTGCTGAAGCTGAGTACATTGCTGCATGAAGCTGCTGTGGGCAGATTCTGTGGATGAAGCATCAGCTTGAAGATTATGGTCTTGTGTATAGGAAAATTCCTATTCTATGTGATAACACAAGTGCCATAGCCATTTCCAACAATCCAGTATTTCATTCTTGAACAAAGCATATTGAAGTCAGACATCACTTCATCAGGGATCACATTCAGAAAGGTGATGTGGAGGTAAGTTTTATTTCCACTAATGAACAGCTTGCAGACATTTTCACCAAACCTCTTGATGAAAACAGGTTTAATTACCTTGTCAGCAAGTTGGGCATGTTAAACAAGAGTGACTAAGTGTCTCTCAAAAGGTCTCAGAAGTTGTGTGTCTCACACTGCTCAAATTTCTCAGAACAGCTTAGACAGAACAAGTTATACATATTCTGTACTTAGTCATTTGTCTGAAAAACTTGATCAGCTTGAGCATACAACAGGCTGAACAAAAACAGTTTACTCGTTCAGCTTGCTCTATTGGTCCAATCTTCACCCTGTTCACTCCTTCACACTGCCTTACAAGCATTTGTCTTGCAACCTGTTCAACTATTGAACACAACCTACTCTTACAAAAGAGAGCAGGCTGAAGGCACAGTTTCAAAAATGAACAACTTGGAGATTGAACAGCTTGTGAAAAGGACTCTGGCAACTGCTGAAGCTGGGCCTGTGAAAAAGAAGGCCAAAACAGCTCAGTCTGAATCTGTTCCCTTAGCCTATGTGGCTGAGAGGGAGCATGCTCATCACCCTGAAGCCTCTGTGGCTGGTGCCTTTGTGGCACCTGAGACTATGGAACAGGCTAACCCACCTGTTTCTGACCCAGTCTCAAAATCTGTCCAGTCTGAACCCCTCTTCACCTCTCCCAAATCTCCCACTTCATCCATCCTCTACCAAAGAAAATCAATCTCCAAAAAGAAAACAGCCAAATCAACCACCTCCTCTATTC
This sequence comes from Centrapalus pauciflorus, assembly GCA_020465985.1. Classification (NCBI taxonomy): domain Eukaryota; kingdom Viridiplantae; phylum Streptophyta; class Magnoliopsida; order Asterales; family Asteraceae; genus Centrapalus; species Centrapalus pauciflorus. The sequence goes on along the minus strand of JAANYP010003469.1, from coordinate 48,123 downwards.
CCCTCTCAACAGGGTTCAGTTGTAAGAGAAGCAATCCCTGCTGCCTCTCCTATATTGGGAGAAGGTTCAGCCCCATTGGAGCATGCTTCACTCCAAACTGAGTCTACCCAGAGTCATCCTAAACCCTCTGGTTCCTCCCAACAGGAACCAGTTGTACAAACGGAGATAGCCACATCAACTATCCCAGCCTCTCAACAGGCTGAGGATATTGAAAGACAGGAGTCCTCTCCACTCCATACTGAGTCCACACTGTCCCCCACTCAAATCTCCTCACACCCTGAGTCTGCACGAGGTGCCCACGCTACTGGTATAGACCAATCAGCAGCTCAGCCTCAAACTTCTGCTCCCCATGATACAGCTGTTCTACACCAAACAGCTGCTGAGGGACCAACAACCCAAGTTAATGAACCTCAGGGATCACACATTCCCTCTGGTGAGGCTGCTCCCTCCATGCAAACTCCATCAGCAGGTTTCACCACTGCTGATGTTGAAATGCATATCCCATCTCCCAATGATGAGGTGCTTTTAAACGAAGGCACTGCAGAGGGAACCACCACTGGTCTTCATGAGGATGTTGCAACACAAGCAGCATCTGAAAGGCCCTCAACACCAACCCCTTCTCCTGGTGATGCAGCTACAGCCGCTGCTGAAGGACCCTTTGACCCCTCCAAGCTGGGCCATATTACTTTTGCTCAGGCTATGGAGCTTCTTTCAAAAGTTTCTCTTCCCTCTCCATCACATCCTCCTACACCAGCCTCATCCTCATCTTCTCCATCTACCCAATCTAAACAGTCTACTCACACACCTCCATCTCCAAAAGACCTACCTTTGAAGGATCAACTTTCCCTGCTGACCAACAAAGTTGGTTCTTTGGAAACTACCATGACCTCTTTACCCTCTCTCATTTCAGACTCTGTGTCTGAACAGCTTAAGGGGTTCTTTGATTCGTTCAAAGACTCCTTCCCTGCTACTCCACAAACAGATAATTCCCCACAGCTGATAGCACTCACGGCACAGCTGCAAACCGTGTCCAATTCCCTCTCCTCCATTCTTTCACTACAACAGGACTCTGTGTCCTCAATGACAGCCATTTCCCAACAGCTGTCATCTCTCCTCACCTCTTGCAATTCTACCCTTCCTCCTACTCTAGCCAGCTTGACCACACTCATTGGCTCCCTATCTAACTCTATGTCTTCAAACCTTGGTGATGTGCAAGATTCTCTCGAATTACATCTTGCACAGCTTCAAAGTTTGCTGTTCACAGAGTCTGATAGGGAAAACATTGTTAAGCTGACCTCTCTTGCTGATACACAAACCTCCTCTCTTCAAACCTGTCTTTCCCAGCTTGTAGAGGTAAAGGACAATTTGGCTTTCTTAGTGACTAGCCTCGTTGGCCCCAGGCCTACTGCCAAAACTGCTTGCAAGCCTGCTGACTTTGTGTCTTCAGGCAGACCGGGTGTTGAAGGTGCTGGTCCATCTCCTTCAAAGGGGGAGAAGTCGTCTGCCTCTAAGACCAAGTCTAAGGGGGAGAAAACTTCCACTCCTAAGGAGAAACCAGTGCCTGCAGCACAAACTGGTCATCCTGCAGGAATCTCTGCAACAGGTACAGTAGAGGGTGCTTCTCATGCTGCTCAGTCTACTCAGGTTGAATCTCCAATCCCTGCTCAGTCTAAGGGGGAGGAATCCATTCCTGAGGGCAGGCCAAGCAGCAGAAGGAGGCATCTGATCCTAGAGGAAGAAGAATAAGAGGAGGATAGTCCTCAACCTGCTACCACTACAGTAGCTAAAGGAAAAGAAATAGCAGAAGATGATCCCATACAGCAGAAACAAGCAGAAACCCAATTTCACAAAGCCAGGGTCAAAGAAATGGGTCTTCCTATGCACTAGTACTTTGAGTTTAGAGAAGAACAACTTCAAGCCCTGGAAGTTCTTAGAAAAGAAGAAGAATCTGCCAAAGCTGCCAAATCATTTGCACTTCAAGAAGCAAAGAAAGTTAAAATGTCTACTCTGGAAGTGCAAAAGAAAATATTGGAAGCTGCTAAGGGATCAGCAGGGGAGAAGGAAGCAGAGAAAGAAAAAGGTACTTTGGTCTCTGTGACCAAGCCTACAGTGCCTCATGCAAGAGTTCAATACCATCTTGACAATCTGGCAAAGAAAAAATTTCAAGATGTTGCTGAAAGAAGGCTTGCCAAGGAAGCAATTGTCAAAGCTGTCCCTATATCAAGAAAAGGCAGTCAGTGGAAGTTGAAAATAACAAGGATGGGTGCAACAGGCCCTGAATTGGAAACTTATGACTTCACTGACGTAGCACAGATGGGGTACAGAGAATGAATTGAATTGGCAATTGCCCTGAGTGAGTCAAAGTCAGAAACAGCTAAGACAATCAGGGCATATGTCAAGAAACTAATGGAGAGTGTAAAGAACCTTGGCCTGATTTCCAAAGAAGCAAGTGAAGGTGTCTTGGTGACACATCCAAAAATTAAGGCCAGGAGGACAAGGAAGGACACTGAAATGGAACTACTCCTTACACTGATTGAACAAGGCGATTATGCCATTGAAATGAAAGGAGTTGATCACAGTCTGCCAAGTGGAATAGAGTTTGAAGATAGCAAGATCATTGAAGAGCCTGAGCTGGGGGCATTTTTTATAGTTCCCTTAACTCAGAAGAAATGTTTTCAAAGAGCTTCAGATCTATACAAAGTTGATCTAAGACAACTTGTGGCCTTCAGACTTGCAGTTTCATTCAGGCAGTCTAGTAAGTGGAGAGCAGCCATCTGGGATCAGCTCAGAGGCTTCTTTGAGAGAGGAGAACTTGAGGATCCCAAGTTCATGTTTATAAGAAGTGAAATTCAAGAGCTTGAGGATACCAGAGAGCAACTTGAAAAGATGTTTGAAGGTGCCCCTCCAGTGTGATGAAGTCCATCTGCCATCTGGGCAGGTGAAGAATGGAAGCTGTCCATCAGTTGGACAGGCTTACCATTTTCTGCTCCCAACAAAAACAGTCCAATGTACATTAGTTGTACTCTATTTTACATATGTTGTAATTTCCTTTACATTAGTTGCAATATACATTAGTACATTAGTTGTACTTTTGTAAGAACATGTGTTGTTCTAATGTAATCAAAAATCAGTATATATATATAAACTGATCTTTTACTTTATGTTGATGTTGTAATTCTGTTTCAACAAATGTACTGTAAAAATATATAGTGACTTTTGATAAGGCCAGCTTAAACTGGTTATTGCAAATAGGGGGAGATTTGTGGCACAAAAAGGCCTCAGTCAAACCTAATCTGCATCTGAGGGGGAGATTATTAATCAAACTTTGTTGATGCACTTGATGGGTAAAAGTTAAGGCCTGTTTATGCCTTAATAATACCTAAAAAGTGATTTGCAATATCAGTCCAAAGCTGTTCTATATGTTGCATGTGTTGGAACTAAGACAGTTTGTCCAAGCTGCTCTGTCTGCTGAACAGGCTGGACACAAACTGTCTACGCTGCTCTACACTGGTGAGCAGCTTGGGCATCTTACAAGTGTTCTGTTCTTTGTGAACAGAACCTGTTCTTTGTGAACAGGAAAAACACTTTATGGAATTTGTTTTCAAGTCCTCATGTATTGTTTTTGACTACAAGATCAGTTTACAAAGTCGAAGACAAAGTGGAAATCAGAACTGCTCAGCCTGCCCAAGCTGTTCTGTTACATGAAGACAAAAGGTTATTTGAAAAAGGGTGACATACCTTTTTCTTATATCAAAATAGGCCTTTACAAGGAAGAAAGACGCAAAGTTGACATTCCTTATTTGGTTAATGTAACATCCTCGGATTTAATTTATTGTAATTGGGATAACTAGATAAATTTTGTATTAAGTTAAATTATTGAAAATGATTATGTATTTGAATTTATGGAAGTTGATTGCATATTATGGAAAAATTTAGAAATTTCAATTTATTTAAGTGAAACTAATTATTTAAGTATTAAGGATAATAAATAAAGATGGAATTCTTTATTTTTACAAAAAACAGTATTTTATGGAACCAGATAAGTTGAGAGACTAAAAATGCTAAAGTTGGAATTTTGGAATAAAAGACCAAAGGGTCTTTCATTTGAAATATCACACTCTCTCTCTACAATCTCTCATCTCTCGGCTCTCTCTCTACCTCTACAAACTGAAGATCATAAAAATCGTGGATTCGAAGTCTGAAAATTGAAATCAAGGTTTCACACAAGGAACTATCACATCTGCAATTAACGAATTGAGGTAAACATTTCACAAATTCTTCAAAATTGATGGTTTTGTGTTCGGTTTTGTAAAAATCCGAAATTATAAATTGGAGTAGCAAATGTTAATGCATGTTCGTTATTGTTATGAATATGTTTAAATCGGGTGTTTAGGATGATATGTATCAAATTTCAGATCCTGATTCAGCCTCTAAGTACGATTTTTAGAGATTCGTGTGTGTTTTAGTGTATGTGTTCTACGGATGGAACAAAATGAGCATAATGGGTTTTAATTGATATGTAATAGTGTTAATATTAGTGTTAAAAGTGTTGAAAATAGATGTATTTTAGTTTGTGTAAGTTATTCCATGTATGAACTAGTACCAAAAACAATGGAATTAAATCTGAAATTGACAAAACTGCACATGTATGAACACAGTGGGATCCGAATTCGGATCCGAGATGAACTCGGATCAGGTCGGAATTCGGATGAGGCCCAAACTTCAGGATATTTAATATAGAAAAATTTACAAGTGTTGTACGTCGGTAGGAATCCGAATTCGGATAGGGCCCGAATTCGGATGTGTCCTGAAAAGTTGATTTATCAAAACTGAAAGAAAATATTTCTAAGTGTTGGAATTCGGATGAGGGTCCGAATTCGGTTGGAGACCGAATTTGGATATGGTCCGAACTAGCATGTGGTCCGAAATTAAAAGGTGTCCGAATTGGGGCATATAGGTGGACCGAATTAAGAATTCATACGAGAACCGAATTGGGGGTCCGAATTCAGGTGGGGTCCGAATTCGGACATGGATCCGAATTTTGGATCAAAAATGGTAAAAACTTATAAAAATTAAGTTTTATGGAATTAAACAAGATATTAACACTATGTGTTGTTACAAATGACTTACAGGTCCCTTGTGGTGTTGTTTAACCCACAGTGGGGTACTTGGTTGATCCGGTTGAAATTCCGAGGGGAAATAATATTGCTAAAAGATTAATAACGCACCCACTGTGAGTACCTTTGATTTTAACATTGCTGCATCTGCATTATGTTTGCATTGCCTGCTGAGGCATGTTGTTTCATGTTCGTTTGGCATTCTACTAACATGCGTTTATGTTGATGCACATTCATATTTGTTGCATGTCCGTTCATTTGTTGTGCATCTTTTCGATGGACCTGCGTGGTCGCATCTGTACTCTGATGTTACTGTGCTATATGACCAAGAGTTTGACACGTCTGTGGTCAGGATAGACAGTAGGTCATCCCCGATGTAATGTCTGCCTCAGATGGTTGGTTGTTCTTATGCCGAGTGTGAGCTCGAAGGAGCTGCGGCTCGGGTTTGCGTACTTGGAGTACGTGTGGGGTATACGGTATGTGTTACCGCGGTTACCCTGGGTGGCATCATAATGATTTCTAGAATGTGTAATTTCATATGGTATTCACTAAGCTTTAGCTTACCCCTTCAGTTGTTGAATTTTTACAGGAAAAGGGAAATCCGCTGCGGGACCGTCTAGCTAGGACGTTTATTGAAGTGACTTGAAGATTTCCACTGTTTATCTTGGTATTTGTTCTATGGAAAACAATGTTGTAATAATTTTCGGGATGATGTAATACATTTGGATTTGTAGACTTAGATGTGTAACCTATGTAGCACCATAGGGTGTTTGACACATTTGTATTATTTTATTATGTATTTTGCTTCCGCACTTCAATTAAGGTATCAGATCATTATATCTGTTTGTCGGTGAATAATCCTGGGTAAATTGTAATTGGTGGTTAATATGGCAAGGGTGTCACAGCTTATGGTATCAGAGCAGTAGTTTGAGATTCAAGTGTCCGTGAGGTCTTGGTCTCAAACATTAAGTGTTGACATGTAGTGATTCTAAGTAATGATCTGAACTAAGATAGGTTACGATCTAGTAATCATAAGAATATTGACTATCATACGGGACAAGTGGGTGGTGTCTATAAATAAATGACATGTTACTAAATAAGTTATATGTTTCATGTTTCAGAACATGTCTGGAGGAGGAATGACACCAGAAGAGACGAGGGAAATGATGCTAGCCATGATGGCTGAGCAAAATCGAATGATTCAGGACCAGTTTCGGGCTCGAGATGAGGCCGAAGCTAAGCGAAGAGAAGAGAAGAGAAAGAATAAGGAAAGAGAGGGAAACGATGACGAGCAAGGTGACAACACTGGGTCATCAAATAAGCCCAGGGGTTGCCGTTTCAAGGACTTTAAGGGAAATGGAGCCGTTGAATTTACTGGGTTGGGGGATGCTGTTACTGCACTGGAGTGGATAACAGCTACAGAAAGGACTTTCCGAATCAGCGATTGTGCTGAGAAGGATATGGTCCGATTCGCTACTGCCATGTTCACCAAAGACGCAATAATGTGGTGGAACTCGATGGTGAATGCACTAACAATGGAGAAGGTTGCTGTAATGAAATGGGCTGAGTTTACTGAAATTTTCACTCAGCAATACTGCCCAGCCGATGAGCGCCGAAGATTGGAGGCTAAATTCATGACGCTGATTCAGGGGACTAAGTCTGTGTCCAAGTATGCAGTAGAGTTTACGAGGCTGAGTTTGTTCGCGCCTCATCAAGTGGATACCGAGGAAAGGAAAGTGACCAGGTTTGAGGCTGGTCTTGATTTGGAGATTCGGAGGGTGATGAGCAATGTACGCTACCCCACATTTGCTGGTCTATTGGAAGCCGCTAGAAATGTGGAACAGATTTTAAGTATGTCTGGTTACGTGATGGGGTCCGCTGCTGCTTCAGCTAATCCAACTCAACCTTCACCACCGAAACGCCAACGCGAAGGAGGTTATTCTGGTTCTTCACGATCTTCGCAGTACTCGCCACAACAGTCCTTCCGTCGACAGTCTAGTTCTTCCGGTCGTGCTCGTGCATACTCTATCAACACCGAGCCACAGTATTGTAACAAGTGTCATCTGGAACACTTCGGCAAGTGCACCAACGGGCGTGCGTGTTTTTGCTGCGGAGAGTTGGGCCACTTTCAGAATGAATGTCCACGAAGATCAGATGCCTGCCATAAATGTGGAGTGTGGGGGCACTATAGTAGAAATTGTCGAAAGAATGCTCCAGCAGCTGCTGCTCCAACATCAACACGATCTTCGGGAGGTTCAAGCGGTGGTTCAGTTAACCGAGGTCGGGGTCAGTCACAAAGGGCACCGGCTCGTGCCTTTCAAATCACTGCAGAGGAAGCTAGGGAAAACCCAGAGGTGGTCACGGGTATGTTTATTGTAAATTCCATGCCTGCACGAATTCTATTTGATTCGGGTGCCAACCGTTCTTTCGTGTCTACTGCTTTTGCACAACAACTTGCTATGCCACTGTCTAAGTTATCTGCTATACTTGATATTGAAACTGCTAGCAATACTTTAGTCAAGGTAGATCATGTATACCGTAATTGCACGTTAGTAATTGAAGATGTAGTCTTCAATTTAGATCTGATTCCGATAGAATTCAGTGAGTTTGATGTGATTATCGGGATGGATTGGTTGATAGAGAATGAAGCCCACATAGTATGTAAGAAGCGAATGATAAAGATAACTACTCCAGAGGGGCGTGAGATCTGCATTTATGGGGATAGGAGAAGTGGGGATCTATGTTTGTTGACCATTGCAAAAGCCCGAAAGCTTGTTGCAAAGGGTTGTGACGCCTACCTGGCATATGCTATTGATGCCAAGGCTGAGGAGAAGACGTTGGCCGATGTGCCTGTTGTTTCACAATTCCCGGATGTGTTTCCGGAAGACTTGTCTGGCGTGCCGCCTGAGAGACAAGTGGAATTTCGCATTTTCTTGATCCCTGGAGCTGCACCGGTAGCTCGTTCTCCTTATCGCCTTGCTCCTACTGAAATGAAAGAGATGATGACACAACTCCAGGAGTTGTTGGACAAGGGTTTTATTCGACCAAGTTCATCGCCGTGGGGAGCCCCTGTTTTGTTTGTGAAAAAGAAGGATGGTACAATGCGATTGTGCATTGATTACCGGGAATTGAATAAACTGACTGTTAAGAACAAGTATCCGCTGCCGAGGATAGACGATTTGTTCGATCAATTACTTGGGGCGAGTGTATTTTCTAAGATTGATCTGAGATCGGGATATCATCAATTGAAGGTTCGAGAGGAAGATGTGCCAAAGACAGCCTTCAGGACTCGGTATGGGCATTACGAGTTTCTGGTGATGCCTTTTGGGTTGACCAATGCCCCGTCTGTTTTTATGGATTTAATGAACCGAGTTTGTAGACCGATGTTAGATAAGTCGGTGATTGTGTTCATCGACGATATTCTGGTGTATTCAAAGTCTGAGGCCGAACATGCTGATCATTTAAGGGAATTGCTGGAATTGCTAAGAAAAGAGAAGTTGTATGCCAAGTTCTCAAAATGTGAGTTTTGGCTGCAACAGATTCAGTTTTTAGGGCATGTAATTTCGTGGGCCGGAATTTCAGTAGATCCGGCTAAGGTAGAAGCGGTAAGAAACTGGGAGCCGCCTCGTTCAGCTACTGAAGTCAGTAGTTTTCTGGGGTTGGCGGGCTACTATAGGAGATTTATAAAGGACTTTTCGAAAATTGCCGTTCCTTTGACGGTGTTGACGAAGAAGAATGCACCGTTTGTATGGGAAACTGTGCAGCAAGAAGCGTTTGATGTTTTGAAGAAGACTTTAAGTGAAGCACCGATACTTGCCCTACCAGAGGGTAATGAGGACTTTGTTGTATACACAGATGCTTCGAGGTTGGGACTTGGTGCAGTATTGATGCAACGTGGAAAAGTTATAGCTTATGCTTCGAGACAGTTAAAGCAACACGAGAAGAATTATTCAACTCATGACTTGGAGTTGACTGCAGTTACGTTTGCGTTAAAATTGTGGAGGCACTATCTATATGGGACTAAGTGTCAGTTATACACGGATCATAAGAGCCTGAAATACATTTTCAGCCAGAAAGAACTTAACATGAGACAGAGACGTTCGATGGAGCTAATAAAGGATTATGACTGTGAAATCCTTTACCATCCTGGAAAGGCTAACGTGGTAGCCGATGCTTTGAGTCGCAAAGCATATGCCAAGGATTGCTGTTACATGTTGACATCTACTATGTTAACATCCACTATTATTGATGATGTCAAGGCCGCTCAAGAGGAAGCCTTGAAAGACGAGAATGTTGGTGCTGAGGATATAAGAACACAGATGAAAATAATGGAAACAAGCGAGTCGGGATTGAAAGGCATCTACGGAAGAATCTGGGTGCCAAAGTATGGAGGCATGAGAAAGGTGATCATAGAAGAAGCTCACCAATCGAAATTTTCTGTACATCCCGGGAGCACAAAGATGTACAACGAGCTGAAAGCAGACTTCTGGTGGCCCGGATTAAAGAAAGACATAGGTCAGTACGTGGAAAGATACAGGACTTGTCGGTTAGTGAAAGCCGAACACCAACAACCTTACGGTAGTTTGCAACCGCTTCCTATACCGGAATGGAAGTGGGAGCACATTACAATGGATTTTGTTACAAAGCTGCCGAAGACTAAGCGACAACACGATGCAGTTTGGGTAATAGTGGATCGGTTAACTAAGTCGGCTCACTTCATACCGATTCGTGAGAGTTATTCACTGGAAAAGTTAGCACAAATCTACTTGGACGAGATAGTTGCTAGACATGGAGTACCGAAGTCCATTGTATCGGATCGGGACAGCCGATTTACTTCCAACTTTTGGTCGGCTTTACAAGAAGGGTTAGGAACGAGGATTGCTATGAGTACGGCTTACCGTCCGCAAACCAATGGTCAAAGTGAAAGGACCATCCTGACACTCGAAGATATGATGCGGTCGTGTGTGTTAGACCTCGGTGGCAATTGGGACGATCATTTGCCACTGATCGAGTTTTCGTATAATAACAGTTACCACGCGACGATCAAGAAAGCGCCGTTTGAGGCATTGTATGGGAGAAGGTGTAGGACTCCCACATGTTGGAGGGAAACCGGTGAAACGCCGATTGCTGGGCCAGCATTGTTGCAAGAAACGAATGAGAAAATACAACTGGTTAGACAAAATATGAAAGCAGCCCAAGATCGACAGAAGAGTTATTACGACAGGAGGCACAAGCCAATCAGTTTGGATGTAAATAATTGGGTTTATTTGAAGGTGTCACCTATGAGAGGTGTTACACGTTTTGTAAAGAGAGGAAAGTTGGCTCCGAGATTCGTCGGACCATTCAGGATTACAGAAAAAGTTGGAAACCAATCATATCGTTTAGAGTTGCCGGAAGAAATGTCGGGCATACATCCGGTGTTCCATGTGGGAAATCTCAGGAAGTCATTCACTGCCGAAAACGAAGATTGGGCAGACCACACTGAATTGCAAATTGATGAAAGGCTCTGGTATGTTGAAGAGCCGGAGTGTGTGTTAGATACGAAAGTGAGAAAATTAAGAAGTAAAGAAATTGAGATGGTACTTGTACGTTGGAAGCATCACAAAGGAACGAATCATACCTGGGAGACTAAGTCTGATATGTTGAAGAAATATCCGCAACTTTTTGGATCCGAGTAACTTCGAGGACGAAGTTTAGCGTGGTGGAGCCCATGCTGTAACATCCTCGGATTTAATTTATTGTAATTGGTATAACTAGATAAATTTTGTATTAAGTTAAATTATTGAAAATGATTATGTATTTGAATTTATGGAAGTTGATTGCATATTATGGAAAAATTTAGAAATTTCAATTTATTTAAGTGAAACTAATTATTTAGTATTAAGGATAATAAATAAAGATGGAATTCTTTATTTTACAAAAAACATTATTTTATGGAACCAGATAAGTTGAGAGACTAAAAATGCTAAAGTTGGAATTTTGGAATAAAAGACCAAAGGGTCTTTCATTTGAAATATCACACTCTCTCTCTACAATCTCTCATCTCTCGGCTCTCTCTCCCTCTACAAACTGAAGATCATAAAAATCGTGGATTCGAAGTCTGAAAATTGAAATCAAGGTTGCACACAAGGAACTATCACATCTGCAATTAACGAATTGAGGTAAACATTTCACAAATTCTTCAAAATTGATGGTTTTGTGTTCGGTTTTGTAAAAATCCGAAATTATAGATTGGAGTAGCAAATGTTAATGCATGTTCGTTATTGTTATGAATATGTTTAAATCGGGTGTTTAGGATGATATGTATCAAATTTCAGATCCTGATTCAGCCTCTAAGTACGATTTTTAGAGATTCGTGTGTGTTTTAGTGTGTGTGTTCTACGGATGGAACAAAATGAGCATAATGGGTTTTAATTGATATGTAATAGTGTTAATATTAGTGTTAATAGTGTTGAAAATAGATGTATTTTAGTTTGTGTAAGTTATTCCATGTATTGAACTAGTACCAAAAACGATGGAATTAAATCTGAAATTGACAAAACTGCACATGTATGAACACAGTGGGATCCGAATTCGGATCCGAGATGAACTCGGATCAGGTCGGAATACGGATGAGGCCCAAACTTCAGGATATTTAATATAGAAAAATTTACAAGTGTTGTACGTCGGTAGGAATCCGAATTCGGATAGGGCCCGAATTCGGATGTGTCCTGAAAAGTTGATTTATCAAAACTGAAAGAAAATATTTCTAAGTGTTGGAATTCGGATGAGGGTCCGAATTCGGATATGGTCCGAACTAGCATGTGGTCCGAAATTAAAAGGTGTCCGAATTGGGGCATATAGGTGGACCGAATTAAGAATTCATACGAGAACCGAATTGGGGGTCCGAATTCGGGTGGGGTCCGAATTCGGACATGGATCCGAATTTTGGATCAAAAATGGTAAAAACTTATAAAAATTAAGTTTTATGGAATTAAACAAGATATTAACACAATGTGTTGTTACAAATGACTTACAGGTCCCTTGTGGTGTTGTTTAACCCACAGTGGGGTACTTGGTTGATCCGGTTGAAATTCCGAGGAGAAATAATATTGCTAAAAGATTAATAACGCACCCACTGTGAGTACCTTTGATTTTAACATTGCTGCATCTGCATTATGTTTGCATTGCCTGCTGAGGCATGTTGTTTCATGTTCGTTTGGCATTCTACTAACATGCGTTTATGTTGATGCACATTCATATTTGTTGCATGTCCGTTCATTTGTTGTGCATCCTTTCGATGGACCTGCGTGGTCGCATCTGTACTCTGATGTTACTGTGCTATATGACAAAGAGTTTGACACGTCTGTGGTCAGGATAGACAGTAGGTCAACCCCGATGTAATGTCTGCCTCAGATGGTTGGTTGTTCTTATGCCGAATGTCAGCTCGAAGGAGCTGCGGCTCGGGTTTGCGTACTTGTAGTACGTGTGGGGTATACGGTATGTGTTACCGCGGTTACCCTGGGTGGCATCATAATGATTTGTAGAATGTGTAAAATCATATGGTATTCACTAAGCTTTAGCTTACCCCTTCAGTTATTGAATTTTTACAGGAAAAGGGAAATCCGCTGCGGGACCGTCTAGCTAGGACGTTTATTGAAGTGACTTGAAGATTTCCACTGTTTATCTTGGTATTTGTTCTATGGAAAACAATGTTGTAATAATTTTGGGGATGATGTAATACATTTGGATTTGTAGACTTAGATGTGTAACCTATGTAGCACCATAGGGTGTTTGACACATTTGTATTATTTTATTATGTATTTTGCTTCCGCACTTCAATTAAGGTATCAGATCATTATATCTGTTTGTCGGTGAATAATCCTGGGTAAATTGTAATTGGTGGTTAATGTGGCAAGGGTGTCACAGTTAAAGGCAATGCAACAGTAGACAAAGTGAAAAGACAAAAGTTCTGCACATGTGAAGACAAGTCTGCTTTTCACAAAAGTGCAGAAAAGTTATGTGATCTTTTTAAACAAGACTTCTCCTTTTTCATTCCGTCCAATGAAGAAGTTTCTCTTAGATCCTCTGAGTGAGTACAAAAGGAAGCTTCTAAGGTCAGAAAGAATAAGCCAAAAAGCTAAGTGCTGAAGCCAAGAGTGAACGTGCAAGTGTGTTCTTTTCATGCATGCAAGCCTGCCTATGTAATACAGTTTACTTGTGTCTAAGCTGTTCTACATAAGTTGTCCCTCTAAGTCTTGTAAACACAGTGAGTGCTTCTTAGTGAGTGTATTCATTGTAAGCTAGTTTGAGTTTGTATTAGACTAGTGAACATACTGTTGTATCTGTCATCTCAGCTTGAACTTTTCCGCATTCAAGCTTGTTTGTAATTAACAATTTGTTGATAATACATACAAACATTGAGAAAATAGTCTGTAGTCTTTCAATTGCTGTATTCACCCCCCCTCTACAGATTAAAGCTATATACTTTGGGAACCTCTCGGGACCTACACTAGTTATTATTTTCGGTATTAATTTGGTTTTTCAAAGAAAAATCATTAAAATACAAAAAGACTTTTTTAATTGGCCTCATTTTGTTAAATTATTATTGGCCCATTTTCTTGGAAATAAAGAAACCGAATGGCCCTTTTCATTTTTTTCATGCGAATCATCTCAACTGACCCGACCCGCCCTTCATATAAATAGGCGGGTCAACGGTCAAACTCCCCACTTCCTTCTTCATTAAGCTTTCTTCTTCTTCTTCTTCTCTCACACCCGTCGCACGACACCACCGCCGAATCACCATTGTTGCTCATTCAAGCTACTCAAGCCACCAGTTTTCCTTCTTTTTATTGCATTTTCTGACTTCGGCACCATCAGGTAACCTTCTTTCAGCTTTATTTCAGTATTTAACTTCCTATTTAGTGTGTTTGATTTTCAAAATTTTATAATTTTTTAGTTTCGGTTTTTGCTTAGTTTAGGTCATTAAATCTGTTCTTTTTAGCTTAGTGTAGTTAACTAAAATGCTCATCGCATTTTTTAGACTAGGATCTGCATTTTCATGCATTTTTGTACATTTTTGAACTATTCACGTTGCATGTGTGCATGAACATTAACTGCTATTTTTTTCTAATTGTCGAATTCGGACCACTGCGGACTTCGAATGAAATTACTTAATAAAATTTCAAATATTTCAACTGTTCCATCCGAATTCGGAGCACTGTGTATTCGAATTCGGTCCATATCAGCATTGTTCAACATTTTCAATTACTTTTCTAAGTTTCCTTTATCATTCACTGTGCATCCGAATTCGGATCTAGCCCTATTTCGGTCCCCATCCGAATTCGGACCACTGTACATCCGAAATTCGGCTCATCCGAAATTCAACACTTAGCATTTTTTTTAAATTTTTCCATTTTTGCATTTTCATCCAAAATCAAAAATCCAAAAGTATTTCCAGTCCTTTGCACCATTGATTAGAGTTAGGATCAGTGTTTGAGTGAAAATGTCTGTTCCAACATTGATCTCTTAATGATTGACTTTGGGCTTTATTCAGTAGAATTCCCATTCTACTAATAAAGACCCGATGCTTTAAACAGAACAGGCGATTTCTATTTCACACTTATCCCTGACTTAGTATCAATGTCGTATTCTGTTAAGTCTTCTATTCTAACTCTGATGCATTTCTACAGGACTCATAGAACCAGCTGTTGTTCTAACCATGCCCCATTCACCAATCCCTAACAACAATGCCCAACTCCCAGAAGAATCCATCCTACCTCAATCACAATTCTTCGAGTTCTTCGCCCATAACTGGCAACTCGACGTATCCACCCTTCGCCGTGAAGCCGATAATATCGCATTTGATATTCTCATAAACCACCCACTATAGTACTCCCTATCCACCGCCATATCCGTACCCCAAATATACCTTTAATACTTCACATCAACAATTGACTGCATTCCAATCAAAATCACAACCGCAGCCATCCGCCACATTCTCCGCCTCCCCGCCAAAGCCTATTCTCTAACCCGAATTGCCTTTGCCCCAATCCCTTCTCTTCTAGAAACCCTGGAAGAAATCAAGAATCTTGGATATGATGGCCCTCTCACAAAGCCATCAGATTTCCGAACAAAGAACCTTCAAGCACATTGGAGGATTCTATTCGACATCATCAACAAATGTTTCATCACGAAACAGTCTGGCCATGACTCGACGTCCATTCAAGTGCTTTCCATGTTGGCAGCGTTTGCGTATGATCGTCACTATGATTATGCTGCATTCCTCTTTGACGAGTTAAAAACGGTCAATCTGGAGAGAGGAACAAAACGAGGACGCAAATACATACCTCTTCAACGATTTCTTCAGCTAAGCATTCATTACGCGATGTATAATGACGATGATATCCATGAGAGACCAGAAGCTGACGTGTACATGACCGCTACCATAAAGCTGAATCTCCCAAAGGGATACACCACAGTTCCAGTTATGCCTATTCCACTATCTCTGCTACAAAGAGCAGTACAAATAGAAAGGGTCAGGGATTATGTTAGGGAATTTTATCCGAATGAGGCTTAGTCAGAACCGACTGAGCCTAACTAATCCGAAGGTGAGGCTCGAGTAAGTGACTCAGAGGGATATGAGGCGGAAGTACAACAATCTTTGGGTATGGGTGAGCGGGAGGTTGTTGAGGAAAGAGAGGGAGCTGTAGGTGAGGAAGAAGAGGCGGCAGATTCTGAAAGGACCGTCTCTGTCTTAAGAGGGCTCGAGGTAACATCCGAGGGAGATCTAAGCCTAATAAGCCGGACAAGCCCTCATAAGACCGTCAGTCCAATGGTCGAAACAACCCCAACCACCCAAGTAATGTCCTCTCAAAAGGACATTACTTCATTCCACGGGAAATTAGCACATACTCCATCACCCTCTCACTCGTAGAGTCGTGGTGTTGTAATCGGTCACGTGTCGCCCCCAGTGACCAAACTTCCTAAGACCACAGCTCACTCCCCACCCCCACACACTATGCACGACGCCTTCGTGGTATCCCCAGATGAACGAGCTGCCTTCGTGGCAGCTCCACAAACTTTCAGATCTGAGCATCCCGCAGTGGAGCCAGAAGTGATGGAAGGAATACCTAAAGTTGCATCTCAAATGCCGTCAACTTCAGGCCATCCCGAGATTAATCTCGAGATGCTAACAGCAGCTTTACGTGCAGCTGGAGTTGTCACCCGGGCTGACCTGGACGCCCAGATGGAGGCTGTTGAAGAAAGACATACCGCCCTTCTCTCATTTATTAAGGTTGTGCATGGATTTTTAAAAGGTTATGAAGTCGAAGTTTGAGATGAGTGCTAAGGGAGAGGTGAACTTCTTTCTTGGTTTACAAGTTGAACAAAGGAAAGAAGGAATGCATATTCATCAAACGAAGTATGTCTACGACATCATGGAGCGCTTTGGGATGGAAGGAACAAAGCTGACTGCGCATTTCAATACTCCGATTCAAGTGAATCATAATCTCGGACCGGGTACAGATAGTGATCCTGATGTGGATCCGACTTTATATCGGGCCATGATCGGGTCACTTATGTATTTAACTGCTTCTAGACCTGACCTAATGTTTGTGTGTGTATTAGTTCCAGGTTTCAAGCTAATCCAAAAGAAATGCATATGAAAGCCGTCAAGCGGATTCTGAGATACCTGAAATCGAAACCGAAGCTGGGACTTTGGTATCACACTGATGGAGATCTGGAATTGGAGGCCTACACCGATTCAGACTATGGAGGATGTAGCTTGAACCGGAAATCAACGACTTGAGGTTGTCAGTTCCTTATAGAAGGCTCGTATCCTGGCAATGCAAGAAACAAACTTCGGTAGCCGTATCAACGTGCGAGGCCGAGTATGTAGCTGCTGGTAGTTACTGTTCACAGGTTCTGTGGATTCAACATCAATCTCGAGATTACGATTTGACTTATACTCATACTCCCACTAGGATAAAGATTCAATCAACTATTGCTATAACAAATAATCCAGTTAAACACAGTAAGACTAAGCACATAGACATAAGACATCATTTTATACGTGATTGTGCTGAAAAGAACTTGATAAAACTGGTAAAAGTTGCAACGGAAGACAATAATGCAGATCTTTTCACAAAAGCATTTGGTAGGTTAGGATTTGAATTGTTAGTTCAACTAAATGGCATGTGTAATCCAGAGTAACTTGACCATAGTAGATTCTCTTATGTAGCAAGTTACTTGTTTAGTTTATTAGTTTATTTTTCCTGAAAAATGAAAAACAAAAGAAAAAAGAGGAGAAACAAAAAGAGAATATTGAAATATGAGATAAGCCTTAGAGTCATAGGTTCAAAGTGACGAAAATTAGCACAGTCTAACAAACTCTAAGTGTTAAGCTTTCACACATAATGCATCATAAAATATAAGTGATATACACATTCCTGTCTCATGTGTTGGTAGGCATAATACATGAAGGAACTCCTAAAAGCTAATAAAATAATCAAGAAAATGTCATATGTGTAACTAACTTAAATGTACGATCAAAAGGTCTTAATTTCTATGTTAGAGACATACAGACAATGATTATGAAGGAGGTATGCAAAGTTATCTGGGGGATGTATAGCTTCAACAAAATACATCTTAAACAAAGAAAGAAAATGTTTTGAAAAGTAACGAAAGTCAAAACAAGTCGCTTTGTTGTACGTGAGTACAGACCTGTCACCATTGTTCTGACTTAAACTAGCAAGATATGTCGTTTTGTTGTACGTGAGTGCAGACCTGTCACCGCTGTCTTGCTAACATAAGAGGAACTCTAAGACAAACTAAGACACTCTGTTGTATCTAGATACAAATCTGTGTCCTCCGTTTGCCTTTTAAAGATAATTTGCAAATACCAAAAAGTCATAATCATTGTGTGTCTGCCTTGATCATAGAAGTATGTCTAAGTATGTGACACGTAAGGTAGTTTCTTGATAAATAAAAAGGCCAAAGGAAATTCCAAAGTGTTGAATGTTTAAAAGGAAAAACATACCAACAATCACCTTGAAGTGTATGTCATGACAAACAATCAAAGGAATAAAAATTCCTAAGTGTGAAAGTGAAATACCGAAAGTGCGTTTGACACCGCTATCTGATTGAACGTTCTTGGACTATCTCACAAAAATATTCTATTTATATATTTTTATTTTAAATTTTCTTTAATTTTATTTTATTTAATCTTTTTTTATTTTTTTTATTTTAGCTTAGATTACCTTTATTTTAATAAATAGGAACAAGGTCAAACTTACTAGGATGCATTCTTAGTTGAAGAAACAAAATTCAGTGATAATCTATTGCTTAGTGTGAATGTCTCGCAAAGTTGGAAAAATTTCCGTCAAAGTGAAAAAGTTGGATTTTATTCAAGAATTTTCAAAATATTCAATTATGTTCGAACATCAGCTAAGTTCGAAGTTACATTCAAACTTGCTACAAGTTCGAACTTAACATAAGTTCGAAGTAGTTTGGATATAAATAGGTCAACAATGTTCATTTAATACATCTACCTTCGAACTTCTTCTCTCGAACTTAACAGGTGATCTCGAACTAGTTCATATAATTCTCGAACTTGTCGTCATTTCGACTTTGTTTCCTGTTTCACGAAGATCCAACAGTTCCATCTCGAACATACACTTAGTTTCAATTTTTTTAACTAAGTAAGTGATATTTGAGACTTTAAATGGACTTTATTCGTGTATTTTTGGGTTTAGATAACCGAAAAACTAAGTGTCATAAACACTAAGTTGTAGGTTATAAAACTTAAAATTAATACTTGATGAACTTGATTAGAACCTATTAGGACAAGATTCAACAGTTAATTGAGTCTAAAAGGTTTAAATCATGGTTTTGAAGTTCAAAATAGCCGACTTTGAACTTGTTCATCAGGCTTCGAACTTGTTCTTCATGTTCGAACTTGTCAGGACTTCGAACTTGTCAAAAATATCTATAAATTCGAAGACAGACATGTTCGAATAGGATTCTCGAACTTAATTAAGTTCGAAGGTCAAAAGACTGTTCGAACTTACGTAAGTTCGAAGGACTTATATTCTCGAATTTAAGAAAGTTTGAAGATGTTCAAATTCGAACCTAATCAAGTTCGAATTTAAACAAGCTCGAATAACTTAAATTTTTCAAAATTAATTTCTAACATTTTATGTGTTTGATTTGTTTGCAGATATGGGAGATCGAGCCTTTTTCAATAAGCATAACATGATTATGGCTATTGACCTTCAACTGCCAAAGGCTCAGCCCTATAGGCAGATGCTTGAATTACTGTCGCAATCTCGGGTGGCGTATGCTTGTACGCATAACCCGTAGATCATTCTGTCATATGTTCGCCAATTCTGGCAATCTCTGCAAGTGGATTGCACTGCAGTTCGTACGCTTCTACGAGCGAGATTCGGTGGCCGTCTGATTGCATTCTCAGCCGATCATCTACGATCAATTCTGCAATTGAGGACGACTGAACAAGAAGATGCGTCCCATAGACTACCCGGCTCCCATCAGGCAGGTGGCCTTTTTTAGGATGGGATACGCCCAAGATATTACGAAGGCATCATATGTAAAGAATGGTCTTAAAGGACAATGGCGCTATCTGGTGTACGTAATAATGGTCTGCTTTGAACCGAAGAAGGAAGGTTTTGACACAATGGTGTTTAAGCTACAATAAGCGATGATTTCTTTGTTGTACAACAAGCCTTACAGCTTTTCTCAATTTTTCGTTGGAGAGTTTGTCCACTAAATCTCAGCTCCATTTCGTGAACGATTCTTGATGTATCCGAGGTTTACTATGATGATCATCAGGCATTTTTTGCCAGAACTACCGACATTGCTAGAGCAGACTTCAGTAGTCGTCATTAATAAGCGAATCTTCGCAGACTGCCAGTCTCACATGCTAGAAGGGCAGAGCAAGTGAGGCCTCAAGTGGCTCCATTATTCGGCGCAGTCATCGATCCTGATTTTGTCGCTCCAGAGGGAGATGATTGGATAATTGATGCTCCTCAGCAACAACCTCCACCGGAACAAGCACTGGCACAGGGAGCTCCGGTTGCTAGGGAAGCTCCTCGTTCAAGATCAACGACAGCGGCAGTTGGGCCATCCACATCGGGACCCCAGACTGACTATAGGGCACAAACTTTGCAAGAGATCTTTGAGCAAGGGGCAGCAGCTCAGGAAAATATAACAGAGTAGCAGGTTGATGATATTTTGGAGCAGCCGACTGATATGGACGATATTTTTAAAGAAATTGATGATTATCAACCTCCAGTAGCTGCAACCGAAGGAACAAAGGGTCAAGAAGCGACAGAAGGTCATGTAGAGACCGCTTCCAAATCAGAATCCAATTCGAGCTCTGAAGAAGTTTTAACAGAAGCAGTCAGTCCAACAACATATTTTGGAAGACATGGATCTAGGTTAGTTGTGAGCAGACGAAAAATTACTCGTCCGGCTCTAAGAGACGAAGATGAAAGTGATGAAGATTTTGTGTTGGAAGAGGAGTCACTGATCACATCGCAGCAAAGGGCCAAGCGCCAAAGGCTAGCGAGAGAAGCTCGATCCACCTCTACTGCCGCTCCATCCACATCCACCACCGCCTCACCCACATCATCCACTTATCCATCAACATCTGCTCCATCTTTTGCTAACCAAAGATTCTCAGAATTGAAAGGCAAGGTAGATTTCCAGACAATCCAAATCTTGCAGCTTTCGCAAGCTGTGAATGAGCTGCAGCAACACAACTCGAGATTCGAGCAGTAGAACAATCAGCTACAAGAAAAAGTGACTGCCCAACAAGACATCATGAATGCCAAGCAATCTCAAATTCTAACTCTTCATACCCTACTAGAGCAAATATTGAAAGATCTTCAAGCTTAGGGGGAGAGTAGTTGTCGGGGCGATGACTTGAGGGGAGTTCGTAGAGATGGAGATGATGAAGGAGGTGACCCAGATACTCAAAAAGACAGTGAGCTAGCAGATCTTCCATATGAGACTGCTCTACAAGCTGAACTTCAGGGGCAGCCTGGATCAGGAGTTGATAAAAAAAAAGGTAAGGCTCCCAAAACGTCGAGCTCGTTGAGCAAGAAATGATTGGAGCCTTAGCCGGACTCAACGATGAAGATATGAACTTTGATTTCGAAGATGACTTAAAAGATCTTGAGGAAGGAGAGATCATTCCAGATGATGTTCCAAAATGGAACTCAGATGATGAAGTCTTAGTGGATGAAGAAGACGAAGCTGATGAGATTGTCATTCAGGGACAACCAGTCCCAGAACAATATGTAAATACAGAACAAAATCCGATAGATCTAGACATACTGTAGTCGACGATTAATGATGAATCGGATGATGATGTAACTCAAGAGACAGATAAGGTGCAAACCAAGGAAGAAAAGAGGAACCTCTGGTTCAAGATAGATGTCAGGATCAAAATCACTACCTAAGATTAACTGGTTTGAATAAATCGGAGTATAAAACCAATAACCTTGTATTGAATCAAAGTCCAATTAAGAAGTTTGCGGAATAACACTTAATTGTTTTAAGAAAACTTTCAGAACAAATAACACATAATTATTATAAAAAAATCAAATATTTTGTATTGCCAACTCACTTATTACAATCACCTCTAATCTGTTTGATTAGACGAAGAACATAAACTGTTCTTAGGGTTTTACAACCTTAGAGGCTTGAGAAACTTAATCAAAAAGCAATTACAATTGAATCAAAACTTGTACGTGCAGACTTACAATAGAAAAACCTATTCTATCTATATATAAAGCCTTCTGATTTGTTTCCTTGAGAAACTCTGATTTCTCTGGTAGTAGATATGCTTGAATCTTCAAATATAAATCTCTTCCTGAATTTCAGCACTTTCTGTTTGTTAAACTGTTGAGCAGCTTGAAGTTTATTTGTTAAGCAGCTTGAACTTGAGCAACTTGAACTTTTGTACTGGCAGCTTGAACTTTTTAACTAGCAGCTCGAACTTACTCAACTAACAGCTTGAACTTTGTAATTACACAGAAAATCTACAAACACTTTGAGAAATCTAACAAACAGCTTGACATACTTAGAATATTTCCCAACAAAAGAGGAGAAGAAGACTGAATTAGCTGTCAAAGAGTAAATAAGATTGCCAAGCCCAGGAAAACTATCTGGAGGCATTCTTAGCTTGTTCTTTGACAGGGATTTGCAGGTTTTTGTGCTTAAAAGAAGAGATGGTGTAGGTCCCGAGAGGTTCCCAGAGTATATAGTTATAAACTGTAGAGGGGGGGTGAATACAGCAATTTAAAAACTACACACTCTTTTCTCAATGTTTGTATGTATTATCAACAATTTGTTAATTACAAACAAGCTTGAATGCGGAATAGTTCAAGCTGAGATGACAGATACAACAGTATGCTTACTAGTCTAAGACAGACTCGAACTAGTATACAATGAATACACTCACTAAGAAGCACTCACTGTGTTTACAAGACTTAAGGAACAGCTTAGGTAAAACAGCTTAGACACACAGATGCTGGTTTACAGAAGACTTGCATGCATGAAGATCACACTTGCACGTTCACTCTTGGTTTAAGCACTTAGCTTTCTTCACCTTTCTTTCTGACCTTAGAAGCTTCCTTTTAAACTCACTTAGAGGATCTCAGAGAAACATCTTCATTGGACATAATGAAAAGGAAAAGTCTTGTTGAAAAGACAACATAACCTTTTCTGCACTTTTCTGAAAAGCAGACTTGTCTTCACATGTGCAGAACTTTTGTCTTTTTACTTTGTCAACTGTTGCATTGCCTTTAACTAATTTAGGAATGTCAACTTTGCGTCTTTCTTCCCTGTAAAGGCCTATTTTGATATAAGAAAAAGGTCTGTCACCCTTTTTCAAATATCCTTTTGTCTTCATGTTACAGAACAGCGTGGGCAGGCTGAGCAGTTCTGTTTTCCACTTTGTCTTCGACTTTGTAAACTGATCTTGTAGTCAAAAACAATACATGATGACTTGGAAACAAATTCCATAAAGTGTTTAGCCTGTTCACAAAGAACAGGTTCTGTTCACAAAGAACAGAACACTTTAAAAATGCCCGAGCTGCTCAACAGTGTAGAGCAGCGTAGACAGTTTATGTCCAGCCTGTTCAGCAGACAGAGCAGCTTGGACAAACTGTCTTAGTTGCAACACATGCAACATATAGAACAGCTTTAGACTGATATTGCAAATCATTTTCAGGTTTCAATAAGGCATATAACAGGCCTTAAATTCAACCTTCAAATGCATCAACAGGTTTGATTATAAAATCTCCCCCTCAGATGTAGAACAGGTTTGACTGAGGCCTTTTTGTGCCTAACAATCTCCCCCTATTTGCAATAACCAGTTCAAGCTGGTCTTATCAAAAATCACTATATATTTTTACAGTACATTTGCTGAAAAAAAATTACAACATTACAGTAAAGTAAAAGATCAGTTTATATATACACTGATTCTTGACTATACTAGAACAACACATGTTCTTACAAGAGTACAACTAATGTACTAATGTATTTTACAACTAATGTAAAAGCAAAAATTACAACTTATGTAATAATGTACAACTAATGTACAGGATGTACAACTAATGTACAAGGTGTTTGGACTGTTTGATAGAATGAGGTGCCTCCTTTTGCTGCTAGGCCTGTCCTCAGGAATGATTTCCTCCCCCTTAGACTGAGCAGGGTTTGGAGAGACAGCCTGAGTAGGCATAGTAGCTTGAGAAGCACCTTCAGCAGCACCTGTTTCAAAAATCTCTGCTGGCTGACCAGTGTGAGTTGCAGACACTGGTATCTCCTTAGGATAAGAAGTTTTCTCCCCCTTAGACTTAGTCTTCGAGGCAGATGACCTCTCCCCCTTTGAAGGAGATGAAGCAGCGACTTCAACACCTGGTCTGCCTGAAGACACAAAGTCAGCAGTCTTGCCAGCAGGTTTAGAGGATTTAGGACCAACAAGGCTGTTCACTAAGTAAGCCAAGTTATCCTTCACCTCACTAAGTTGGGAAAGACAGGTTTGAAGAGAAGATGTGTGGGAATCAGCAAGAGTGGTCAACTTAAGAAGATTTTCCCTATCAGACGCTGTGAACAGCAGAGATTGCAGCTGTGCAAGATGAAGTTCTAGTGAATCTCGCAAATCAGCAAGGTCTGATGATACAGAGTTGGATAGGGAACCAATGATGGTCTGTAAGCTGGCCAAAGTGTTAGGAAGAGTAGAGTTGCAAGAAGTGAGGATAGATGACAGCTGTTGGGAAATGGCTGCCATGGAGGACACAGAGTCCTGTTGTAAGGAGAGGATAGAGGAGAGAGAGGTGGATACAGTTTGCAGCTGTGCAGTGAGTGCAATCAGCTGTTGAGAGTTGTCAGTTTGGGGAGTGACTGGGAAGGATTCTTTAAACATATCAAAGAATCCTTTGAGCTGCTCAGACACAGAGTCTGAGATGAGGGATGGTAGGGAGTGCATGGTGTTTTCCAAAGAACCAACTTTGTTGTTCAGCAAAGAAAGCTGATCCTTCAAAGGCAGGTCTTTGGGAGATGGTGGTGTATGGGTGGATTGTTTGGAGTGGGTAGAGGGAGATGAGGATGATGAGGCTGGTGTATGAGGATGTGATGGAGAGGGAAGAGGGACTTGGGATAGAAGCTCCATAGCCTGGGCAAAAGTAAGATGACCCAGGTTAGAGGGATCAAGAGGTCCTTCAGCAGCGGCTGTAGCTGCATCACCAGGAGAAGGTGATGATGTTTGGGGCCTTTCAGATGCTGCTTGTGTTGCAACACCCTCATGAAGACCAGTGGTGGTTCCCTCTGCAGTGCCTTGGTCTAAAGGCACCTCATCATTGGGAGATGGAATATGCATTTCAACATCAGCAGTGGTGAAACCTGCTGATGGAATTTGCATTGAGGGAGCAGCCTCACCAGAGGGATGGTATGATCCCTGAGGTTCATCAGCTTGGGATAGTGGTCCCTCAGCAGCTGTTTGGTGTTGAACAGCTGAATCATGGGGAACAGAAGTTTGAGGCTGAGCTGCTGATTGGTCTATATCAGCAGCGTGGGCACCTCGTGCAGACTCAGGGTGTGAGGAGATAAGAGTGGGGGACAGTGTGGACACAGTATGGAGTGGAGAGGACTCCTGTCTTTCAATATCCTCAGCCTGTTGGGAGGCTGGGATAGTTGATGTGGGTATCTCCATTTGGAGTGAAGCAGGCTCCAAATGAGCTGAACCTTCTCCCAAAATAGGAGAGGCAGCTGGGGTTGCTTCTTTTACAACTGAACCCTGTTGAGAGGGAACAGAGGAGGTGGTTTTGTGGGCTGTTTTCTTTTTGGCTAGTGATTTTCTTTGGTAATGGATGGATGATGTGGGTGATTGTGGAGTAGGGAGAGGATCTGTTTGGACAGGATGTGAGACTGGGCTAGGAACAGTGGGGCTGGCCTGTTCCATAGTCTCTTGTGCCACAGAGGCACCAGCCACAAAGGCTTCAGGCTCAACAGATGAACCAGGGTGAGGAGTCTGCTCTTCCTCAGCCACAGAGGCTAAAGGAACAGACTCAGACTGAGCTGTTTTGGCCTTCTTTTTCACAGGCCCAGCTTCAGTTGCCAGGGTCCTTTTGACAAGCTTGGACCTGGCTTTGGATTTTCTGGTGGGAGCAGTCTCTGGATCCACCCTCACAGTAGAGGGTCCTTCCACCAAACCTAGCAGCCTCCTCATTGGTGTGGATAGAGGAGGCTCATTCTGCAGGACTGGAGTATAGAAAACTCTATTCCCTATAACTGGGAATGCAGCAGTCTTAAGAAGAGGCTGAGAGTTATAGAGATGCTCACCACATACATGCTTGAAAATGAGGCTCAGAAACCTGGGATATCGAACAGCAGCTGGTCTTGACTCTTGCTGCACCAGGTTTCTCAGATTCAGAAAAATCCATTTGGCCATATCCATGGTAGTTCCATCCACAAGCTGCAGAACTACAGGGATTTCATCACGGCTCAGTTGGTCAAAGGAACCAACTTTACTACTGAAGCACATCACCACAGAGGCGAATAAGAAGCTGTAGGTAGGAGAGAGGTCCTTCCTGAACAGTGTTGCTCCAACTTTGGGTTCTGCCATACCACAGAAGCGTAGCAGATTGCCCATTTGATCATTTTCAGCTTGGGGCTCATCGTAAGAAGCAGCAGTTGGTAGATGAAGCACCTCCCTGAGCAGATCAGTGTTGATCTCAATGGTCTGAGTCCCATTGAGTATTGTACCCTTAATGACTTTGGATTCTGGAAGGTAGGCACAGGTATACAAGAACTCATACACCATCTCCTGGTATAGGACACCAGGAGATGCAGTCATTGCGTAGTTCAACGGATGAACTTTCAGAAACTCCACCATTTGTTCGTAAACTTTCCCCACATAGTTTTTGAGAATAGTGAGGTTTGCAATGTAGTTGGTGGGTTTGATGGTCAGCATTGTGGTGATGGATGAGTGTTTGACAACATCCTCACCAACAAATACTGGAAGAAAGGGATTAGGTCTGTGAGCCATTTGGGAATTTTTGAGGTTTGAAGAAGCAAAAGACACTTAGTCGATTTTAGGGTTCTTGAGGATTTCTGGAAATGATGAGGAAGACGAAGATGAAACAGTATGTAGGTATTTATAGGATTTGAATGGTCGTGTGTATGAGAGAGAAAAGGTTTGGGCGGTTTGATTTGAAATGTTAGTTGACGGAAAACGGAACGGTTGTCCATGTCAGAAACATTTGTCAGACCACTTGACCTTGTTAATCACTAACACACGTAACACGCATTATCCGCAGTAATTAAGTTAAATTAAAACATAATTTAAGTAACTTAATTATGAAGAAAGATAATTAAACTTTTGGTCTACGCTGTTGGTCAAACTTGTGATGATCAGGGTCAACACAAGGTTCTCAGTCTTCAAGCTGTTCTCCCTTCAAACTGTGCCTTCAACCTGCTCTCCTTTGTGAGAACAGGTTGTGTTCAATAGTTGAACAGGTTACAAGACAATGGTTTGTAAGACAGTGTGAAGAAGTGAACAGGTTGAAGATTGGACCATCAGAGCAGGCTGGACGAATAAACAGGTTAAACTGTTTTTGTTCAGCCTGTTGTATGCTCAAGCTGTTCAAGTTTTTCAGACAAATGACTAAGTACAGAACATGTATAACCTTTCTGTCTAAGCTGTTCAGAAAAACTTGAGCAGTGTGAAACATACAAATTATTAGACCTTTGAGAGACACTTAGTCACTCTTGTTTAACATGCCCAGCTTGCTGACAAGGTAATTAAACCTTGTTTCATCCAGAGGTTTGGTGAAAATGTCTGCAAGCTGTTCATTTGTGAAAATAAAACTTACCTCCACATTACCTTTCTGAATATGATCCCTGATGAAGTGATGTCTGACTTCAATATGCTTTGTTCTTGAGTGAAATACTGGATTGTTGGAGATGGCTATGGCACTTGTGTTATCACACAAAATAGGAGTTTTCCTATACACAAGCCCATAGTCTTCAAGCTGATGCTGCATCCACAGAATCTGCCCACAGCAGCTTCCAGCAGCAATGTATTCAGCTTCAGCAGTAGAAGTGGACACTGAGTTCTGCTTCTTGCTACTCCAACTGATCAACTTTCCACCAAGGAGTTGACATCCACCTGTTGTGCTTTTCCTATCTAACCTGCAGCCTGCAAAATCAGAATCTGAATAACCTGTTAGTTCAAGGCTTGAGTCTTTGGGGTACCAAAGACCCAAACCTGGTGTACCCTTCAGGTATCTGAAGATTCTTTTAACAGCAGCTAGATGTGATTCCTTTGGTTCATCTTGGAACCTAGCACATAAACAGATGGCAAACATAATATCAGGTCTACTAGCAGTCAAGTATAGCAAGCTCCCAATCATGCCTCTGTAAGCTGTTACTGAAACAGCTTTGCCACTGGCATCAGCATCCAATTTTACATTGGTTGCCATTGGGGTTTTAATAGGAGAACTTTGATCAAATTTGAACTTTTTCAAAAGATCTAAAGTGTACTTTCTTTGATTTATAAAAATTCCAGTTGAGGTTTGTTTAACCTGTAATCCTAAAAAGAAAGTTAGTTCTCCCATCATACTCATTTTCATACTTAGATTTCATGAGTAATGAAAAATTCTTGCATAGCTGCTCATTAGTAGAACCAAATATTATGTCATCCACATAGATTTGAACAAGCATAATATCAGACTTCACCTTCTTTATGAACAGTGTGGTATCCACTTTACCTCTGGAGTACCCATTGCTCATAAGGAATTCAGAAAGAGTGTCATACCAGGCTCTAGGGGCTTGTTTGAGACCATAGAGAGCTTTGTCCAACTTATAGACAATACCTGGGTGTTGTTCATTTTCAAAACCTGGAAGCTGCTTGACATATACTTCTTCTTGCAGCTTCCCATTCAAAAATGCACTCTTCACATCCATTTGAAATACCTTTATGCTCTTATGAGCAGCGTAGGCTAGATACAAACGAATTGCTTCTAGCCTGGCCACAGGAGCAAATGTTTCATCATAGTCAATGCCTTCCTCCTGTCTGTAGCCCTGAGCAACCAGTCTTGCCTTATTTCTAATGACATGACCTTGCTCGTCCATCTTGTTCCTGAAAACCCATTTTGTGCCAATTATAGTTTTACCTTTAGGAGCATGGACCAACTTCCATACTTTGTTTCTCTCAAACTGATTGAGTTCTTCTTGCGTGGCAGTGATCCAATTGGCATCTTTTAATGCTTCATCAACCCTCTTTGGCTCCATCAGTGAAACAAAACTAGAGAACATACAGAAGTTCCCTAAGCTGTCCCACCGTGTTTGTATCCCTTTGTTGATGTCACCAATTATTTGATCATTGGGGTGACACCTGATCCACTTAGGATCATTTTTCAATGATGATTTTCCTGAGTTGTTAACATCTTCAGCAGGTCCTGTTGAACAACTCTCAAGATTTTCAGACACACTGTTGTCTTGAGCCTGTTCACTTGTTGAACATGTCTGACCACTGTTGAACATATCAGCAAAGGAACTGGGAAAATCAGCATTGATAGGTTCTGGACATGCAGTTGTAATTAAGTCAGTACATTTATTCACACAGGGTGTATTGACATAATCATCATCATGTCCATCATGATTAACAGGTTCCACACTGGGTGTAGTGGAAGCTTTTGAGTCCTCTTCATTGATTGAATGCATCAGATCATCAAAGTTAAGGTCTCCTGAAACTGATTCAGGAACAGATTTGGTGGAGGCATTCTTGGACTCTTCAAAGGTGACATTGATAGATTCATCTATCACCTTTCTTTTGTTGTTGTATACTCTGTAGGCTTTGGAGATAGTAGAGTAGCCAACAAACACACCTTCATCAGCTTTAGGTTCAAATTTCGACATCTGGTCCCTTTGATTCAGAATGAAACTGGGACATCCAAACACATGGAAGTAACTGACATTTGGCTTTCTCCCTTTGAGCAGCTCATAGGGAGTCTTGTTGAACCTTTTCACCACTAAGGATCTGTTTTGGGTGAAGCAGGCAGTGTTAATAGCTTCAGCCCAAAATGATGAAGGTAAACCTGATGCACACAACATGGTTCTAGCAGCTTCAATGAGAGTTCGGTTTCTCCTTTCAGCAACTCCATTTTGTTGAGGAGTTCTTACTGCTGAAAAGTTTTGAGAGATACCTTTCTCTTCACAGAAGTCTTCAACAGTACTGTTTCTGAATTCAGTACCATGATCACTTCTAAGCTGCTTTACTTGGGCAGAGTTTAAGCATTTCCTACTTTTTGACAAATCCAATAATCTCTCTAGCAGCCTTCTCCTTTGCTCTTCAGAAAGATCACCCATGTGTACCCTTGGAGAACTCATCAACCATTACAAGAGTGTATCTTCTTCCTCCTAGACTTGGGACATTAACAGGTCCAAACAAGTCCATATGGATTAAGAAGAGTGGAGTATCAATAGAGAAATTATGGTTGGATTTAAAAGATGTTTTTCTCTGCTTGCCTTTCTCACAAGCTGTGCATAATCTATCCTTAGCAAAAGTCATAGAAGGTAAACCTGTCACCAACTCTTTCTTACAGAGTTTGTTGATGTTCTTGAAGTTCAGATGTGACAGTCTTCTGTGCCATAGCCAGTTTAGATCAGCATTGTTCTTGTGAGAAAACAGGTTTCAGTTGTGGGGTCAGCAGAATGCATATCCACAACATATACACCTTTCTTTCGTTGAGCACATAGCACAACTTTGCCTTGGGAATCCAATATGTAACCCAGGTGCTCATCAAAGTTAACCTTTGTAGCCAGCATCCACACAGTTGGCTTATGCTAACAAGGTTGTTTTAGCACCAACCACAATGCTACCCTTTTGAACACTGCAGCAACCAGCTTTATAAGAGTTCCATTATCCCTCAGTGGATCCCTGCACAATTGTTCACCAAATGTGTGACTTTTGGCCTTTTTCGGCCTGAGTTCACTCAGCAATTCTTTACAACCTTGTCATTGTGACTGAGCAGCACTTCCAAGCTTACCAACCTGGAAGGTTGTTTTTCCTGCAGAGGATAGAGAATTATAGTCATTTTTTAGGGGAACCTCCATCACAAGATGAGTTCTCCTACTTCATCAACATATTGTTTGATGGATTTTGGATGTCCACACTATATTCCCTATCGAATGGTATCAGCTTGTATACCATCCTCAGTTGCTGTGACCAGTTTCCACCACTGCTTGTGACAGCATGTGAAGGAAAGCAGCAGATAGTCGAACAGGCCTCATGTGTCCTCCGATTCAGGACAGTCCTTGGCCAGATGTGTCTTCTTCCCACATTTGTAACATTTCTCTTTTTAGTATTTTTGGAAGAAGATCCTTCAGAAACACATTCTGAGCTGTTTTTGTTGATTCTTTCAGCAAGTTTAGCATTCTTTGTTGAATCAACAGCTTGTGTGGAGAGTTCAATAGCCACAGCTTTGACTGTCTCTTCTTTCCTCTTTTTGGGAGGACAGATGTCAAAGACAGGAAGCTTGATTGGCTTTTGAGCTTCCACAGGGTTGGGAAACTTATTCCCATTTGTCTCAGTTTGAGCAATGGCTTTGCCTTTGCCCCTACTGGATTGTAATTATGCTGCCTATCAGCATACTCACTGTGTTTGGTTTTGCAAATACTATTTTCATTTAAACCAATTTACCACTATGATTGAAAACATCTTTGAATCACAGCAGTTTGTTTTCAACATGGACTTACCCTTGTTGAAAAACAGGCTGCTTCTTTTTGAAACTTATTTTCAAAGTGTTTAGCATCAACGGATTAACCTGACTTTTACCAACAGCTTTGGGCTCCGAACCTGTTTTGTCACGGTTTGCCTCCCCCGCTTCTGTTTGAACCTGTTTTCCTTTCTTTTGCTGTGTGGGCAAGCCACAGCACTTCAGCGGCTGTTTGGGCACCTCCCTTGCTTTTGGCTGAGTTACCCCCCGCTGTCCGTATTTGAGCGGAGCTGACAAACCTGTTGGCTGTTTACTTCACATGTTTGACCGATGTATTGGCATGTTCCCCCAGGAGTGGATCTCCTCTTCTTTCACCTTACTTATCTCAACCATTGAAGCTGCTGTTCAATCCCCTCCAAGTACGCTTTGATTTGTGCAGGAATCTGTTGACTTCTACACTGGCTGACTTTTTGTGCAGATTGGCACCAAGAGTCAACTATCTTTTGTAAGCTTGGCATGCTTTATCTGTTTCTCTCTTTTCTTCCAGTAAATGGAGTTGACGTGTTGTTAATTCCATCAAGCTCAGTTTTTTCAACTTATGGGCAACTGTCCCGTTTACTGGATTTTACTTTTAAGATCAGCTTTAGCTTAGAGATTTCAGATATAAAGCATTCTGCTTCTCAACGAGCTTTCTAGATCAACACGCATATATTCAACACTTTTAATTTCTTCACAACTGTAAGCCACAAATTTGTACCTACATCATTGTGGATTCCACGTTCTCTAAGCTGCTGAAGACTTCCGCTTCCGCATATCCTGTTTAGAAATGCTTTTTGATGGGACTCAGTGTTGGCCATCAGACATTGCTTATCTTCTTCTCGATGTGAATCCTTCCTCCTAGACACATGTCTCTGCCATGAGTCCTTTTGGCGTTGGAAGCACACAGAGTTTTCCATTTCCTCAGCTTAGCCATGGCCATAAAGTACTTAACCCTATAGCCATCATCCTTTTAGTCTTGTTGGGTTTGGATGACTGACCAACAGCTTTGACACACGTAGCAGCTAGTGACCAGTTTTGCCACACTTGAAGCACTCAGCTTTGGATTTGTCAATGCCTTCTTTTTGCCAGACTTGAACCTCCTTGCAGCTTATTTCTCCAAACTTTTCTTGTTGAACCTTTTGACAAGCATGGCTATCATTGATTTGCTCATCATCTTGTTCAGCAAGATCTGCAGTATCTTCTTCATCTGACACTTCCTCCTTGTCATCATCCTGTTGATCAGGTTGAATGAACACATCACTCACCTGATTTACAGGCTGTCTCACATTAGCCACAAAAGCTGCACCTCTTTTGGACATTTCCAAAGCATTTCTCTTTTGTTGCCTTGATTGTTCATCATTCAGTAAGGATCCATACAGATTGACTAGATCCATACTTCTGATAGTACCTGAGTTCCTTAGAATTGTTGAGAAGTAGTTCCACTCTTCAGGTAAAATGTCCAGAAATTTATTCACCAGGGTAAGACTGTCCTTGGTGATCCCAACAGCTTTGAGATCATTCACTAGAGCAGTAAACCTGGTGTAGGTTTCAGTGAGAGTCTCCTTTGGTTTAGCAAAGAAGAGTTCATACTGTCTAACAAGATTGTTGATCTTGTTGTCCAGTGTGATTGTGGGTCCATCATCGACGGTACACAAAGTATCCCACATCTCCTTTGCTGTCTTCATTTTCTCCACCTGCTTGAACACATCATCAGGGAGAGAAATGACCAGGTTGTTTCTGGCCTTTGCATCCAGAGCCACCAATCTCTTGTCTTCATCAAACCATTGAGCTTTAGCTTTCTCAAAGGTCCTGATTTCAGGGGCAGCTCCTTCAACCGCTGGAGTTATAGTAGTAACAGAGGTTGGCACATAGGGACCCTCCATTACTATCTCTGGCAGTTGTACATCCAGATTCTCTAAGTAGAGCATCATTCTGCACTTCCAACCAGAGAAGTTTTGATGATTAAATTTTGGAGGCTTGCCCATAGAGCCATTGTCATAGTAAGAAGAATTTGCAGCACTGTTGTCCATGGAAACTTGGGAGAATGAGAGATCTAGAATGACACACACTCTAACTGCTCTGATACCAGTTGTAGGTCCCGAGAGGTTCCCAAAGTATATAGCTTTAAGCTGTAGAGGGGGGTGAATACAGCAATTTAAAAACTACACACTATTTTCTCAATGTTTGTATGTATTATCAACAATTTGTTAATTACAAACAAGCTTGAATGCGGAATAGTTCAAGCTGAGATGACAGATACAACAGTATGCTTACTAGTCTAAGACAGACTCGAACTAGTATACAATGAATACACTCACTAAGAAGCACTCACTGTGTTTACAAGACTTAAGGAACAGCTTAGGTAAAACAGCTTAGACACACAGATGCTGGTTTACAGAAGACTTGCATGCATGAAGATCACACTTGCACGTTCACTCTTGGTTTTAAGCACTTAGCTTTCTTCACCTTTCTTTCTGACCTTAGAAGCTTCCTTTTATACTCACTTAGAGAATCTCAGAGAAACATCTTCATTGGACAGAATGAAAAGGAAAAGTCTTGTTGAAAAGACAACATAACCTTTTCTGCACTTTTCTGAAAAGCAGACTTGTCTTCACATGTGCAGAACTTTTGTCTTTTTACTTTGTCAACTGTTGCATTGCCTTTAACTAATTTAGGAATGTCAACTTTGCGTCTTTCTTCCCTGTAAAGGCCTATTTTGATATAAGAAAAAGGTCTGTCACCCTTTTTAAAATATCCTTTTGTCTTCATGTTACAGAACAGCGTGGGCAGGCTGAGCAGTTCTGTTTTCCACTTTGTCTTCGACTTTGTAAACTGATCTTGTAGTCAAAAACAATACATGAAGACTTGGAAACAAATTCCATAAAGTGTTTAGCCTGTTCACAAAGAACAGGTTCTGTTCACAAAGAACAGAACACTTTAAAAATGCCCGAGCTGCTCAACAGTGTAGAGCAGCGTAGACAGTTTATGTCCAGCCTGTTCAGCAGACAGAGCAGCTTGGACAAACTGTCTTAGTTGCAACACATGCAACATATAGAACAGCTTTAGACTGATATTGCAAATCATTTTCAGGTTTCAATAAGGCATATAACAGGCCTTAAATTCAACCTTCAAATGCATCAACAGGTTTGATTATAAAATCTCCCCCTCAGATGTAGAACAGGTTTGACTGAGGCCTTTTTGTGCCTAACAGATGGGCTCCAGTATCTAAAGAGAAAAGTTAAAGTCTTCAATACATTGCCTAAATGTGAAGTGAAGGAACTGGCATGGAAAAATTTGATCAACCTAGAAGACGACCAGTATGCTGAAGTGATAGCAAGAATAATCAGAATAGAAGGTCGGCCTGGAAGGTTCGATAGAATTAAGCCAAGGTCAGGAAAGAGAGTCATGGATGAATCAGGAATAGATCCATTGAACGGGAAGCCGTGGATGAAGATGTTCTACAAACCGGTTCGATGCGTAAAGAGGGTTCCTTTAAAGCCAATGCCACAGAATGTTTTGAATAATATGAAGTGGTGGTATGTTGATAATGAGACAGCCGAGGCAGTTATGGAAGATTAAGATGAAAGGGTAATTTTAAAAGTATATGATCCCTTGCATCTTGTCAATCTTTCCAAGAGTGACCTGAAGAAGCTTCATGATCAGCCAATTTTCTATCATGAAGGATGGAGATCTGAAGGAAGGAAGTTTCAGAAGATTGTCAAAGTTTGTGTAAAGCAAGGTCTGTATGCAAGCAGTATATTGAATAAGCCTAGTTTTATAGATTAGTGAGTATCTTTCTAGAAGCTATTGTCAAGGTGGAGTCTGTTGGTACACCCTGTGTGACGATAACAATCTAGCTATGTAATAGATAGTCATTTGTAATAGATCAGGCTTTGTTAATACAAGTCATATATGTTTGATCATGATTGTGTATGATGTTTACATTTGCATGATAAGTTCAAAGAGAATTTCTAGAATAAGTTCAAAGATAAGTTCTAGAATAAGTTCAAAGGCTAGGGTTCGAACTTATCCATACCCAGACGAACTTAGTGAAGTTAAGTTCGTGCGGTATTGGACAAGTTCGTGGGCTTGGGCCTAAACGAACTTAATATGTTAACTTCGAACCTAATTCTATAATTATGTGTTAATCCGTTTTATTTCCTAACTTTTGGAAAAATTGGTGATCAGAGCTTGTATTAGTGCACGTGTGAGCTACAGTTGATTTTAGAGAGTCTTTCGAAGAAATATACCGTGTCGAGCCGTTCGTTGTATCGGCTATCATAGTCTTCGTCTCCGGTTTTCGTGTGTGATCGATCCGTTAAGCCACTAACGAGGATTCCGCACTCATTCGACGGCGTCGCGTCAAAATCAGATCCGTGACAGAGGTGACCTTCACTATGATATCCTAAGGATTCTCCTCTTGAATTAACAACATATTCAGATAGTGACTATCAACAACTGGAGGATGTCAAAATGTAGGAGCAAGACTAGTATCTTGGCAGTGCAACAAACAAACCACAGTATCCACATCATCCACTGAGGCAATAAATGTTTCAGCTGCTAGCTGTTGCTCTCAGTTATGTGGATTCATAACCAACTAAGAGACTATGGTATGAACTTTCTATCTACTCCTATCTACATTGACAATTCAAGTGCAATATGTATTGTACAAAATCCAGTAAAGTTTCCCAAAACTAAGCATATAGATATTAGATTTCATTTTATAAGGGATTGTAATGAAAAGAAGTTAATTCAAGTTAGCAAAAATCATACTGATGATCAG
The DNA here is from genome assembly GCA_020465985.1 of Centrapalus pauciflorus. Lineage (NCBI taxonomy): Eukaryota > Viridiplantae > Streptophyta > Magnoliopsida > Asterales > Asteraceae > Centrapalus > Centrapalus pauciflorus. The sequence continues at coordinate 11,962 of JAANYP010003469.1, read as the reverse complement.
TTAGCAGATCCTTTTACTAAACCTTTTGATGTAGTAAGATTCACTTCTCTGGTTTCAAATATTGGTATGGTAAACATGGATTAATCTCTCTTAATTACAATCTCTTGTAAATTGTGTAAATTCTTTGTATTATGTGTTTAGTTAAGGGGGAGACATTGTTCAAATAAAAATTGCTCTGTTTATAATAACAACTTGAGAATATTCTCAAACTGCTAGTGTATTTTCTCGAACTGTTAGTTGTTTCACTTGATCTGTTAGGTGTGCAGGGCATTTCAGTCATTTCCAAGGAATTTGAACGCGTGACTAGATATTTTAAACCCAAAACCATTAAAAGTCCCAGTTTCATTCAATTACAACTACCATTTTCACAATATCAAACCAGAGCTCTCAAATTCCCTCTCTTCACGAAACTCTACTCTTCAAGCAAAACCCTAAATCTTTTCATTCTTGAGCAACAATGGACTTCGTCAACGAATACAACTGCCTTCCTTACACCCTAAAGCATGCGGAACTGCAACCATTTCACGAGATGATGGACTTTCTCTGCAGTTCATCTATCTACTACGCTCTAACTAGTAAACCCTACAATTTTTGTATCACACATAGAGCAGTTCTGGAACAACGCATGTCTAAATTTAAATGATGGAGTCACTTCTCTTGTGGCTACCATTGATGGTCAATCAGTCACCATCTCTGAGGACTCCATTCAATAGCACTTGTAACTGCAAGATGCTGAAGGTATAAATGATCTTCCTTTAACTCCTATGCATGAAGGTTTATTTGAGATAGGTTATAGGGCACCAGTGGATACATTTACATTTTTCAAAGCAAATTTTGGCCCCAAATGGAAATACCTTATCCATATTATTCAACAATGTCTAAGTCTAAGGAGAACTGGTTGGTCTGAATTTTCGTCAATTTTTCAAACATGATATTTTAAGGAATGTTAAGGCATGATGCCTTAAGGAATGAGAAATTTTTGATGTATCCTCGATTATTAGCTAAAATAATTGCAAACTCTTGCAATTCTTTAAAAATACATAAGAGGGTACATGTTTTTCATAATCATTCTTTACAAACTGTAAAAAGACTTTTAAAACAGAGTGCAAATTTTCAAGCTCTTGATGTCTCATTGCCTCAAGAAATGTTGAACATCATTCCAAGAAACAGAGGAGAGGATCCTGAGCATACTCAGCCCCCATTTGCTGCTTCACCCCCAGGATCCCAACCCACTCCCTACGATACGAATATCCCTTCTGAACCTTCTTTTGGACATACCTCCTCAACCCCATCACTCAAAACGTATACCAAAAATAAACAAAGGATTTCAGGTGCTCCTCCCACCTCAGTCCAGCAGTTAGAACCATATAGCCCTGTGCAAGAGGATACTCCTGCATAGAATATCCAAAGGGATTTGTGGAGGTAAATATCCTTCTGAGGATTTTCATATGGGATTTGTGGCTGGAACTACTGATGCTTCTGCACAAGGGGCACATGACAGTTCTAACATCACTAAGACCACACCCATGGCAACAGAGGGTGTGCAAGCACCTTCTGGAAGTCCCCAGTACCAAGAAAGAGGGGCAGGTGCTACTAGTAGATCTGTTATTGGTGCCAGTGATAGTTCTCAAACACCTTTATCATTTGAAGATCTTGAGGCCAATCTGCAACTAATGATTTTGACGGCTCCACAATTGAAACCTGTTGTAGCCCTTTTGGAACACTACAAGTCCATTATTGCTGCACAGGGGTCAAAAATTGTTGCTCTCCAAAGGCTCTCATCAGTCCAACAACAAAAGCTTGCCCAGTTTCAGCAAGGGATGAAGCTCTACGGTACCAAGATTGTGCAACAAGATAAATAGATTCAAACCCTATAAGCAAAGGTCTTTGGTCCTTCTGATCAAACCAATGCATCCAAAAAGGGGGAGAATCAGGAGATCCCACACTCAGTCTAATCAGTCCCAGGTTCACCTCTGGCAGTTCCAACTTCTGGTCTAATAGTTCCACCAGTTTCTCAGATTGTTAGTTCAGAAGTTCAAACTGTTAAACTTAAAAGGCCAGGTGGTGTTCTAATAAAAGAAGGAAAGCAAGGAACATCCTCAAGAGTCTAAGCAGCAGTCTCAGGCAAAGGCAAAGGAATTTTAATTGAAGAGCCAAAGCTAAAGTTATTTCTAAAGAGGCTCGAGTTGCTGATGATGCTGAACTTGCTAGAAGGCTTGCAGAAGAACAAGACCAAGCTTTTGATCAACAAGCTCAAGTTTCTATGGGTGATGATGAAACCCTTAGTGACTATCTTCATGGGTTCATAGTCAAAGAAGTGCAAAATAAGAGGAAAAGGCCAACAGGGCATTCAAAGGCAGAGCACAGAAGATTTCTAATTAATTGGCGAGTACATTCTGCAAACTTTGGAGTTCCAAGGGCTATTGCAGAGTCATGGACTATAGAGAAACTTCAGGCTTCGTAAAATGAAGCCACTACCAAAGCCAAAGCCCCTGAACAGGTCAAAGAACCTTCTTAAACTGTTGATGTGCCTCAACCAGAAGAAATTTCTCAAGCAAAGTTTGATAAAGTAAAGAAGGTTATTTTTGAATAGCAAATGCAGAAGGCCATGGAGATAGAGAAAGCCATTGGTAAGCATGACTTTTCCAAACCACCAATTGTTTTATGGTATGCCAAATCAATGGATAACATTGATTTGGTACATCATTTTGTGGTTAAAAGAGAAGTTGGTCAAGATGAAGTATATACGAACCTGATTTAGATTGTTTAAAGGATGACTAGGGAAGAGCTAACTCAGATGTACAATATTAGGAAGGCTAGTCACTCTAGATCTCCAATTGTATGGGTTAAGAAAATTATGACAAGTCTTCAAAGCATCATGGAACCAGAAACTTCAAGATCAGAAACAGAGGCTGCCAAGGAGATGATGATTGTAAAGGTTGATCTATATGAAAAATCCATGACATTTAGACTCAAACTGGCAAATCGATCCAGCAGATTCTATAGTATTGAATTTCTTGACCTTCCAAAAGAATGGCTACATCGAATGATTTCATTGAAGACAAATGATGATAATGAAGAGTTGAAAAGAAATTTCATAGAGGCTCTAAGGCGGAAACTTGCACAATTGTAGATATGTAAGTTTTTGGATGCCTTAGTTTTTACATAACAGTTTTACTTTCTAAATATTTCCTTATTTTTGAACCTGTAAAGAAACTTAAGGTCTTAGTTAAGAATTTATGTTAGGGGGAGATTGTTTGGAAATAAACAAAGTATGTCAAGCTGTTAGTTAGGATTTCTCAAACTGTTAGTATTATTTTTGTGTAATCACAAAGTTCAAGCTGCTAGTTCAAGAATCTCGAGCTGCTAGTTCAAAATGTTTAAGCTGCTAGAGATAAAGTTCAAGCTGCTTCAGGAGATGACAACAGAAAGTTCTATAAATCAAGAAGTGATAAAGATATCAAGATTTGAAGATCTTCTGAAGATATCTACTCAAGGGAAATCGTAGTTCGTTAAGGAAACAAATAAGAAGGTTATTTTCGAACAGCAAATGCAGAACACCATGAAGATAGGGAAAGCAATTGATAAGCATGAATTTTTTAAAACCACCAATTTTTTTATGGTATGTCATTGATACAACATTTTGTGGTTAAAAGAGAAGTTGGTAAAGATGAAGTATACAAGAACCTGTTTCAGATTGTTCAAAGGATGACTAGGGAAGAGCTGACTCAGATGTACAATATTGAAAAGGTTAGTCACTCTAGATCTCCAATTGTATGGGTTAAGAACTTTATGACAGGTCTTCAAAGCATCATGGAACCAGAAACTTCAAGATCAGAAAGAGAGGCTGCCAAGGAGATGATGATTGTACAAGTTGATCTATATGAAAAATCCATGACATTTAGACTCAAACTGGCAAATCGATCCAGCAAATTCTATGGTATTGAATTTCTTGACCTTCCATTAGAATGGCTACATCGGATGATTTCATTGAAGACAAATGATGATAATGAAGAGTTGAAAAGAAATTTCATAGAGGCTCTAAGGCGGAAACTTGCACAACTATAACTATGTAAGTTTTTGGATGCCTTAGTTTGTACATAACAGTTTTACTTTCTAAATATTTCTTTATTTTTGAACCTATAAAGAAACTTAAGGTCTTAGTTAAGAATTTATGTTAGGGGGAGATAGTTTGGAAATAAACTAAGTATGTCAAGCTGTTAGTTAAGATTTCTCAAACTGTTAGTATTATTTCTGTGTAATCACAAAGTTCAAGCTGCTAGTTCAAGAATCTCGAGGTGCTAGTTCAAAATGTTCAAGCTGCTAGAGATAAAGTTCAAGCTGCTTCAGGAGATGATGACAGAAAGTGCTATAAATCAGGAAGTGATAATGATATCATGATTTGAAAATCTTCTAAAGATATCTACTCAAGGGAAATCGCAGTTCGTTAAGAAAACAAATAAGAAGGTTACTTTCGAACAGTAAATGCAGAAGGCCATGAAGATAGAGAAAGCAATTGATAAGCATGACTGATACGAAACGTTGACCCGCAAGTTAAATGTAACTTGGAACCTTCGTATAGGATAGGATAGGCGTCAAAGTACCCGATAATTGGGACTCCAACACGCCTAGAGCAAGTCCTTGACCCGTTAGTTATAAGAACTAAGAACCAAAGGAATACGAGAACGCCACAAGAATGTGCTCACAATCTTGATAAGTTCTTGAACTATGAACTCTCCAACAAAGAACAAAGCTCACAAAGATGAGTAAAACTCTAAAGAAAGATATATATTTCTCAAGTGAATTGATTTGAAAGTACATAGGAAGCCATCTATTTATAGGCTTCAAAAACCAACTCAAAAGACACTAATTAAATTCAATGGATTAAAGAAGGGACTTTAATCCATGACTCTTGACATTTTGTCTTCAATAGGTAGATAATTCTAGAACTCTTAAGCAAAAAAAACGGATTAGGCATTTCTAGGCCTTTATTGGACTCAAATAAACTTCTAATGGACTTCAAAATACATCCATTCTACCACTTGGGCTTAGTACTAGCCCATAATATCTCAAAGACCCAAGAAAATGCAACTTTTGGGCTTTTATGCTTCCATATTAGGATCCAATGTTTCAAGTCTAGTAACATGCTTCATCACTTGCGGTTGAGCATCGTCTTTGCATGCAGACTCTTGGATATCAACAACTAAGCTCGTAAAAACTTCTTTGATCTTCTTTGCTCGTCCTCTTGTCATTGGGCCTTCACGTATTTCCATGACATCTTTGGAATGGTTTGATGATCCTCCATCATTCTCTCCCCCTTGAAAAGGATTCGTCCACGAATCATCACCTACATCAAAAGGAGACAAGTCAGAAACATTGAATGTTGAACTAACTTGATACTCACCTGGAAGATCTAGCTTGTAAGCATTGTCGTTGATCCTTTCGAGCACTTGAAATGGTCCATCTCCTCTAGGTTGCAATTTGGATCTTCGTTTGGTTGGAAATCTATCTTTTCTCAGGTGCAGCCATACCCAATCTCCAGCTTCAAACACTATCTTTTTCCTGCCTTTGTTTGCTTGTTTTGTGTATTGTTCTGTCCTTTTCTCAATATTGAGTCTTACCTTTTCGTGTAATTGCTTCACGAATTCTGCCTTCCGCTTTCCATCTAAACTGGATCGTTCTTCGATGGGAAGAGGAACAAGGTCAAGAGGACTCAATGGATTGAATCCGTAAACAACTTCAAAAGGAGAAAATTTAGTAGCAGAATGAACACTCCGGTTGTAAGCAAACTCTGCAAAAGGCAAACAATTCTCCCAAGTTCTCAAGTTCTTCGGAATAATCACTCGAAGTAATTGGGACAAGGTCCGATTAACCACTTCTGTTTGCCCATCGGTTTGGGGGTGACTTGTGGTTGAAAACAAAAGTTTGGTACCCAACTTACTCCAAAGAACACGCCAGAAATGACTCAGAAACTTGACATCCCTATCACTTACTATGGTCCGCGGCACACCATGCAAACGAACAATCTCTTTGAAAAACAAGTCTGCAACATGTGAAGCATCGTCAGTCTTCTTACACGCAATGAAGTGTGCCATCTTAGAGAATCGATCAACCACCACAAACACAGAATCATGACCATTCTTTGTTCTAGGCAACCCAATCACAAAGTCCATGGAGATGTCAACCCATGGTTGCTGAGGAATTGGCAGTGGCATATACAAACCATGAGGCTTGGATTTTGACTTGGCTTGTTTACATGGCACACATTTTTCACAGATCTTCATAACATCTTCTCTCATCTTAGGCCAATAGAAATGTTCCTTCAAAATATCCAATGTCTTCTGGACACCAAAATGGCCCATCAACCCTCCACCATGAGCCTCACGTACAAATAGCTCCCGTATAGAACACTTTGGAATGCATAACTTGTTTTCTTTAAACAAATAACCATCATGCCTATAAAACTTATCAAATGAAGCATGTTCACAAGCAGCGTATAAGGAAGAAAATTCAGAATCATCTTTGTACATTTCTTTAAGTGATCCAAACCCAAGAAGCTTAGAACTTAATGTGGTGATAAGAGTATGACGTCTAGACAATGCATCAGCCACAATGTTTTCTTTACCCTTTTTGTATTTGATCACATAAGGAAATGACTCAATGAATTCAACCCATTTGATATGCCTCCTACTCAAATTAGCTTGCCCCTTAAGGTACTTAAGAGACTCATGATCCGTATGAACCACAAATTCCTTAGGCCTTAAGTAATGCTGCCATGTTTGCAAAGATCTAACCAATGCATAAAGCTCTTTTTCATAAGTGGAATAATTCAAGTGAGCCCCCTTTAATTTTTCACTAAAATATGCAATTGGTCTACCTTCTTGAATCAAAACAGCCCCAATACCCACCCCGGATGCATCACACTCAAGTTCAAACATTTTATTAAAATTAGGCAATGCAAGAATAGGAGTAGATGTCAACCTTTCTTTCAGTAAATTGAATGCAGCTTCTTGCCTTTCTCCCCAATGAAAACTAACTTCCTTCTTCACAAGCTCATTAAGGGGGGCAGCTATGGTACTGAAGTCACGAACAAACCTTCGATAGAAACTTGCAAGCCCATGGAAGCTTCTAACTTGGGACACTGTTGTTGGAGTTGGCCATTCTTTGATTGCCTTGACCTTCTCGTCATCCACCTCAATTCCCTGGCCACTTACAACAAAACCAAGAAAAACAACCTTATCCATGCAAAATGTGCACTTCTTTAAGTTAGCAAATAATGACTCTTTTCTTAAAGTTTCCAAAACAATACGCAAATGTTCCAAGTGAACTTCAACATTAATGCTATAAATCAGGATATCATCAAAATAGACCACGACAAACTTACCAATGTACTCTCGTAAAACATGATTCATTAACCTCATGAATGTACTCGGAGCATTAGTTAGTCCAAAGGGCATAACTAACCACTCATACAAACCAAACTTTGTTTTAAAAGCTGTTTTCCATTCATCACCTTCATTAATTCGAATTTGATGATAGCCACTTTTCAAATCAATTTTTGAGAAGATCTTAGCACCATGCAACTCATCCAACATATCATCTAACCTTGGAATAGGGTAACGATACTTTACCGTTATTTTGTTGATGGCTCTACAGTCCATACACATTCTCCATTCACCTGACTTCTTGGGTACCACAATGACCGGTACAGCACATGGACTCATGGATTCTCGAATTCTTCCTCTTGAAAGCAAGTCCTCCACTTGCCTTTGGATTTCTCGTGTCTCCTCGGGATTAGCTCTATAGGCTGGACGGTTTGGTAGAGCAGCCCCTGGAATGAAATCAATGCGATGCTCGATCCCTCGTAAAGGTGGTAAACCACTTGGTTCTTCCTTTGGGAAGACATCTTGGTATTCCTGCAAAATATTCACAACAAAACTTGGCGGATTGTTGGTTAGTTTTTCAGCATATGTACAAGCTTCCTTGAATACCAACACTATCACTCTTTTTTTTTCGTCAATCGCTCTCTTAACTTCACTCGTTTTTGCAAAGAAATTCTTCTTGACACACTCTCTTTTTTCATCATCATTTGTCTCACTTTTCTCACCCTCAACACTCTTTGCTTTATTTTTACTGCTCATTTTTTTCTCTTTGCACTCATTATTTTTCCTCTCATCCTCCCAAGCTCGCCTTGAAGTGATCATTTTAATTTGGTCCTCCTGCACTTGTTGTGGGGTTAGGGAGACAAGAACTACTTTCTTTTCATGATCTTTAAGCATATATTGATTAAGAAAGCCATCATAGATAACTTTCCTATCAAATTGCCAAGGTCTACCAAGTAGTATATGACTTACTTGCATTGGAACCACGTCACACATCACTTCGTCTTTGTACTTTCCGATGGAAAATGTGATCAAGGCCTGTTTAGTCACCTTCACTTCGCCACATTCATTCAACCATTGAAGCTTATATGGGTGTGGATGCTTCAACGTGCGCAAATTCAGCTTCTCAATTACCTCGTTACTCACAACATTGGTACAACTCCCACCATCAATAATGAGGCTACATACTTTACCTTGCACCAAACATCGCGTATGGAAGATATTTTCTCGTTGTTGTGTGTCTTCCACCTTGGCTTGTATGTTTAAAACTTTCTTGACCACCAAGAGCTCTCCGCTTTCTGCCTCGGTTTGCTCCAAGTCCTCTTCATCATCCGAAACATCCTCATTTTTCATTTTCAGACTCTATTTCACCATTTTCATGAAGAAGCATAACTTTTTTGTTTGGGCATTGTGAAGCAATGTGCCCCACACCTAGACAACGAAAACATTTAATTTCACGAGTTCGTGTAGGGGTAGAAACGATACCTTTGCCTTTGCCCATTTCCCTACCTTTTGTGGCATCATCTTGGTTCTTTAAAGGTGTAGAAAAGGTACCTTTAGATGTCTCCCCTTTTGGCCTATGAGAATATTGAGAGTTGGACGTACTTCCCTTAGAAAAACTATTTCTTCTCCTCAATTGTCTTTCAACTTTCATGGCCGTATGAACCATCTCTTCAAGGTCTAAACAATATTGCAACTCCACGACATTAGAAATATCTTGATTCAAGCCACTCAAGAATCTTGCCATTGTTGCTTCCCTATCTTCTTCAATATTTGCTCTAATCATGGCAATCTCCATCTCTTTGTAATAATCATCCACAGACTTTGCTCCCTGATTCAAAGATTGTAATTTGCGATACAAGTCTCGAAAATAGTGAGAGGGAACAAACCTTTTACGCATAACAGCCTTCATTTCAACCCATGTAGAAATAGGCCTTTCTCCATTTCTTCTTCGGTTGGTGACTAATTGATCCCACCATACTATAGCGTAATCTGTGAATTCAATTGCTGCTACTTTCACCTTTTGATCCTCGCGATAATTATTACATGCAAAAATCAGTTCAACCTTTTTTTCCCAGTCCAAATACGCTTCTGGATCACTCTTTCCTTGAAATTGTGGAATTCTCATCTTAATGTTGTTGAGTCCTCTATTAGCACCATGGTTTCTTCTATGCCTCCTTCTTTCAGATCCTCTATCCCATTCATCATCTTGAGCGTCATCTTCATGATTTTCATCAGAAACTTGTGATGGTGGTGGAGCATGAGGTCCACGTGCCTCCAATCTATCCATTCTTTCATGGATTTGATTAAACTCGTCAGTCATTAAACGTCGCATTTCAGCCATGAGAGCTTGGACTTGAATGTTAGGAAGGGGTTGATTATCTTCCATCTTTTAATCTGAAAAAAACAAGAGTAAAAAAAAATATTTCCTCTCCTCACTCCCTTACGTGTTTCACTCAAGAGATGTCACTCAACGCTCGTGTCTCATACAAAAAATAATCGGCTTTTACCCTCAAGTGTTCTCACAACTCAATGCCTTTTTACCTCTCTATTCCTTGTGGAGCTCAATTGGTAAAAGAACAAATCAAATTAGAGCACAAAACTGAAAGTGTTCAAGAAAATCCTTTAGAACTTAATTTGATACCAACGAGTTTAGAACTTTTAAAGAAGATGGGATAAACAAAAAAAAAATAGTAAGATGAGGAGAAACAAAGTACTAAACAATGAGAAGAAGTTGGAACAAAAATGATATAGAAGATAAATTATTGATTTTCAAGCACACGTGTTCATATAAACTTCTTTTATTAAATTTTTTTTTTTGCAACCTTTTTCTTTAATTTTTTTTTTGCTGCACTTTTTTTTATGCTTTTTTTTGTTGCACTTTTTTTATTCTTATTTCGCTCTTCTTCTTTTTTTTTTTTTGCTCTTTTTTTTTGTTGAACAACGTGACTTTTTTTTAATATGACAAAACTAAAAAAATGTAAAAGATAAGATAAGATGATAAGAAAGACAAACACAATGATAAGATCAAAATGTAAAAACAACTTAAGAATCGAACCTTTGTAACTCTGATACCAAATGATACGAAACGTTGACCCGCAAGTTAAATGTAACTTGGAACCTTCGTATAGGATAGGATAGGCGTCAAAGTACCCGATAATTGGGACTCCAACACGCCTAGAGCAAGTCCTTGACCCGTTAGTTATAAGAACTAAGAACCAAAGGAATACGAGAACGCCACAAGAATGTGCTCACAATCTTGATAAGTTCTTGAACTATGAACTCTCCAACAAAGAACAAAGCTCACAAAGATGAGTAAAACACTAAAGAAAGATATATATTTCTCAAGTGAATTGATTTGAAAGTACATAGGAAGCCATCTATTTATAGGCTTCAAAAACCAACTCAAAAGACACTAATTAAATTCAATGGATTAAAGAAGGGACTTTAATACATGACTCTTGACATTTTGTCTTCAATTGGTAGATAATTCTAGAACTCTTAAACAAAAAAAACGGATTAGGCATTTCTAGGCCTTTATTGGACTCAAATAAACTTCTAATGGACTTCAAAATACATCCATTCTACCACTTGGGCTTAGTACTAGCCCATAATATCTCAAAGACTCAAGAAAATGCAACTTTTGGGCTTTTATGCTTCCATATTAGGATCCAATGTTTCAAGTCTAGTAACATGCTTCATCACTTGCGGTTGAGCATCGTCTTTGCATGCAGACTCTTGGATATCAACAACTAAGCTCGTAAAAACTTCTTTGATCTTCTTTGCTCGTCCTCTTGTCATTGGGCCTTCACGTATTTCCATGACATCTTTGGAATGGTTTGATGATCCTCCATCAATGACTTTTATAAAACGACCAATTTTTTTATGGTATGCCATTGATACAACATTTTGTGGTTAAAAGAGAAGTTGGTAAAGATGAGGATATATGAACCTGATTCAGATTGTTTAAAGGTTGACTAGGGAAGAACTGACTCAGATGTACAATATTGGAAAGGGTAGTCACTCTAGATCTCAAATTGTATGGGTTCAGAACTTTATAACAGGTCTTCAAAGCATCATGGAACCATAAACTTCAAGATCAGAAACAGAGGCTGCCAAGGAGATGATGATTGTACAGTTTGATCTATATGAAAAATCCATGACATTTAAACTCAAACTAGCAAATCGATCCAACAGATTCTATGGTATTGAATTTCTTGACCTTCCAAAAGAATGGCTACATTGGATGATTTCATTGAAGACAAGTGATGATAATGAAGAGTTGAAAAGAATTTTCATAGAGGCTCTAAGGCGGAAACTTGCACAACTGTAAATATGTAAGTTTTCGGATGCCTTAGTTTGTACATAACAGTTTTACTTTCTAAATATTTCCTTATTTTTGAACCTGTAAAGAAACTTAAGGTCTTAGTTAAGAATTTATGTTAGGGGGAGATTGTTGGGAAATAAACTAAGAATGTCAAGCTGTTAGTTTGAATTTTTCAAACTGTTAGTAGTATTTTTGTGTAATTACAAAGTTCAAGCTGCCAATTCAAGAATCTCGAGCTGCTAGTTCAAATGTT